>CM062807.1:395496153-395991153 GCA_031772625.1 Pinus tabuliformis | reverse complement strand
GAAAATAATTTTTACATAGAGTAATATTGTATCTTGATGATTATTGAGGCCCAAAGTTTATATAATAACTAAAACATATGATCAATACAAATCTAAGGTACAAGGAATTTAAACAAGATATGCACAATTGGATACTTGTCTTATGCCGCCAAGAGACGAACAATTGAATACTTAATTTTATATAGTTTTATATTATAAAAATACCATTAGAAACAAATATTGTATTATTGGTGATTACAAACGTACATTTCACCGAAATAAGGTTCGCATTGGCATAATTATACTAAAGGTGTCTCTCCAAAGTGGGGTTGTGCATAAATTATTCATCCTATCCGATTGTGTGGTGTGTAATAGAAACAATACCATTGCATATAGGTACCCAACCTCTCAATGAATATGAGAGCATGGTTTTAGATTTGTATTTTTTAGCGTATTCATTTTCCTTTAATTTGAAATGAGGAATCATTAGTTGTGTTAGACAATGCCAATTACAAACTTGTGTTTTCCAAGTATCCTTCTTAAAAAGGTTGTGAGAATTCAGAGTTACGAATGCTTTACAACTTTTGAAGTATCCTTCTTTATCACAAAGCTACGATGCATCCTTCTTTACAAAGGGCCATGAAAATTTAGAGTCAGAAAGAGTCATGCGAATTTACACTCACAAACACTTTCATGTTGACTTAGGGTCAATGAAAACAAATTGTAGTGGTAAAATTCAATAAGATCAATAATATTAAGTCAAAATTAAATAGTTAATATGATTATTTTAGAGTGAAATGTTTTTATATTTTCTACTTTATTTTAAGGGGTCTCGGGCATGGATAGAGAGATAAGGGTTTTTGGTCTTCAACCTTTTTAGTGTCACAAAGGTGATAGACTCTTTCATCTCGGGGGATTTTATCCATTGGGGATTGAGAAAGAGATATAGGGGGTTATTAGGGCAATCTTAATTTTCTTCTTTACACTAGTCAACAAAAAGAGATGCATTTGATTTTCAATATTAGGGTTAATCACTGCAAAATTTATTAATAGCTTTATCACTAATTTATCTTGTTAAACTTGATTTTTAATATTAACCTTATTTTGAAAAATGATCTCTTCCTTTATTCTCCAATGGTCTATCCTAGATTTATCATCCTAAGATAGTTGAATGTGGTTTTTCCTATAGTTTGGAGCAATTCTAGGAAGTCTCATATCTTCCATGTTGTTTAATCTATTCTTATACATTAGACACATGGTCACAATGATTCCCTTAATTGGGAAATGATTGCTTTGATAAGGTGGATATGATACAATGTTTCCCCTTTAATATTGATATTATCGGCTACAAATTGTTTTGGATATGTTTTTCCTTTCTCCATGAATCTTTGGAGATATTGCATCGCCAAACCTCACATCAATATAAAATAACAGGAGCAATAAGAGTCTCAAAGAGGATTTTTTTACTTTATTCAATATCCAAATACTCATTCATTTACAATGGTTTTCAAGTACCCAGTAAGCTTTCCACGCTCTATTAGTCCTTTTATCAGTTGTATAATTCCAGTTGAGCTTGTGATGGTTATCAATTCTAAGATATTTGCAAGAAGTCACTTCCTCCAAGTTGTTGTCGACATATACAAAAATATCATGTGTGATATTTTTGTACTTAATTATCATGACTTTAGTTATATCATTATTAAAAATCATAACCATATTTGAATAGAATTATTGGAGGATTCTTAATAGATTCCAAGGATCAATTTTTTTTTTTCCAAAAGGACAATATCCTTAGCATAAAGAAGAACAATGATGACTAGGCCAAAGAGAGTTGGGCCTACACAACCCCCTTCTTCCAAATATAGTATGGGTTAAGAGATTCCCTTGCTTGACTCTAATATTGTAGTTAGGGTTTTTCAACCAATAGTCAACCATCCTAAGCCTATAAATAACTATTCAGTACAACCTTTCATAATAGTCAATAGCATAAAAGGAACAATTACTCTTCAATATCCTCCAAATGTTTTTCCTTGGAATGTTGTCAAAATATTTTCTAAGGTCAACAAAATAAAAAAAATAAGACCACCATTTTAGTTTTGTTACTTGAGTTTTTGAACAACTATATATCATCTAGATAAAATAAATAAAGGAGCTAAGAATCACCGCCATCTTCGAAGAATACATAAGAATCACCCTAGAATCCAAAGCTCTGATACCAAATGTTATGAAACCATCTCAAGAAAAGATAGAAAAGATAGATCAACGCCTTAGAATTCAGCCTCTTCAAGGGGGCAACCTCCTTTACATTACATAAATGAACAATTCTTCGATGATACAAATGACAAAACCTCCTTTCTATATATAGGAGTCTAAGGAGTCACAATATAATCTAGCCAACCTAACAATAATAATATAAAGCCACAAAAATAGCAATAGATGGATTCTATGGGGCACAGAAATAACAACCTGGGGGTAATAGGGGCACAACAATATAAATAAGGGGTATAACTACAATAGTAATGGGGTAATCACTAGTATTATAGGGACCCAACAGCTTGTCTCTCTTATTGTTTGACAATCCTTTCGTTTTCATCCTTGTGACTTCTTATTTCTTCCCTTAAACTCCATAGGGTATCCATTAATTCAGGAGAATCAGCCCCTCCTCCTTGTTCAACTAATCTTTCTTCTTGCCCATGTTGTGAGTGGTCATAACTATACTCTACCATCTTGTTATTCATTTTTTGGTCCTCCATATCTATAGTGTACCATCCCCCATTTTTCATGTAGTATTTGACTCTCATGTGTTGTCATACACACACATATCTATTAAATTCAAATAAAATTCAATATTCATAGTGAAGATTACCACCTTGATTTTCTTGTAAGGATGTTGGTATAAGGCTAGCTTAAATAAGAAATATTATATCAGTACATCAATATTGATAAAATCATGGTAAACCATTAGTATATCAATAACAATAAGATTAGGTCACAACATTAATATCATGCCATATGCATAGGCCACAATGTAAGAACATCTACATTACATACAACCAATCACACCACATACTGGCTTTTAACACATAAATATGTTCTAATGCTCCATCTGATTTTTAAGCTCCAATGTTGAGACCTTTTCTTCATTAATATGTAATAGGGCATTGAACCATCCTCAAAGGTTTAGAATTGAAACTTTGTCTTCATATCTGTTGCGATAGATCCCATCCAATCCAAGTGTTGAACCTAGGAGCTCTGATACCACTCTATAACACACCCCCTTACCACCCATAAAGCATGCCAGAAATGTGAGGAGATATGATGATCCGACCTCAAATGTTTTGTTATGGAAATCGGTCAATTTTTTTTCCAATTTGTATTACTCTTACAAAAGTCAAAATGAACAACACTATTGTGTCTATTTCGTCGAGACCTTTTTAATGACATATAATTTTTCCTTAATTGGGTTCCGAAATTTAAAGATATAGTTGATTAAAGACTATCCTACTAGGTCTTTCCATGTCACCTTGACCTGCCACATGGCACCTGTGTGGTTCCCACATGGATACCCAAGTCAAAGACATGCCTTCACCACATGGCAGCTCTACCCCTGCTGCCAACTCAAACATGACTTCTCATCACATTATACAAGTTCTTCCCTTGGTAGAATAATCAATGGACACACAAGGAATTTTCGTGCCCCTCCTCCCCCCTCCCCCATCTCTCTCTCTCTCTCTCTCTCTCTCTCTCTCTCTCTATATATATATATATATATATATGTATGTTAGAAAATTATATATTACGGAGCAATGGAACACATATAATATTGCAGAAATATAAACACAGAAAACGCACAAAACAAGAGAGACACAGATATACGTGGTTCACCCAGTTTGGGCTACGTCCACCCCGAACAGCCAGTCCTTCCTTTCTATTATCCAGCAAAATGAAGAGATACAACCTACAGCAAAACTGCTGTAATATCCTATGTTTTCTCTCACAGTCTCACCTCTATGTTTCTCGCTCACTGAATACACATCTATATAACAGCCTCAAATACAATGCCCTCATATAAAGAGAGGGGTTGCCTTCTAGGGCAAAAAACCCTAAACTAAACATAAGTTCTACCGTCAGATCATCCACCTAATGAACGGCTCAGATTGACTAGAAATTACTATACTTTTACAAGGCAATTTTACAGTTGTTTTTAGCTTTGGGGGCGCTGCCCCCGAAACCCCCCGCCAGGGGGGGGCTCCCAAACCCCCACGGCAGCGATCATTTTACGGGCGGCGTTGCCGCCCCATTTTGAACTGGGGTCCAATATGCCGGTACTATAGAAGATAATCAGGCTCCACACCCAACATATATATATATATATATATATATATATATATATATATATATATATATATATATATATATATATATATAGATACACACACACACACACACACACACATTCATATAATGTGTTTGGGACCGTCTACTGCCACATCACCTCGAGGATAAAATCTTGAGGATTTCCTTCAATGATCCTTCTTATTTTTCCGAGGAAGAAATCCCAAGACGAGAATATTTTCCCGTTAACTACCACCTCAATATTATGTCTTGATCTCTATTTCCACAAACCTTTATATGAATACCTCTACTCAAAACCATCAGAGTTACGTCCCATATGTGCATATTGACCACACAACCCCAAAGTCAAATCTCGTTTTGCCATGTGGACCAGTAATCATGGTGCACATATATTCACTACCATTCCATGGTTGAGAGTCTCCTGTTAATATTTGATTGGGGATTTCCTTTGTTGATTTTCACTGAGCTTTCAACCAAGCCCATTGGGCCAAGTCACCCTGGAAATAAAATCCCAAGATTTTTTTCTTGGTCTCCCTTTGAAAGGTTTGAGTTCCATCTAGTGATGACAACAAACTCTAGTACCAATGGTGCAGATCGACAGAAGCTCGCCCTTCATATGGGCCCACCATGCCACATGTCCCTGGGGATTTAATCCTGGGATTTTCCCCATGGAACTCCCTTTGAAACCTATAGGGTAAAATTATTGGGGCCATCCAATGGTGGAGAACACATTGTAATCATCAACAGTCTAGATTTCTTGTGCTTATGCACTTAGTCACTGTGCCTGGTCACGTTATTACAAAGGATTCAAGACTTTTCCTTCAAGGTAAATAAGGTTTTTGCCTTGCACTTACATATGTGAATACAAGTATATGAGGATTATACAGTTCCTTTGGGACTATCCCTCTTGAGCTTGTCGAGACCCGACCAAATCTAAGATTTACGGTAACTCTCTTGATATTTGCCTATCTCAGCTTGGATTTTGACTCATAACCTACGTATACTTATATTCATATATTCATATATTCACATATTCACATAGTTGTAAATTCAGTATGTCTCCTAAGATTATTTAGCTAAAAATGAGAGCCTGAGATATAATTCTATGATAAAATCACTCATAAGACATAATTCCACCCATTTCCAATTGCAAAGGCAACATAAACATAATTTATAAACTCGAGAGACTTGGGCGTCATTTCAAGCCTCAAGTAGAAATAGGCACACACACAGGTTTCGTGTGTGCCACTAGAAAAAAAATTAACTTAGATTAAACACAAACATCATTTTAATGATGAGATTTCACCCATACATTTGCCCAAATATTAAGACTAATGTCCAGTGCATAATTAATCACAATTAATCAGAGGAAAATAATTTTTTCCTTATAAAATCATTACATAGAGTAATATTGTATCTTGATGATTATTAAGGCCCCAAATTCATATAATAACTAAAACATATGATCAATACAAATCTAAGGTATAAGGAATTTAAACAAGATATGCACAATTGGATACTTATCTTATGCTGCTAAAAGACGAACAACCGAAATAAGGTTGCCATTGGCATAATTATACTAAAGGTGTCTCTCCAAAGTGGGGTTGTGCATAAATTATTCATCCTATCCCATTGTGTGGTGTGTAATAGAAACAATACCATTGCATATAGGTGCCCAACCTCTCAATGAATATGAGAGCATGGTTTTAGATTTTTATTTTTTAGCGTATTCATTTTCCTTTAATTTGAAACGAGGAATCATTAGTTGCGTTAGACAACGCCAATTACAAACTTGTGTTTTCCAAGTATCCTTCTTCTTAAAAAGGTTGCGAGAATTCAGAGTTACGCATGCTTTACAACTTTTGAAGTATCCTTCTTTATCACAAAGCTACGATGCATCCTTCTTTACAAAGGGCCATGAAAATTTAGAGTCAGAAAGAGTCATGTGAATTTACACTCACAAACACTTTCATGTTGACTCAGGGTCAATGAAAACAAATTGTAGTGGTAAAATTCAATAAGATCAATAATATTAAGTCAAAATTAAATAGTTAATATGATTATTTTAGAATGAAATGTTTTTATATTTTCTACTTTATTTTAAGGGGTCTCGGGCATGGATAGAGAGATAAGGGTTTTTTGTCTTCAACCTTCTTAGTGTCACAAAGGTGATAGACTCTTTCATCTCGGGGGATTTTATCCATTGGGGATTGAGAAAGAGATATAGGGGGTTAATAGGCCAATCTTAATTTTCTTCTTTACACTAGTCAACAAAAAGAGATGCATTTGATTTTCAATATTAGGGTTAATCACTGCAAAATTTATTAATAACTTTATCACTAATTTATGTTGTTAAACTTGATTTTTAATATTAACCTTATTTTGAAAAATGATCTCTTCCTTTATTCTCCAATGGTCTATCCTAGATTTATCATCCTAGGATAGTTGAATGTGGTTTTTCCTATAGTTTGGAGCAATTCTAGGAAGTCTCATATCTTCCATGGTCACAATGATTCCCTCAATTGGGAAATGATTGCTTTGATAAGGTGGATATGATACAATGTTTTCCCTTTAATATTGATATTATCAATTACAAATTGTTTTGGATATGTTTTTTCTTTCTCCATGAATCTTTGGAGATATTGCATCGCCAAACCTCACATCAATATAAAATAACAGGAGCAACAAGAGTCTCAAAGAGGATTTTTAAACTTTATCCCATATCCAAATACTCATTCATTTACAATGGTTTTCAAGTCCCCAATAAGCTTTCCACCCTCTATTAGTCCTTTTATCAGTTGTATAATTCCAGTTGAGCTTGTGATGGTTATAAATTCTAAGATATTTGCAAGAAGTCACTTCCTCCAAGTTGTTGTCGACATATACAAAAATATCATGTGTGATATTTTTGTACTTAATTATCATGACTTTAGTTATATCATTATTAAAAATCATAACCATATTTGAATAGAATTATTGGAGGATTCTTAATAGATTCCAAGGATCAATTTATTTTTTTCCAAAAGGACAATATCCTTAGCATAAAGAAGAACAATGATGACTAGGCCAAAGAGAGTTGGGCCTACACAACCCTCTTCTTCCAAATATAGTATGGGTTAAGAGATTCCATTGCTTGACTCTAATATTGTAGTTAGGTTTTTTCAACCAATAGTCAACCATCCTAAACCTATAAATAAATATTCGGTACAACCTTTCATAATAGTCAATAGCATAAAAGGAACCATTACTCTTCAATATCCTCCAAATGTTTTTCCTTGGAATGGTGTCAAAATATTTTCTAAGGTCAACAAAAAAAAAAAAAAAATAAGGCCACGATTTTTGTTTTGTTACTTGAGTTTTGAACAACTATATATCATCTAGATAAAATAAATAGAGGAACTAAGAATCACCGCCATCTTTGAAGAATACATATTCGCCACTGCAATGCGCCTAGATGTCCCAAAATCGAGTGGGGTTTGGGAGTAGTGAAACATAATAAACCCAATATTAATTCTATCCACTATTAAATATAAACTATCTAAAGAAAATCTTTGGCATGGGTGAAAATGAAAACTATCATCCTCACTAAAGTTGTTGTTGCTACACATCTGTGACATTTGGTTGATTCTTTAGTTTCCACTTTACAATAAGGTTAGCATTATCTGCTAAAGATATCTTCAATTCATTAAATCCACTTCAATCTCAATGCAATACATGCTACACCAAGTTGCATTGTTAGATGTACATGCAATCATACATTTATCTATCTCAATTTTTTTTCAAATAATATTTATATAATGTTGATCCTATTAGAATTTTTTATTTTATTTTTTTATATTTAGTGATTTAATTTTTCAAGATGGTCTTCCCAAATAGTATATTCCTTCGATGTATCTTTACACCTTTAAGGACAATTACTAGTAACAATTATGCCAAAAAATTCTTTAAGAGGAAGTTCCATGGGAAATCTTTCATCATATGTATAAGCCCTCTAACAACCCACCACATGTCCATTATTTGTGTAGTCATCTTTGTCACCACTTATTTTTTTATCAGTGTTATCACGAGACATACGTCCGCAAGGCATCTAGAATTTCTTCCTTGGGAAACACAATACAATAGGCACAAGCAGGGATGGATGGAATTTAATGAGAATTTTTTCCATCATAAGAAATGTTTCCCATATTTGGAGTTTAGAATTTTTCGATGCTTGTTTTTCCCGATGTACTTGCAATTGTGGAAAACATATTTTTAACGGTTAACAATTTTATGAAAATATCATTAATACCCACTTATTTTCATTTTATTTTCTTGCTACCAATACCCGATGAAGCTCTAAGGCGTAGCCATTGTTGGAAACTTGGCATCTACTTGGAGTTGGCATAAATCCTCAAGTTCCTCACTGAATGGTGCTAACTGCAAGGACAATCGACAACTCTAAGACGTGTTGTGATAGGAAGTACAAGATAGGCTTCAGCTATGCAATTTTCCTAGTGATGAATAGTTTCGTAAATGTAATTAACACCAATTTCACCGCTCATTTTGCAAGTCGATTAGCTCCCTAATGATCACCTATTTTTGAAGTATTAAATAGCGTCTCCTTCCAAGTCATAGATATTGTAAGAGCTAAACGCATATGGGTAGGTATGAACTATAGGGATGGAATTTCATATAATTTGTTTGTGGGACAATGGTAAACATTAGATTATTTTCAATGATTATACAACTTTTGTGCATCACACAAATTCACATGTAGTGAATTAGCGGCTATATGATTCGACTTCTATAGCTTGATGGAATAGAAAATTCAATCCAAAACCTTATTTTAATCCACTAAAAAATCTCTATTTGTGACTACAACGAAACAACAACGGTAACCTGTGGTATCGAGATTACATGCATGTAGACCATATGAACTGGAGTACGTGTGGATGTATCGTTATGCCGTAACACTTGAGTGCTCTCTCCAATCGTAATTGTACACTCCATAGCTTCGTCATGGGTTCATTTCAGAGATGTTGGGTTCGTTTCGGAGTTGTTGATGTTTATGAAATTTACACAAATATATTCATTTATTCTATTTCACTTGTTGACATCTTGCTACTTATTTTCTGAGTTTTAATTTAAAATTTGTGGCTAAATTTTCAATTGTGCAATAGTAAGGTAGGGAATAAATTGTAAAATCCTACTGTATAATATGCATCCAAGTAAGAGCAACACAAAATTCTATCAATTCTCCTTTCACCCACTGCTATTATATTTTATAAATAACATAATGATGACTAGAGAGTTGATCAACTCATGCACTGAGCAATCACGTGGGTGTTAATTACATTTACTAAACTCTTCACGCCTTAAAAATGTTGATTCTAGAATACCATTTTCTATAAATGATATTAAACAATCAACACATTGTCAATAAATATTACTCATTATCAACCAACAAGATCATATAGATTTGATAGATTCATTGAAACTAAAAAAATCTAATTAACAATAATAATTACTTAATTAACATTTTAATCATATTTTCTAAAAGGGCCATATCATCATATATTACAAAAATGTAACTTGAGTCACTAATAAAATTTATTATTACACATAAATAAAAAAATCCTATTACATATTCATAAACACTTCATGGTAGAATGTAAATTATTTCAATATTTCATACTCAATGTGTGGCTTTTTCTTCAAAAAAATTTAACATTTAATACATGTTAAAATTTTAAAATTAAAATTATTATATTTCTATTATTATTTCATATTTTTATTTTAAAGTTATGGTATCTTCAAAGTATATATATATATCCAATAATAATGGATTATTTGATTAATTATTAAAATATATTTAATATAAAAACAAAAATTAATTTATTAAATATTATACTAAAGAAATATTTTAGAATTTGAATTAACGTTAAAATTTTATTATTTTAATAATATTTATATTGACGAACAATGAAAAAGTGGTTAAAAATATGTAAAATAGGAAAATTGAAATTAAGGTTGGAATAACATAAAATATTACATTGTTAAATTGTATAATTTTTTTCAATAATAACTAAAATAAATCATAATAAAAATTATATAGAAGGTAAGAAGAATACGTTAAAATAAAATACATTAATATTATATATATATATAGTGTGAAAAAATCTAAAATGAAAAGTAACTAGAAAAATAATTTTCCCTTCATATTATTTAAGAAGGTGACAAGATGCAATAAGGGGTACTATTTTAAATTTGAGTAATGGTAAACTTAAAAATAATTAATGCAGATGGATTATTAACCTTGAGAGGGATTGCAATATAAATGATCGTAAAAAAACTTGTAGATTTACAAGCTAATGCAATTTATTAAAGCAAGAGACAAGAATCTACTTCTACTCTTTACAACGAAAGCTCATAAACATCGAGCAAACAATAATCAATAGAGGAAGAGAATCAAAGGCACATAACACAATAATTATCCAGGGAAAGCCACAGCTCAAAACCCCACTATCTATTTTGTATTAATCCAGAAAATCAAGATGAAATTAGAATGGTTGTTCTCTCTAGAACAATCACAACACTCAGCAAATTCAATCTCCAACCCATAAGCAAGCTCAAGGCCAAAGCTTAGCCTCTTCACAAGCTCTCCAAGTCTCTATTCCAATGTATAATTCCTATGAAGGATAGCTTGTATTTAAAGGGAAATAAAGCCTCTAAAAATAGTGCAATCCCTTAAGGATCAGTTCCTGAATGCATGCACTATCAATGCAACTCAGAAAAATCTAAAACAAATAGTACATTGTCCTTGCACTCTAGTCTCAATTGGGTCTTTCTCAGAATCGACATGCATGAGTTTCTGATGGTGGAATCTTCAATTAACTAGAGTAGCACTAATTACGTCACTAGTGTCCCAACTAACTATTTACTTACTATTAGTTCCTGAAACTGATTGGAACTAATTTAACTGGACTTAACTCAATAAAATAGGTTAATTAATTACAACTCATTCATAACTCATCCTTAACTCCTATAAGTTAGGGGGAACATATACATGTCTTCTAAAAGACTTCCAATTCAAATTTCCTAAATTAATTAAGTTAATTAAATTTAATTAATTATTTTCAAATTGCTATGAGAAAAGAATTCTATTTTAATTCACAATTTAATTCAAGGACAAATTAAAATGGAATTTCTTGTTGCAATTTCTAAACACTCCTTCTCAACAAGAAAGGGATTATCCACTACCCCGATCCTATCTCTGTGAAACTTGAATTTACATCTTGGCAATGCCTTTGTCAAGATGTCAGCATTTTTCTCCTGTGTGGGAATGTATCTAACAACATGATATGCCTCAATACACAATGATACCGGATATCTATATGCTTGGACCGATAATGAAAAATTGGGCTTTCATAGAGTTTGATACAACTCTGATTATCACAATAAATCATTATTGGATCCATCTGCTGACCAAACAAACCAACCAGGATCTTCCTCATCCAGATAGCCTCACATGTTGCTTGACTTGCAGCCATGTACTCTGCCTCTACCAAACTAAGTGCAATTGATCTTTGTTTCCTATTGTACCAAGAAACTAGTAACAGTTGACCCAATACTAAAGATCCCTCCTGATTTGCTCTTCCTGTCAAATGGACTCCCTGCCCAATCTGCATCGGTGAAGCCTTGAAGCTTCACTCCCTCTGTCCGTCTATACCACAACCCAAACTGAGTAGTGCCTCTAAGGTATCTCAATACATGCTTTGCCACCTTCCAATACAGCTTGGTAGGCCTAACCATCACTTGACTAAGTTGGTTAACTTCATAACACATATTTGGTCACGTGTTCAGCAAATACATGAGTGAACCCGCAAGCTTCCTGTAAACAATAGCTTCCACTAATTCTCCCGAAGTAGCATCCTCCTTCCTCTAGTTACCAGCTAGAGGAGTCTCCATGGGTTTAATTCTCTCCATGAGGAATATCCTGAGTATCTCATTGGCATACATACCTTGAGAAACAAACAACTCCCCATCTCCTTACCATACCTTCATGCCAAGAAAGTAATGCATGAGCCCCATGTGTTTCATCTCAAACTCTCTTGTAAGGTCCTTCTTGCAAGATTTGATGAGCTTGTCATTAGCTATTAGTATGAGATCATCTACATAAGGTACAATGATCAAAAGCTTACCTTCCACCACTATTTGATACATGGTTGCATCCACTTCACTCTTCGTGAAGCCCAACCCAGTGAAGTAGCTATCTATCATGGTGTACCAAGCACGGGGTGCTTGCTTCAGCCCATACAACACTCTCTTGAGTCGACACACATGGAACTCACAGTTTAAGGTTTCAAAACCTTCGGGCTGCTCTATGTACACCTCTTCCTCATTCATGCCATTGAGGAAGGAAGTCTTCACATCCATCTGATGGATACTCCAACCCATTTGTGAAGATAGTTCCGAAATAGATCTGATTGACAAGTACTTTGCAACAGGACCAAAGGTCTCATCATAGTCAATCTCCTCTACATGTGAAAAGCCACGGGCCACAAATATGGCCTTATGCTTCTCCACACTACCATTTGCAGCTTGCCTTACCTTGTAAATCCAATGGGAGCTCACAACTGACTTGTCCTTCGGTCTCGAGACCACATCCAAAACATTGTTTCTAACCATGGAGTCATACTCCTCCACCATCGCATCAACCCAAATTGGTTGTTGCACTACTTCCTGAAAGGAAGATGGCTCTGTCACAACACATGCACCCATAAGTGCCATGTATCTAGTGTACTTCTCGGATGACCTCCTCTGCCTGCGCTGAGAACAGGGTGCTCCCACATTCTCCCGTGCATCATCTAACAATCTGTCATCCTCTCTAGTGTGCTTTCTTCCCTCTCTGGAAGACTCTACTTAAGTGGATGTCTCCACTCTTGGAACCTCTCCATGTGGCTGATCCACATCAATCTGAGGCTCCTCAACCTTAGGAACACAAAGTTCCTCCTCCACATGTAGCTCAAGCTCCCTCTCAAGGGATACTCGCATGGCCTTCTCCTCATCAAACTTGACATTCCTACGAACCACTGTCATCTAATTGGTTTGCATGTACACCCGATAGTTCTGAGGAGTATCAGTGTACCCCACAAAGATCCCAACTCTGTTGTTGGCTCAAGCTTCTTTCGTGCATCATTGGTTGCATGGAAATAAATTGATGACCCAAAAATCCTGAAGTGACCAACATCTGGCCTCTTACCGGAATAAGCTTCCTCTGGTGTTTTACTCTCAAGTATCTGATGTGGGCTACGGTTCTGAACATAAACCGTTGTGTTGCATGCCTCAGCCCACAAGTGTAGTGGTAGGCCTTGATCATGCAACACCACCCTTAATGGCCCTACAATGCTCATGTTCTTCCTCTCAGCAACCTCATTCTATTGAGGGTTATGAGGTGCCATCAACTCTCATTTAATCCCTTCCGCTGCACAGAAGTTCTTAAACTCATTGGAGACATATTATCCACCATTATCACTCTGTAGAGCTTTAACCTTCTTTCCTGACTCTTTCTCGACCAATGCTTTGAATTCACAAAACTTTGTGAATGTCTAATCCTTTCTCTGCATGAAAAATATCCAACATTTACGAGAATATTCATCTACAAATATAACATAATACCTTTGTTTGGCGATCGATACTATCGAGAATGGTCCAAACACATCTGAATGGACTCTCTCCATAATAGAATATGCTCAACTATCTCTATCTTCAAAGTAAGACATGGTGTCTTTTCCCAAACTACAACCCTTGCATGTATCAACTTGCTCAAGCGTACCTTTGGGAAGGCCGATAGAGATTTTCTACAATATATTCAAAGCCCCATGTTTCAAGTAGCCCAATCGCTTGTGCCACAACTCGTCGATGTCTCGGTTCAACATCTTTTCCACTTCTGAACTCAAAGCAGCACAATCGTCTACCTCTATCTTATAGAGATTCTGAACTCGAATCCCTATCTTCTTTACTTGACCCCTGGCTATGTGTCAAAGGAACACCTTTCGTTTTGAAAAGATCACATCATAGCCTCTATCCTCAAGCATGGAAATGATAACAAGTTCTTCGTCAATTCAGGTACATTCATAACATTCTTCAAGGTGAGTGTAGCCACATGCTCCCTCTGAAAATAATAGTTCCCACACTAGTAACACTATACTTACCGTCGTCACCCATCTTGATATGCATCTTGAGATCTTTCTCCAGTTCACTGAATAACTCTTTGTCACCAGTCATGTGGAAAGAAGTTGCATTGTCTAAGTAACAGACACTTCCCATCATTGAAGACACCATGCATGTAATGAGGGAAAAGTCTAATTCGAATTGGGAGGCTAAAACCTCACCCGCTGCTCCTCTAGAGAACTTCTCCTTGGACTTCTTTAATGGACAATTTAAAGCAAAGTGACCCATATTGTGACAATGAAAGCATTTATCTTTCGTCATGTCCTTCTTCTTACCCCCATGATAAGAATCTGATTTGGAATGATAAATTTTACTTTTCTCCTTCCTTGCCTTAATCGTTAAGGCATCGTTCTCTTCATCCTCAGTCTTTGATGAAGAGCCATCCCTGGTGTCCCTCCTAATATCACATCAAATCCAACCATATTTGTTCCCAATCTAGCAGCTTCTCCTGACCATTGACAAAGTCCTGATAACTATTCCAACTCTTTGGGAGTCCAAGAAGAGTAAGGCTTGCCATATCCTCATTAGAAATTGTGATTCCAACACTTCCAAGTTCATCCCGACATTGAGTGAACTTGGTCAAGTGCTTTGGAATCATCTCGCCTTTCTCCATCTTGATTTTACGAAGTTTATCCTTCAGTGCCAACTTCCTTTAATCACCACTATTCTTATACAAGTTCGTTAATGTTTTCCACATAGCATATGGATTTTCCTTTCCACGGAGACTCAAGAAAATATGGTCTCAAACTCCTTCAAGGATTATTTTCCTTTCCTTTTCCACACACTTCTTCCATTCGACCAAGTTCTGTGCATTCGTAGTTGCTGGCTTGGGGACTTCTTGATGGACGAATTCCTTCAAGCCATTATCTTCTAGCACAACCTCCATCCTATCCCTCCTGGCTATAAAATTCGAGCAGCCTTCGAAGGCATACTCAAGCCTCAACCCATGGAATTCCATCTGCTGATCCTGAAGTATGTATGCAAATTCGAATTTCACCTGTAACCCAGAAACTCAAAACTTTGAAATCTCCTCTAGGGAGCTTATTTAAATCAGCAATATCTCCCTCATCCGAACTCTGATTCGGCCGATTTGTTTTTTGAATTTAGGTATTATTTCCCAAGGAATCCAAATATGCAATTTTTTAATGAAAATTTTGCACATAAATTCTCAAAAATTCTCTGCAAAATCTCAGCCCAAAAAACAATCTTTCTCTGATACCATGTAGAAAAACCTGTAGATTCACAAGCTAATGCAATTTACTAAAGCAAGAGACAAGAATCTACTTCTACTCTTTACAGCGGAAGCCCGTAAACATTGAGAAAACAATAATCAATAGAGGAAGAGAATAAAAGGCACATAACACAATAAATATTCGGGGAAAGCCACAACTAAAAACCCCACTATCTCTTTTGTATTAATCCAGAAAATCAAGATGAAATTACAATGCTTTTTATCTCTAGAACAACCCAAACACTCAACAAATTCAATCTCCTACTCATAAGAAAGCCCAAGGCCAAATCTTATCCTCTTCACAAGCTCTCCAAGTCTCTATTCCAAGGTGTAATTCCTATGAAGGATAGCTTGTATTTAAAGGAAAATAAAGCCTCTAAAAATAGTGCAATCCCTCTAAGATCAGTTCCTGAATGCATGCACTATCAGTGCAACTCAGAAAAATCTAAAACAAAAATTACACTATCCTTACAATCTAGTCTCAACTAGGTCTTTCTTAGAATCGACATGCATGAGTTTCCGATGGTGGAATGTTTAGTTAACTAGAGTAGCACTAATTAGGTCACTAATGTCCCAACTGACTGTTTACTCACTATTAGTTCCTGAAACTGATTGGAACTAATTTAACTAGACTTAACTCGATAAACTGAGTTAACTAATTACAACTCATTCATAACTCATCTGTAACTCCTATAAGTTAGGAATAACATATACATGTCTTCTTAAAGACTTCCAATTCAAATTTCCTAAAAGAATTAAGCAAATTAAACTTAATTAATTATTTCAAATTTCTATGAGAAAATAATTCTATTTTAATTCACAGTTTAATTCAAGGACAAATTAAACTAGAACTTATTGTTGCCATTTCTCAACACTCCCTCTCAACAAGAAAGGGATTATCCACTACCCCGATCATGTCTCTGTGAAACTCAAATTTACAAATTGGCAATGCGTTTCTCAAGATGTCAGCATTTTGCTCCTCAGTGGGAATGTAATCTAACAACATGATCCGCCTCAATACACAATCTATGAGATGATGATACCAGATATCTATATGCTTGGACCGATCATGAAAAAATGGATTTTCATAGAGTTTGATATAGCTCTAATTATCACAATAAATCATTGTCGGATCCATCTGTTGACCAAACAAACCAACTAGGATCTTCCTCATCTAGATAGCCTCACATGCTGCTTGACTTGCATCCATGTACTCTACCTCTGCCAAAATGAGTGCAACCGATCTTTGTTTCCTGTTGTACCAAGAAACTACAACTAACCCAATACTAAAGATCCCTCTTGATGTGCTCTTCTTGTCAGATGGACTTCCCACCCAATCTGCATCGGTGAAGCCTTGAAACTTCACTCCCTATGTTTGTCTATATCACAACCCAAACTGAGTAGTACCTCTAAGGTATCTCAATACATGCTTTGTCGCCTTCCAATACAACTTGGTAGGCCTAACCATCACTTGACTAAGCTGGTTAACTTCATAACACATATTTGGTCATGTATTCACCAAATACATGAGTGAACCTGCAAGCTGCCTGTAAACTGTAGCTTCCACTACTTCCCCTGAAGTAGCATCCTTCTTCCTCTAGTTACTAGCTATAGGAGTCTCCATGGTTTTATTGCTCTCCATGCGGAATCTCTTGAGTATCTCATTGGCATACTTGCCTTGAGAAACAAAAAATTCCCCATCTCCCTGCCATACCTCCATGCCAAGAAACTAATGCATGAGCTCCATGTCTTTCATCTCAAACTCTCTTGTAAGGTCCTCCTTGCAAGATTTGATGAGCTTCTCATCATATGTCAGTATGAGATCATCTACATAAATTACAATGATCAAAAGCTTACCTTCCACCACTATGTGATACAGGTTCACATCCGCTTCACTCTTTGTGAAGCCCAACCTAGTGAAGTAGCTATCTATCGTGGTGTACCAAGCACAAGGTACTTGCTTCAGTCTATACAATGCTCTCTTGAGTCGACACACGTGGAACTCACGGTCTAAGGTTTCAAAGCCTGCGAGCTGCTCTATGTACACCTCTTCCTCAATCATGCCATTGAGGAAGGCAATCTTCACATCCATCTGATGGATGCTCCAACCCATCTGTGCAGATAGTGCTAAAATAGATCTGATTGATGAGTACCTTGCAACAGGACCAAAGGTCTCATCATAGTCAATCCCCTCTACATGTGAAAAGCCACGGGCCACAAATCTGGCCTTATTCTTCTCCACACTACCATATGTAGCTTGCTTTACCTTGTAAAGCTAACGGGAGCTCACAAATGACTTTTCCTTCAGTCTCGAGACCACATCCAAAACACTGTTTTGAACTATGGAGTCATACTCCTCCACCATTGCATCAACCCAAACTGTTTGCTGCATTGCTTCCTGAAAGGAAGATGGCTCTGTCACAACACATGCACCCATAAGTGCCATGTATCCAGTGTACTTCTCTGGTGACCTCCTTTGTCTGAGCTAAGAAGAGGGTGCTCCCACATTCTCCTGTGCATCATCCAACAATCTGCCATCCTCTCTAGTGCACTTTCTTCCCTCTCTAGAAGACTTTGCTTGAGTGGATGTCTCCACTCTCAGAACCTCTCCATGTCGCTAATCCACATAAATCTGAGGCTCCTCAACCTTAGGAACTAAAAGTTCCTCCTCCGCATGTAGCTCAAGGTCCCTCTCAAAGGATACTTGCATGGCCTTCTCCTCATCAAACTTGACATTCCTGCGAACCACTGTCATCCGATTGGTTTGCATGTAAACTTGATAGTTTTGGGGAGTATCATTGTACCCCACAAAGATCCCCAACTCTGTTGTTGGATCAAGCTTCTTCTGTGCATCATTGGTCACATGGTAATAAACCGATGACCCAAAAATCCTGAAGTGACCAAAATTTTGCCTCTTACAGGAATAATCTTCCTCTGGTGTTTTACTCTCAAGTATCTAATGTGGGCTACGGTTTTGAACATAAACCATTGTGTTACATGCCTCAGCCCATAAGTGTAGTGGTAGGCCCTGACCATGCAACACCACCCTTGATGCCCCTACAATGCTCATGTTCTTCCTCTCAGCAACCCCATTATGTTGAGGGTTATGAGGTGTCATCAACTCTCATTTAATCCCTTCCACTACAAAAAATTTCTTAAACTCTTTGGAGACATATTCTCCACCATTATCACTCTATAGAGCTTTAACCTTCTTTCTTGAATCTTTCTCGACCAATGCTTTGAATTCAAAAAACTTTGTGAATATATAATCCTTTCTCTGCATGAAAAATATCCAACATTTATGAGAATAGTCATCTACAAATATAACATAATACCATTGTTTGGCAGTCGATGCTGTCGAGAATGGTCCACACACATCTAAATGGACTCTCTCCATAATAGAATTTGCTCGACTGTCTCTATCTCCAAAGGAAGACATGGTGTATTTTCCCAAAGCACAACCCTTGCATGTATCAAATTGCTCAAACGTACCTTTGGGAAGGACGGTAGAGATTTGATGCAATATATTCAAAGCCCCATGATGCAAGTGGCCCAATCGCCTGTGCCACAACTCGTCGATGTCTCGGCTCAACATCTTTTCTGCTTTTGAACTCAAAGCAGCACAATCCTCTACCTCTATCTTATAGAGATTCTGAACTCGAATCCCTATCTTCTTTACTTGACCCGTGGCTATGTGTCGAAGGAACGCCTTTCCTTTTGAAAAGATCACATCATAGCCTCTATCCTCAAGCATGGAAACAGATACCATGTTCTTCGTTAGTTCGGGTACATGCATAACATTCTTCAAGGTGAGTGGAGCTACATGCTCCCTCTAAAAAGTAATAGTGCCCACACCAGTAACACTATACTTACCGTCATCACCCATCTTGATATGCATCTTGAGATCTTTCTCCTCCAGTTCACTAAATAACTCTTTGTCGCCAGTCATGTGGAAAGAAGTTGCACTGTCTAAGTACTAGACACTTCCCATCATTGAAGACACCATGCATGAAATGAGGGAAAAGTCCAATTCGAATTGGGAGGCCAAAGCCTCACCCACCGCTCCTCCTGAGGACTTATCCTTGGACTTCTTCAATGGAAAATTTGAAGCAAAGTGACCCATCTTGTGACAATGAAAGCATTTAACTTTTGTCACGTCCTTCTTCTTACCTCCATGATAAGAATCTAATTTGGAACGAGAAATTTTACCTTTCCCGTTCCTTGCCTTAATCACTAAGGCATAGTTCTCTTCATCATTAGTCTTTGATTAAGAGCCACCCCTGGTGTTCCTCCTAATCTCATCCTGCATCAAATCCGACCATAGTCATTTCCAATCTAGTAGTTTCTCCCGACCATTGACAGAGTCCTGATAACTATGCCAACTCTTTGGGAGTCCAAGAAGAGCAAGGCCCAACATATCCTCCTTGGAAACTATGATTCCAACAATTCCAAGTTCATTCTGACATTGATTGAACTTGGTCAAGTACTTTGGAATCATCTCGCCTTTCTCCATCTTGATTTTATGAAGTTTATCCTTCAGTGCCAACTTCCTTTGATTACTACTATTCTGATACAAGTCTGTCAATGTTTTCCACATAGCATGTGGAGTTCCCTTGCCATGGAGACTCGAGACAATATGGTCTTGAACTCCCTCAAGTATTATCCATCTTGCCTTCACCACACACTTCTTCCACTCGGCCAAGTTCTGTGCATCCGTAGTTGCTGGCTTGGGGACTTCTTGATCAAGGAATTCCTTCAAGCCATTATCTTCTAGGACATCATCCATCCTGTCGCTCTAGGCTATAAAATTCGAGCTGCCTTCCAAGCCATACTCAAGCCTCAACCCATGGAACACCATCTCTCGATCCTGAAGTATGTATGCAAATTTGACTTTCACCTGTAACCCAAAAACTCAAAACTTTGAAATCTCCTCTAGAGAGCTAATTTTAAATCAGCGATATCTCCCTCATCTAAACTCCGATTCGGTCGATATTTTTTTGAATTTGAGTATCTTTTCCCAAGGAATCCAAATCTGCAATTCTTTTCTGATAATTTTGCACAGAAATTCTCTGCAAACTCTCGGCCCAAAAAAAAATATTGCTCTGATACCATGTAGAAAAATCTATAGATTCACAAGCTAATGCAATTTACTAAAGAAAGAGACAATAATCTACTTCTGCTCTTTACAGCGGAAGCCCATAAACATCGAGCAAAAAATAATAAATAGAGGAAGAGAATTAAAGGCACATAACACAATAAATATATGGGGAAAGCCACAACTCAAAACCCCACTATCTGTTTTGTATTCATCCATAAAATCAAGATGAAATTACAATGCTTGTTCTCTCTAGAACAATCCCAACACTCAGTAAATTCAATCTCCAACTCATAAGCAAGATCAAGGCCAAAGCTTAGCCTCTTCACAAGCTCTCCAAGTCTCTATTCCAATGTGTAATTCCTAATATGAAGGATACCTTGTATTTAAAGGAAAATAAAGCCTCTAAAAATAGTGCAATCCCTCAAGGATCAGTTCCCGAGTGCATGCACTATCAGTGCAACTTAGAATAATCTAAAACAAATAGTACACTCTCCCTACACTCTAGTCTGAGCTGGGTCTTTCTCAAAATCAACATGCATAAGTTTCTGATGGTGGAATCTTCAATTAACTATAGTAGCGCTAATTAGGTCACTAGTGTCCCAACTTACTGTTTACTCACTATTAGTTCCTGAAACTGATTGGAACTAATTTAATCGGACTTAACTCAATAAACTGAGTTAACTAATTACAACTCATTCATAACTCATCCTTAACTCCTATAAGTTAGGGAGAACATATACATGTCTTCTAAAAGACCTCCAATTCGAATTTCCTAAATGAATTAAGTTAATTAAACTTAATTAATTATTTTCAAATTGCTATGAGAAAAGAATTCTATTTTAATTCACAGTTTAATTCAAGGACAAATTAAACTAGAATTTCTTGTTTCCATTTCTCAACAATGATCATAGAGAATGCAAACACAACAACATTGGATCATTGTGATTAAGTGTTATGTTAGGGATCTAAGGTGTTTTTCCAAAAGGAGTTATACATTATTTAAATAATAAGTGAGATTTTTAAAGATCATGGTAAAAATAAAGATATTTTAGAAGGTTGTTGTCAAAAGAAGAAAATTGATATCTCAATTTATATTTAAATATAAAATATTTATATTAAATAGAAATAAATGTTTTATAATTTAGTATAGAAAAATTAGTTTTAATAAATATAATTATTGTTTGATGCAAGGATTCAACTTTAACTTAAATTCAATGCATGAATCATTGTTATATGAATAGGGGTATGTAACCACATATAACACTTAAATGTCTATCCATGTGATTTTGGATGATTATGATTATTGTTTGAAAAAATTTAACGAAGTCTTTAGTTTTATTGTTGCAAAATCTCTCTCTCTCTCTCTCTCTCTCTCTCTCTCTCTCTCTCTCTCTCTCTCTCTCTCTCTCTCTCTCGCTATATATATATATATATATATATATATATATATATATATATCTATAGTTGTTAATCAATAATGTTAATAGTGATATTAGTCACCACTGGCTTTTATTTGGAATGTAGTCTTACTCATCATCCTTGAATAAGTAAAACAATGTTACTTGAAATGACCCACTAGTAAGGGGGTAGAATTTCCTTGTGTCATAGTCAAACAAGATGTTAGCCAATTAAAAGTAGTTTTAGATTTTATTCCAATACCAAAAGAGAGTTTTAACCTAAATAATATTTGTAGAAAGGTTAGCATCCCTTGTAATTTTAGTGAATGTGACTTTTCATGGAGTCATGTACCTTTTAGTAACATCTAACCTTAATCCCACAACTAATGGTGTACTCTACTAAAATTAAAATTACTTATTTCCTATCTTTTCAAAGTTGTTAAAAAAATTATTGTAAAGTTTAATGTGCAAAGAATTCCTTGTTGTAACGCCCCTAGAGCTTAGGGCCAGTGCATGCCTAAGAGACCCATGCCATCATGTGAGATCCCTCCATCTAAAACAAGCACCCACATTGCTTAGTCCACATGGTGGACGATTTTGGGGCACAATGATGAGTTGCAATGTAATGGGCATGGTCACACCACATGGGTGTGCCTAATGTTTGGTCAGTCAAGACCTCACACAAGAGAGTGTGTGCAAATAAACCCAAATTTAGGGTTTCCACTCTTGTGCAAGTACATGCATAGTTAGCAACTTGGGGGAATGCCATCATCCCCTATTTTAGAACTAGTCGCTCTTAGTTGTGAGCTCTACAACATGACATCAAATGACATGAGCTATTGTAAATATGTTGCTTAGGAAATTGCAAATTTCAAGGAACAATAAAGATAAAAGTAGAGCAATAAAATTTAATATGTAAGCACAAATAGAAATCTATTTGTTTATGGAAATAGGATTGATGTTATTTATCTTACTTTTTCCTATAAACCTACAAGTTTATAGAGTTCCTCTTGTGAGTGTAGTTGCGAGGTGTTGATGGAAAGGTGTTTTGTGGCCATATTTATTCGACATTTCTCTTAAGGTTTTGTTTGTATACGGTTGTGGATATTTTTTGAAACAACTAGGAACTCGGTTCTCTCTCATATTTTGACTTTATGTTTTTTCTATCAAGTGACTGGGATTCTCAGTCTTATTGTTTTCGACATTGCATTGTATGATTGTTTATTTTGGCCATGGTCATATTTGTTGAGATTCAAAGTTCTTGGTTTAGAATATTACCCTTCAAATCAGGACAAGGAGGTAGCGATACCACCCTCCTTGACCTCAATATCAGTAACACCTTCATGCAGGCAAGAATAGCAGAAAACCTATAATCACATATGAACTTGCATTTATTATTTAATAATTGTCTTAATTAAGTTTCAACATAAAATACTCATAATCATCTTTATTGAGGTTCAAAATTTTTGATTGATAAGATTTCCCTTCATATTAAGATAAAGAGGTAGTGATACCACCCTCCTTGACCTCAATAATAGTAACACCTGCATGTAGGTAACAATAGCAGAAAACCTATAATGACATACAAACTTGAATTTATGATTTAATATTGTCTTAACTAAGTTTTCAAATCAAATACTCATAATAATCTTTGTTGAGGTTCAAATTTATTGGTTGAGAATATTACCCTTAAAATCAACACAAGGAGGTGGTGATATCACCCTCCTTCACTTCAGTATCAGTAACACCTGCATGTAGGTAATAGTAGCAGAAAACCTATAACCACATATGAACTTGCATTTATCACTTAATACTGTCTTAACTATGTTTGGGGATCAAATACTCATAATCATTTTATGTTACAAGAATAAAATTGTTATGATAGTGACACATTGACAACGAGGTCGACTGACAAAAACACCACTACCACCGCCATCACAACCATTGTCACCACTACCAGCACTGATATCATTTCTATAGTTTTCTTAGTTGACTTTGGGTGGCTAATTAATTCCCATGGAAACCTTTAGTGTACTTGAATAAATGACATTTTCTGGTGATCATTGATGCATCTGAGGGTGCAATTTTTCAGTAATAACACCTTATTAAGATGACATATTTGCTTATGTAATGACTACCAATCCTCCACTCTTATTCCATTCTTGTGATTTAATTATGGTTTAAACTTAGATAATGTAAGTTTATATTTGTCTTTTTCTATCTGTTGTTGAAAACTTAAAGACAATTTAAAATTCAAACAATTATTTTAGAGTTCAAAGAAATGCTAAATTAGTTTTTTTTTTATTTATAGAGAACTATGATTTATTTCTTAAATCTAAACTAAAATTTTCTTTATGTTTATTTTCTATTTATAGATAACATCTTTTAGGCTAACTCTCTTAAGTTATTTTTTAGTTTTATAAATTATTAATTTATTTTATTTGTTTTGCATGTTATTAAATTATTTAAATAGAAATTCTTCCAAAAAGGAATGTTCAATCAACTACATACAAATTTTATGGGTATTCTAAAACATCAAAAACTTCTAGTGTTAAAGATATTTTATATATACCTGATTTGAATGATGATGCTAATGAAGATATGGACAAAGATTTTGTTGATGATCTAGAAATTTTTGGCCATGAAAAGGAAGGACAAGAATGTGGGTCTAGTACTTTGAGGAGGAAGACCTTCTCAAAATGTGAATTTCGAGAAAAGTGGACGATAAAACTTCCTTGGGTGTATAGTATCAATGTTGAATATGGAATGACTCATATTAAGTGAAAATTTTGTGAGAAATACAATGCTGAAAGTCCATGGGGTATTGGAAATGGATATAATACCATTCAATATGGTGTTTGGAAAACTCATGCAAAATATGTTATTCATCAAACATCAACTCAAATAAATTTGTATGAAATTTAAAGGTTGGAAAAGCCCATTATAGAACACATAGTGGCTACAAGTGAGGCTAATAAGGAAAGGGTCATAACCACCATGAAGTTAGAATATTTAATTGCATAGAAGGATATTTCAATTGCTACTTGTGAATGTCTTTGTCATATTCAAATGCATCTACATACACCTAATATGCCTTCTCAAGTGGAGTATTCCTCCTACATAAATTAAAAATACATCCACTGAATTTATTCACCCTATATTAAATTACCTTGAAGAGGTGCAAGCTAGAAAAATGTTAGAAAGCCAATTTTTCTCTATAATGTTAGATGAAAGTATAGATAATAGTTTGGAAAAACACCTTGTTGTGTATTATACATATCTAGACTTAAAAGTTGTTGCTATGAACTACATATCTACACCTTGTTGTTGCTATGAACTACACGAATACAGAATAGCTTGGACAACATAACTATAAGTTCATTATATATTCATGAGAGGAGTTACACTGACAAGTCATGTACAATTGATTCTAGAGTGTGCCCTTTCCACAAGAGAGGTTTGACCCAAGTGATACAACATCATTATTGTAGTGTTTTTTATAGTTGGATTAGTAAAGGATGATTGATCACTTTGAGGTATTTAGCTTCCGCAGTTCAGAACCAGAACTCACCCATCCTTCCATTACCTTGCCTTTTGTCAAGAGACCCTATAGAAAAACATCTTTGTTAATGATAGTGCCCATCATAAACTTGGCAGCTATTTGTAAAAGTGACACAACACAACCTATTTGAACAGTAGTCCATCAAAAGGAGTTAATTTGTGCTTTTACTCAATTCTAGATTGCAGTGAGTTTGTGGACCAAATCATATACCATAGGTTGTGTTATATTAAATGGAGAGGGCATAATGGCTTCCCACCCTAGTTACCAGAAACGGGATGGTAGCCACCGTTCCCAAAGAAAAACACGCTAAAAACGCGACAAACTGAAACATTGTTTTCTACGCATGTTTTCATGAACAAGTGCATACAATTACTTTGAACAAATAACCAGTACTTTTCCATGTGTTAGAGCTCAGTTCATTGTAGTTCATTCCATTTACAATTCATTCTCAACTTGTATTTTTTCTCTTTATTGTAAGGCTTGCTTTCATGCATATATTTATTTAGTAGTCTAGAGGCATATGGAAAGTCGCTAGAAAGTTATTCAATGTCTTATTTTCACATTTTTCCCTAGCTTAGGGCAAGTCTTTTTTTTTAACTAGCCCTAACACTGTGACGAAAAAGAAATCTATTCCAGATAGAGTCAAAGTAAGCTTGAAATTCATCTGATATCTGATATCTAATATAGTGGAAACTATTTTCTTTTTTTAATAGTTTATCAAGGATTTGCTTCTATAACATGTATATTGGTAAAAATCATAGCTTAAACATAATTCCATATCAATTGTAGATTCTACTTATTGTTTCCCTCCTCATGGTATATCTTGGTCTTTGGTCACACACACACACACATACACACACACATATATATAATCCTTTGACATTTCTACAGAGAAACAATAATTAGCAGAAGGCATAAGAAACAATAATTAAGAAGAGGTACAAGAATGTATATACTTAATGACCAATTTGTTTTGTATATGTATGAGATAAATGGTACTCATTATTTAGTCTTTTAATTAAAGTTGCTTATAAATCTAGTTGAAACTATATTGAAAATTGAAACTAAATTTGTATTTTTCATATTTTTATTGTTTTTCTCTCTCTCCTCATTTCTTGAGTGTGAAACCTCCAAACTCCTTTTCTTGTACCGTTGTCGTTTCTCGTAACATAGCTTCCCACTACTGACCTTTGAATTTTTCATTACCATCGCAACAGACAAACCCATCCTTACATATATGTTGAGAAATAGTGCGTAGAGAATCTCTTGGAGAATTTTGCACCCAAACTTGTAGTCTAGAACAGAGTCCTCGAAGTCAATTTGGAAGGAAGATAACTTGGTAGCGTACAAAGTTAGAGAATTGTCATTTTTGGATATTTTGAAAACATAAATTTCTTTTCCTCTGCGTTGCCATTCAATTTCTTGGGTATAGGTTACTCCATAGGATAAAGTATCCCGCCAATTTTGGACAGAGTTGCAGGGCAATTTGCACTAAGAATTGCATCCAGAAACATATGCATTGTAGCCATTATTGAGAGGCAAAGATCCTTTAGTGACATAAAAGCTAAATTATCTTCTCGATAGAAAAGTTTGTGTTAGTGAATTAAGCTGACTATATGTACCAATCAATTTAGGAATTCATACTTTAACCAATATTAATTAATCAATACACTTTGAATTAACGCAATCGCTTTGTCTCTGTCATTTAGTGTGATCGCATGGTATGTAATAACACCACAGGAACCTTGCAACAAGCAGTGAATTCATTTTTAACCTCTACTAGTGAATTGTTATGTTCTTTCCTGCCTATCCAAATCTGCATTTTTCATATTAAATATAGAAGGGATTTGTACACTATATACATTGGAAGGGATTGAGATTTATGTGCACACAATTGATGTATTTTTGTCATATAATCGATATTCTCATCTATTTTATCAAATTCTCTTCAACATCACACAAAGGAAACAGAATGATGCAGTAAAAACAACTGTAAGCTTGTATTAAAACCCCAGGCTCATGTGTGTGGTTGTAGTGGATGGTTGTAATAAGAGAAGCCCTTTTCCAGTTTTGCACATATAAGAAAAGCCAACTGAATTTTCCAGAACAAGTACTTGTGCTCTTCACATGCACTTATAACACATTGTTTTGTTGTTAATGGTATTTGCAAGATTCCATTCACTCTCATTAGGGGATTTTTGAAGTATAAAATGGGCCTCCTAAGGAAATTATAAAATAATAGCGGAAATTATAAAATAAGATTAGATGATATCATCAAATTTTAGATGGAAAAAAGAAAAAGCTATTTTTTCAACCTGTATTTTCAACTTATCTCCGTATGGGTTTACTCAAATTTCATGCGGAAACACTCGTTGGATGCATAATTTTATTCCTCATCCAAGGAGTACCCATGTTTCATACTTTCGATGGACCCTGCTACACGAAAACTAAGAAATACATGAAAAACATGATTACAATCGCGTTTTTTCATGTATTTCTCATTTTTCGTATAGCAGGGTCCATCAAAAGTATGCAACATGTGTACTCTTTGGATGAGGAATAAAATTTTGCATCCAACGAGTAATCTTGCTCAAAATTTGAGAAAATCCTTAAGGAGATGAGTTGAAAATACGAGTTGAAAAAATGGTTTTATTATTTTATTATTTTATAATTTTTTTACTCCAAAAATAGTGAATCATCCCCATGGTTGACATCATCATCTTGAATCCTATTGGTTCTTATAAAGTTTATTTTGGTTGTACATTTTTCTTAAGAGGCCCATTTTAGACCTCAAAAGTCCCCTAATGATTGAAAAAGATTTAGTCAACTACCAAGACAATCATGATTGTATTATGAAATTCAATAGTTTGTGCAGTAAATACTGAGGTTCATGCATCAACAAAAATTATGTAGGGAAAAGGTACTAGAATCCGAAGAATAATAGGCTCACAATGACATGAGCTAAGTTGTGTTACATAAAAAAATAATGACAATCTGAGAAGTTATCCACAACACTAACTATCATGTTCATAGCCATTTGATTTCATCATGGCTAGCACTTAAAAACGCCACAAGTATTAAAACTAAGAATTCCAGATCATCATTATAATGTCTAGAAGCCCAGCCTTAAGGAAGCCTGAGACCAACCTTAAAGGTAGGATATGACATGCATGATTCCAATCACATATTAGTACTACACAAGAGGTTTGTATGTTATCTAGCCATATTATGTATGGTTTATTCATCTGGTGAGAGTATATTGGCCTATGAAATGACAAACTGTATTTAAACACACATTTTTCTACCAGTCCATATCCACCTACCATGCATATTTACACACAAAAATGGAACTTAGTACTCATACAAACAGTCCAAGCATGTTTGGCTATCACAACCAATACATCACTTAGTACTGTGGAAATTAGGATGGGCACTGGGACATAGTCATTGATTCTCCTCTCAACCACTGACATACTGCCATTGCAGTTTTCACCCCCTAGCTTATGAAGATTACCCCAATGACCAAACCTCTAGGGATTCTAGAGATATGATCTGACCTCCACTCTTCTGGCATAAAAGTATTCAATTATGAGCTAGTACAGGGATTCCATAGGTAAGCTTCCTCGACTCATTAGCCCATGAGGGACTCCAGAGATGAAAACCTCCACCCTTACTTGATTAACGGATTCTACAAATATTCCTCCACCCTGTGGTTGTTGATATAGTAACTCCACCTCATGCACGAATCTAGTGTACACTAAAATATTATTGCTCCCATAAGGAAAGCTTGACTAGAGCAGCAGGCCTCCACTCTTTAGAAAATGAGGGAATCTAGAGGTGTGATCCTCCACCCTTTGTTAATTCAAAGTCCCCAGAGATGTAAATGATAGCTTAAGGTAATAGAAAGAAAGGAATCCATGTTTATTGTACATTGATATGACACATGAAGGGTATTGTAGGTGTTTTCACCCTCGCATACTTTCATACTTTCACACCAGCTCACCAGCTACTAAATCAACAATAATGCCAATATGTGTCTCTATCCATTCTATGTGAAGAAAGGTGTGAAATAATAAGAATTAAAATCACATACTAACTATAAATTTCAGGCCATTATGTGGGAAGAAAGGTGTGAGAGAACATAAATTAAGATCACAATGTAGATGTAGGTTTCTGGTATTCAATAACCCATGGTGACCCTAGCGTTAGACCAAAACTAACATGTGTATAAAAAGGATTTTTGTGCCTCTGCCCTCCTTATCAAGTTAAGGCTATCAAAAGGCTCTGCATTTGTTAACAGTTATCAAGTTCTATTCATATGAAGTCCTCATATTGAAACGAAAGTTCAAGCATACAAGCTAGGCCCAGAATTCATTAAAGGGCACCATAACCAATTTTACATGGTAGTAAATAAATTAACTCATAACATACTAACATGTGCATCTACCACGTTGATTCAAAAAGAAAACACATTGATTACTAAAGCATCCAATAGGATCGAGCTTCTCGATGAATGCAGTAATTATAGGAGAACTAACACATTTGAAAAAGGGTCAAAGGTATGTAGTGACTAACCTCTAGTACATGACCCTTGATGTTACACAGGTTTACCCTGCTGTCCCCATGGTGCAGAGCACGTGCTTCTGGAGCTTATTCCCTTTTCCATCCTCCTGCAACAATATCCTCTTGATTCGACTCTTCGAATATTTTTTTCTCTCCACTACCCTTTTCTTCTCTTTTTCTTGCTACCTCCATTGTTTCTCCCTTTGTTTTATGTGCCCCCTCCTAGTCCAACTTCCCTTCTTCTCTACTATTTGAATCCTACTCTTGGTTAGTTAGGGCCCAACCTCTCTGGACCAATAGAGGTGCCACACCTATCCCTCCTGGCCCAGTCATTGTTGATCAACCTTGTAGGCCAATTGCCATTTAACCTCCTTTCTCCTTCTCTTCCTACCATTTGTATTCTTCCAAGGATTGGTTCTATAACCAATAGAGTGTGAAAAAAAAATCTACTAAGTCATGTGTCAATACTCATGTAGGTATATGTATGTGTTCTCCTTTTTTTTTGAATTGTTTTTCATAAAGGTCACAATAGACAAATAATGTCTTCAATAGCCAAGTGCGTACATCTTCTTGAAATTTACAATAGCTACACATACACACATATGCTCACAATAGCCATATAAAATCTAAAATAACCACATGCATATATTTTGTTCATATTTACAATAGCCATATATGGTTTACAAAAGCCATATACATGCCTTTATATATTTACATTATTTCCAAATAACAATAACACATTTAAATCATGTTTACACACATGTATATACATATGTATATTTATTATATTCAACATGTATACACACACACCTAAGAAAGTATTTACAATGACCCTACAAATGAAAGGTGGCCAGGATAATATTTACATTATATACATGAATGTACCATGATCGAGACCATTAGCACAATATCTACATACTTTGCAAGATGATCAAGGTTATTACAAAGACAACCTTGGTTTAATTTTTCCAAGTAGGTTGTGCATTTCTAGGGTTTTACTAGGCATATATTGCTTCTTTATGCACAACATAGTCTTTTATGACTGGAAATGCAAAATTAAGAATTCATGATTATGTAAAGTGACTTAGAAAAACATTTACAATTTGAAACACTCTAATAGAATGAGTTTTGAGACATGTGTGTACATTTTAGTGTAACTTAGCGTGCTTTTTGGTTTTACAAGGAAATGTTTAACTTTATGCACAGCAAGTAGTTTTTTGTTTGAAAATGTCGATATAAGATTATATACATATATAAACTTATGAATTACACCTTCTAAAATTTGAACCACTCAATTTGGATCAAAATTGAGACTAGGGCATGCATTCCACTCTAAGGTAATTTTGCCTTCAAGTTTGAATCAAAAACCAAATCTTGGTGCTTGAAAGAAACCTCCCGTGTTCTCACAACTTGAAAAAAAATTAAAGTTGAAAGGAAGCTTGGGTGTTCATTTTGTTGGCATATTTTTGTTTCCATTGATGTCACTTGATGTATGTCGTGTATCCATGAGTCTTATGTCATGTATTGAGTCCTATATATGCCTTTCAAAAGGTTGTCATGATGTCAAGTTGTTTGTAGAGGTTTCTCATGATGTATCAAGCTCACTCCTAAATTTGAGCTACAAGGTTGAGGTCATTTGACGCATGCCCTATAATAATGAGTTATATGCCTTTATTGGTCATAAGTATCTTTTATGAAGGTTTTCATTGTGTTCAATTATTTATGGAAGGTTGTCATGAAGTCTAAGGCTCCCTCCTAATGTTTTGTTCCAATTGTTGGTCAAAGAAGGTGAGGAAACTGAATTTTTTGAGGCATATGCAGGTTTCCTCCATGGGACCCGCATAGATACATAGGTTTCCTTCATAGGACCTGTGAATATACACAAGTTACCTTCATAATAGTCCCTTATACATCCTAAAATTTAATTTCTCTGGATTATGCACATACGTCAAGTGTTTTATGGTTTTTTCTGATGGTTTTGTTCGAGATTTTTCATGTAAAGGTCAAAAAAAGGTTAAGTAACTTCTAGAAAGTGATTAAAGTGGAAAATATATCTAATTTTAATCAAGTTAGTGGCATATCAAGTCAAGGATAAAATTTCAATGATCCAAACCAATTCCTTGCTATGAGAATAGTTGCTGAGTGTTCCATCACCTGATGCATTTATCAATTTAACTATCTCAAAAAATTACAAATAGGAGGAAGCTATGTAGTTATTTGGTTCGTTATTTTGTGAGTGTGAGAGTGTGCCATTGAGAGGGCATTGGGAGAGAAGTAATGTGGTTGTAGAAACTCACACATAATATAAAAAAGAAATCAATGTGTTATATGAAAGAAGCAGTGATCAAAATTGATGTGAAGATGTAGAGGTTGAAGTCCATCAAAGTACATGCCATGTTTTCATTTTCTTTACACTACAATTGATGTTTGTGTGGATTGAGAGAATGATCCATTGAGAGGGCATATTGTATATCGAATGTAAATCAAAGTTGTTGTGCAGGTCCCAAACAATATTGTATGAATGTAGTATTGATCGGTTTTCAAGAGAATTTGCAGAGGATTGTGTGACCAAGGGAGGAATTGCAATGGAGATTTGCTGTCTTGATTTATTCCAGATTGTGTTGCAAAGATATCTTATTTGATGATTGGGGTCCAAGTTTGAAATATCTTGAAAAGTGGCCCTAGAGAGTTTGAAGGGTAGTGGCTCCTTGCTAGTGGTGGCCAACTAAATTATTTCACGGGTGGTGGTTCCTTGTTGGTGGTGGCCAGCTAAAATTTGTAGAAGAGATTTTTGATTAATAGAATGTTTAGAGCATCACAACAACAATAGGATGGTCTTTCTCCCCTTGAGTGTTTCCACCAAAAATACTTGTGTCTCGTCGTGCAGCTTATGTTGGTTCTTTTCATGGGTTTTGTGTGTTGAGTTTATGTTATTTTCACATTCAAATCTACTAATGATATTGATGTATAGTGCTATTAAGTTAACTACCAAAATAAGTTAAAAATTATATAAGGATTATCACTACTAATTCACCCCCCTCCTAGTAGTGATCTACATTTCTAACACATGTTAATTTAGTGACTTACTATAGTTTGACCTTCCAATTGACAAGGAAAACTTGCCTCTCTTGCACATCAACCCTTTTTAAACTTGCAATTACAAAATTAACAACATGAATGAGTATAATATGTAAACCACACCCCCAAGAACTTGCACAACTCTTTTTATGTATTTTGAATCCTACATTATGCTATGATATTTTATGAATGAAATAAATGTTATGGATAATAATCTTATGTAATGATTACTTATGAACTTGAAAACATGCATAATCATTATTGCTTAAGAAGAAAAGAAAAAGTGTAAAATTCGATTTGTAAATTATGGTTTTCTATGTAGAATCAAAATTTATAGGAATTATCTAACCTTTAGATTATGAACTCATGCCATAGAGCTAGAGCGATGAATTAGAAATAGAGTATTCATAATTCATACATTATTATAGATATGCATTAAATATCTCTTAAAGATTGCAAATATTAAACATTGAAGATCACATAAAACATCACAAGATAAGTATGAGACAAAATTATATTGATCTTCCCTTAATTCATAAAAAAAATATTAAGTGTCATGTGTTCCTAGTGGTTTATCAAATATGACTTAGAATTTTTACGACAATCAGAGGTAGTTGAAAATTTGACATATATTAGGGCACCAAGGATAAGAAATAACCAAAATTTAAAAATTATTTAGTAATTTATGATGGTACAATCAATTTTATATGTATCTTTGAAGCTTCCCATCTATATATATATCGTCCATTGGATGAGTTTATTGTGATATTTAATGTATAGGATCAAAAGGCGGGCTTGCCATCTATTACACCTTAGAGAGCATAACTAAGCCCCAAGGTTCCCAACCTATCCATGAGATGAATACTTTGCTAACATCGAAGTGCCACATGGATGCCATGTGTTAGACCACACTAGCAAGTCACGGGGCACTCATGGGTCATGATGGGGTGCAACCACATGTCCCTAGCACTTCACCGAATTAGATTCAAACTTCATACACTGGTTAGATGTCATCAAAAATTCAACAAATGTTAGGGCACAAAGGATAAAAGTTTGATAATTATCTAGTATTTTCTGATGGTATAATTGATTTTCTATGTTTCTTTGAAACCACACGTCATATCTCTACACCATATGTATTAGTGGATAATGAAATTATGTTGATCATCCTTAGGATCTAGATTATAGTCATTATAAGAAAAGTGACTTTGTTTTTTAATAAAGTTTCCATGTCTTACACCCATATACCATAATTGTGGCCATTCAAAACCACAAGATATTTCTTATAACTCATAATCACTTTGAAAATATAAACATCAATTTAGTGTTCAAGTCAAAATTTTGAGGAAATCTATGAGAGAGATCCAATGCACTGGGATCACATGAAATCAATAGCCTCCAAAGTATATGTAGATAATAGGTTGAGTCTCAAACCAATAACTCTAATAACATATTGGAGAATGAGGGAATAACACAAATGAAGCATTATGAATTGCAAGAAGATTTGGTGTCTAAAAACAACATTATAGCATTGAATAATAAGTAAGGATAGGACAACGAGAAATGGATAATACACAACCACCTAAAAACTTTCACATATCACCACATTACTTGATTGAGAAACAAATATAAAAATTCATTAATAGATAGCCCGATGTATAAATAACTTCCCTAGAATGAGGAAGATAGTCAACTATTGTCATCTTTAGCATGCCTTATGCTCCTATTTTTCTACCTTGGTGTACACACTAGTCAGTTGAGTTGAGACAACCTTTAGTTAGCTTGAAATTCCAATGGATTGTCCAATCAACTCTTAATTCAACCTTCAACCATCAATTAAATTATCTCTAAAATATTTAGAGGTGAGATGAATTGTTGTTCCAATAATCTATATTAGACCATAGTTTTTATGCTAATATTGGGGTTATTAGCAAGGGGAAAAATATTATTGACAATAAGAAAGACTATAAGTCTTGGGGGGTAGGATTTTGTAAAAAACCCTCGCATCTAAAACAAAGTGGAAGTCTTAGTGATTTTGACAACCCACATCTGTAAAAATTAAATTCAAAATAACATTATAAGTGGGTGAAAGTCTTAACAACTGACAAATGTAGTAAAAATCTAGTGTGGAATATAAACAATGTCAAATTGAATTATGTAGTTATATTATTATTACATCACATGTAGTTAGTCCACCTGCAATAACCATTTTGACACCTATGGTACTCATGCTAATAACCTGGTATAACTATTTTGGTTTTCACACTAATAAATCTTATATTCATCTTGTTAATAACCTCTTATATGTTAGTGTTAATCCAATGATGTCAAATGCTAATAACTCTCATAGTCCTTATAACCCTTATGTTTCCACATATTAACCCCTATCTTTCCACATATTAATAACCCTATGATCACCATTCTAATAACCTTTAATTTCTTTGTAAGTATAATACATATAATTCCTATGGTACTTATGTTAATAACCTTTGAGGTTCATGTGTGAATATCCCTTAGAAACAAATTTAAGGGCTAATATCCATAGGTGAGCTAATTTTCACATTTTTTTTACAAAAAAGATTCACCATTATTTATTTTTTTATAAACATGATTCGCCAAAATTTTATAAACACTGTATCATTAGAAATTTTAATATTTTACAAAAATATCATCAAACATTTTAGAAATTGCATATTAAGAACTTGAAATATTTACCAAGATTTCTAAACTTTAAAATTAATTTCCATCCTTAAATTTTTCCATGATATCCGGTTACCTCTACAAATCTATATTAATATAACCACTAACCAATAACATCTAATTTCTAATAAAACTTTTAATCCTTTTACTAATATAATCACATTCTAATAATTTGTATACTAATATAACCCTTAACCTCTATACACATATCATAAATCTTATTATGGGCTTATTATTATAATGCATGTTAATAAATTATATATTATATAATGTATATCATATCATAAATCTTATTATGGGCTTATTATTATAATGCATGATTAATAAATTATACATTAGAGATTAATATAGGAAAGGAAACCTTATTATTATAATCTAAGATTAACAAATTATAATTTAAAGATTAATATATGAAAGGTTAAGAGTTATGGTAAAATTATGATTTAATATATAAATGTGAAAGTTTATACTTTAAGTTATAAACAATGTAAATATATTAACACAATTATATGAGTAAAAGTGAGTGATATATATATTAATCAACATTATATTTCATTTTTAAAAACCATAATTATATTAATTGATATATATCAATTACTTTTAGTTATATAATTACACTAGTAATAATGATGAAGTCAATCTTATATTCCATAATTTTTTACATAAATTGTTACTCATATGCAAAATTATATTCCTAAAACTTTATATAAAGGGTTATGTGAATATAATTATTATTTTCAATATTTTCATATTTTTTTATTCATTATTTACGGAGTACAATAATTAATGACATTGAGAGTACGAGGTTATAATAATTCACAATGCATGTGCACATAATTACAATAAAATAAGTTTTACTTTAGGTTGAGATATCCCAAATTTATATACGGCTTATGGATGGATAACAAAAGTTTTTTTTTTTTTTTTTTCCGAAGGTGGTAAAACCTATCAACTCAGGTGTCAAACCAACAGTGAGGACAGCCATCTCTGGCTGCTATCCGCGAATGCTGGGTTTGACTCATCACTGTTAAATAGGAAAACCACGCCACCTGGCATAACCCTGCTGGTGGTCCGTAATCGGGAGTAGGCTCTCACTCCTACCAGATGCCTCTGGGTCTTGGGCCGTTAACCTGTTTCCTTACGTCCGAGGAAGACGAGCTCTTAGCCAAGCAGAAGCAGTTTTACGGCATACTCCAGGCCGGGATAACAAAAGTTACTTGGTGGCAATGTTATTGTTTTTTTTATAGATGTATTTTCTGCCTAACAAAAAAAACATAACATTGCCATCATATGGATTTTGTTTATTTATTTATCATATTGATTTGTAAAGTATAGGTAACACTGTTTTCAATAAAATGTTTATGTGTGGTTTTAAAGATCTTGTAAGTTGGTTTCATCGCTTCTGTTATTCAACTAAAATATTACCTTTGCATATATTAACCTGAATATGTTTTAATGATATAAGTTTTATTCTGTTGAATTTTTTTATAAAAGATTACCTTTCATTTGTGCATTGTTAGAATTATGTCGTTTGTTTTCATAATAAGGTCATGAATAAAATGAAAAACTCAATCTATATCCCTGTTTAGGAGCCAATTATATTCATCGGTTTATGTATCAATGGTATAATTCTTCGTTATTATGCAATTTTTTTAATATTAATTTAAATTTAAATTAAAAATAATAAAATGTTGTTTTCAAGATTGTGCCAAACTCTCCTAAACCCTCAATTAACTCACTCCCTCAACCCTCTCTCCCTTAGCCACTGCTATATATATATATATATATATATATATATATATATATATATATATATATATAACTCAATTATGGGGGATGTTTAAATTTTAACTTAGGAAAAGTTTAAATTTCAAATTTGGTAGTTTCTATGAGTGGCAAAAGTGAAAAACACCACCAACAAAGGCATTTTAAATGAAGTATTAAGCAGAGACATGATGATTTCTAGGGCCTCATTTTCCTCTCGCACTACTTGTTTTAGAATCTTGGAGCTTCCAAATGGGTAAAATGACACTCTTGTTTGCATAAATGAGCAACAAATACTGCCATTCCCATTTCACATGTAAACAAATTTCCATCATATTATTTGTAAATCACTCAGGAAAGTAGTCATTATGCTCTTTAGGCCACTATTCCCCATAATCGATCATCATTGATCACAACTTAAATATAATAAGCACGATTGACAACATTAATCGATGGATACAATATTTAAAAACATTAATGGAATATTTGGGATTAATGAATTTTATTACTCGAACAACATTGCAATGAGAATCACAAGCATCATTATAGCCTCACACTTGGAGATAGATGCCCATTTTAATCCCATTTCACTAATTCCAGTAAAAGTACAGTAAACAATATTCAAATCTATCTATTAAATAAATAAACAACCTTCATGTTTGGCCTATTAAATAAATACAAAACGAATAAAAAATAGTGAACAGATAATAAATACAAAGTGAATAAAAAATGGCAAAAAGTAAAATCTATAATTGTCAACTATGTAAGCTTAAACTAGGAATTCTCTATTTTCAAAACACACTAATACATGTTATAAAATTAAAACCAATTCAATCTTTTAAGTCTGAAGGTAAAGAATGAAAAATAAAATGAGGAGCATCAGAACCTAAGTGACCCTCTCCAAAAATTTTTCCTTCGCGCAAGATTTTGCAAGGTAATCACAATATGTACCAGCTTTTGGAAAGACAACTAGGTATGAATTACAATATTGTTTGTCATGATGTATCAAGTTCATTCCTAAAGTTGAGCTACAAGGTTGATGTCATTTGATGCATGCCATGTAATAATGAGTTCTATGCCTTTATTGGGTCATAAGTATTTTTTATGAAGGTTGACATGGTGTGTCATGGTGTTCAATTATTTATGGAAGGTTGTCATGAAGTCTAAGATTCCCTCATGTTGTTGTTTTCTAATTGGTGATCAAAGCAGGTGAGGAAACTGAATTTTTTGAGGCATATGTAGGTTTCCTTCATGGGACCCACGTACATACATAGGTTTCCTTCATATGACCTATGTACATACACATGTTTCCTTCACAAGAGTGGTTTGTACATCCTAAAAGTGAATTTCTCTGGATTATGCACATACTTCAAGTGTTTAATGGGTTTTTCTGATGTTTTTGTTCGAGATGTTTCATGTAAAGGTAAAGAAAAGGTTAAGTAACTTCTAGAAAGTGATTAAAGTGGAAAATATCTCTCATTTTAACCAAGTTAGTGACAGATCAAGTCAAGGAGAAAATTCAATGATCCAAACCAATTCCTTGGTATGAAAAGAGTTATTGAGTGTTCCATCACCTGATGCATTTACTGAGTTAACTATCTCAAAAAATTACAAATAAGAGGAATATATGAGGTTATTTGGTTTTCTCTTTTGTGAGTGTGAAAGTGTGACATTGAGAGGGAATTGTAATGTAATTGTAGCAACTCACACATAATATCAAAAATAAATCAAAGTTTTGTATGTAAGAAGCAGTAAGCAGAATTGATGTAAAGATGCAAAGGTTGAAGTCCATAAAAGTACATGCGCTCGGTCGGAAATTCAAGAACATTGTCGAAGAAGTGAATTGGGCTGCTAATAACTTAGGCTCTTTTCATAACCCTAGGCCCATACCATGTTTTCATTTGCTTTACACTACAATTGATTTTTGGATGGATTGATAGAATGATCCATTGAGAGGGCATATTGTATATAAGGTGTAAATCAAAGTTGTTTTGCAGGTCCCAAACAATATTGTATGCATGTAGCAGTGATTGGTTTTGAGGAGAAGTTGCAGAGGATTGTGTGACCAAGGGAGAAATTGCAATGGAGATTTGCTGTGTGATTTATTCCAGATTGTGTTGCAGAGATAACTGCTTTGATGATTAGGGTCCAAGTTTGAAATATCTTGAAAAGTGGCCCTAGAGAGTTTCAAGGGTAGTGGCTCCTTTTTGGTGGTGGTCAGCTAAATTATTTCAGGGGCGGTGGCTCCTTGTTGGTGGTCGCTAGCTAAAATTTGTATCAGATATTTTTTATTAATAGAAGATTTAGAACTTCACAACAACAACAAGATGTTTTTTCTCCCCTTGATTGTTTCCACCAAAAATACTTGTGTCTCATTGTGCATGCTTGTGTTGTTGCTTTTCATGGTTTTTATGTGATGAGTTTATGTTATTTTCACATTCAAATCAACTAATGCTATTGATGTATAGTGCTATTTTGTTAACTAGCAAAAGAAGTTCAAAATTATATAGGGATTATCACTACTAATTCACCCCCCTCCCAATAGTGATCTACATTTTTAACACATTTTAATTTTGTGACTCAATATAGTTTTGACCTTCCAAATGACAAGTAAAACTTGCCTCTCTTGTATATGAACCCTTTTTAAACTTGCAATTGCAAAATTAACAACATGAACAACTATAATATATAAACCACACCCCCAAGAATTTGCACAACTCTTTTTATGTATTTTTATCCTACATTGTGCTATGATATTTTATGAATGAAATAAATGTTATTGGATTATAATCTTATGTAATGATTACTTATGAAATTGAAGCATGCATAATCATTATTGCTTTATTTTTCTTAAGAAGAAAAGAAAAAGTATAAAATTCAATTTGTAAATTATGGTTTTCTATGTAGAATCAAAATTTATAAGAATCATCTAACCTTTATATTCTAAACTCATGCCATAGAGCTAGAGGGATGAATTATAGATAGATTATTCACAATTCATATATTATTATAGATATCCATTAAATATCTCTTAAATATTTCAAATCTTAAACATTAAAGATCACATAAAACATCACAAGATAAGTATGAGTCAAAACAATATTGATCTTCCCTTAATTCCACATGTCAAAAGAATATTAAGTGTCATGTGTTCCTAGTGCTTTATCAAATATGACTTAAAATTTCTATGACAATCAGAGGTAGTTGAAAATTTGAGATATATTAGGGCACCAAGGATAATAAATAACAACAATTTGATAATTATTTAGTAATTTACGATGGTACAGTCAATTTTACATGTATTTTCGAAACTTACCATATATATATATGATCATATCCATTAAAATCACAATAAATGTATCCAATGGACTATATATTATTGTGATTTTAATGGATAGGATCAGAAGGCATGCTTGCCATCTATTACACCTTAGAGGGCATAATTAATCCCCAAGGTGCCCAACCTACCCATGAGATGAATACTTTGCTAACATCGAAATGCCACATGGATGTCATGTGTGATACCGCATTAGCAAGTCATGGGGCACTTGTGGGTCATGATGGGGTGCCACATGTACCTAGCACTTCATCGAATTGGATTCAAACTTCATACAATGGTCAGATGTCATCAGGAAAACCGTTAGGGCACAAACGATAAAAGTTTGATAATTATCTAATATTTTTGAGGTTATAATTGATTTTCTATGTTTCTTTGAAACCACACATCATATATATACACCATATGTAATATTGGATAATGAACTTATGTTGATGATCCAAAATGGATCTAGCATGGCCTCTAAGTCTAAAAGTCTTCAAATAGAGGTAAAGGTTGAAAAGGTGCTAATGGCATAAATCGCATGTAAATCCGAGTTTGGATAAAGAAAATAGAACCAAGTCAAACTTCGGGCCAAAGATTCAATGGCTACATCAACAGGACATGTGGCAACCCGGGAAAGAGTTGCGGGTTTAAGATGATGTCAGCGCAGCGGATGATGTGGCAGTCGGAGATTGGTTCAAACCTTTGATAATGAAGAATAGGGTCAAAGGCGGAGGATCATCTGATCAATGGAGATCAATGCATTTTACAACTAAACCTACAAGCAAGCGGATCCGAAGAGTTCATGGAAAATAAGCTAAACCTTTTGAGTTCCGGAATGAGGGCAGTAAATGGTATTCTTCAGGCGGTAAGTGGTATTGGAAGGGCTTCACCCGATTCCATACACCAACCAACACATAGCATGCCACAGGAGAGAGAAAACCGCTTTTTCGGGCGGGTAATCTCTGTGCAAGTAGGCCATCCGAAAATACTGTCAGTCGTTGGATTGGAGATCGCAGATCAATGGTGGAGATTGAGCAGACTACGTGATGTTTCAAGTTTAGTGCAAACCATCGGATTAAAAGGCAAATCGACGAACCAGATTAAGTTGCATCGCAATGAGTCAAGTTCAAAGGAATGGACCTTGGGCCGTAAGCGATTGCGATTTTCGATTGCCGATATATCGCATCGCAATACTCCATCGGAAAAGGAATGGACCTCAAGTCTTTAGACCATGCGATATGTGATATTCTGATAAGAATGGGTCGATGCGCCAATAGCCAATAGCGTTGATCAGAGTGATCGGAGATCGGAGATCGGAGTGCAACAGAGCAAAGGGGAACAATAGACCATGCGACACGCGATTTGCGATGTGTGCAGACCCGACGATTCTATAGATGCAGGTGTAGTTTCCTTTTGAGATCTGGCTAAGTTTCATAGTCGAGTTTTCTATGTTTTGCCATGTATTCCTGTGTATTTGGTAAAATGATCTGTTTTGGGGATTTTAGCTCCATTGAAAGGGTTTTTCCCGCGCTCGCTGGTCCTTTCGTTTTCCAAGTTGTTTTCTATTTCAAACATCATTGCTACCCACCATAAGAAAATGATGTAACTGAACGTGTCATGAAAACACGAATAAAAAAAATGCAGAAGGAGGCGAAGAGACAGACAGAAGGGTCCAGCGCAGAGGAAGGCGTTTTTGGGAACCAAAGAGGTTTTGGTAACCGTCTAGGGGGTCTGGAGGTGTTATTCTTGTGGACTCGAGGAGTTCGAGCCATCTCAAGGATAAATCCCATTGTTGTGTAGAGACTCGGGGAGCTCACACATTGTAATAATCGAGCCAGTGAGAGGAGAACAGAGAGAAGCCACCAGAGGTTGGAGGCAGTTATTCTCCTTACAAAGAGCCAAGAGCCAGAGCCGAGAGCTAGAGTCGAGAGTCAGAGCCGAGAGCCAAGAGCCGATAATAAGAGCCGAGAGCCAGAGACGAGAGCCAGAGCCAAGAGCCAAGAGCCGAAAGCCAGAGCTAAGAGCCAAAGCCGAGAGCCAGAGCCGAGAACTAAGAGCTGAGAGCCAGAAAGCCAGAGAGCCAAATAGCTAGGGATAAAGATGGTATTCTAAGCCCATTGGTTTAGTTGTAAACCTATGGAGTTGAGTGTGGAACTTGTAAAATAATTTAAGCCATAATCCCAAAGAGCCTAGTTGAGTTGACTAGAGCTCATGGAGACGTAGCCCAAGAGGTTTGGGTGAACTCCTAATTATATTGCTATTATGTGTATGATGTTTATTTGCTACACTGTTTCACTGTTATATGTTGCATATCAGTTTAAGCAAATAAACTTAAGACAATTAAGCAGTTAAAGGCAAACTAAAAGCATACACCTATTTCAAGTTCTTTTAATTCCGCAAATTATCAATCATAAGCAAGATCTTGGATATTGTTTAAGCTCTGGAGTGGTAGAGGTTCTTGTAGGTTGACAAGAATTCTTTAGTGCCCCATTTCAGATAAGGTGGTATCAGAACCCCAGGTTAATTAACCCCACCTTCAGAGAAGGTGATATCAGAGCGAATTTATATCAGAGCGAAGTTATACCAGAGCAGGTGGTATCATGGAGCAGGTTGTATCATGAAGTAGGTGGTATCATGATGCAAGTGGTACTAGATCAGAATACTTGATTGACAGAGCATAAGATATGCTTGGCTGACCTGAAAGGTGTTATATTGTTTGTAAACCGACTATTGTTTGAGTTTGCAGAGGTGAAGGGAAAGCTATTAATAGCTCAGTCCAGGAGAGGACAAGAAGGAAGAAGGGTTGAAGGCATTCTTCTTATCCCAAAGGACCTCAAAGAAATCATGGAAGCACAAGAGGTTTGTTGGAAAAGGTTGCTTGAATAAGCTCTTTGTTAATCTTGTTTGAAGTTCTTTTGTTCATTTTGATAATGACTACTTCTACAATTGAGTCCTCAAATTATTCCTTCATCACAAGATTCTTTGATGAAGACATGAAGCAAGAGTTGTTCATCATGATGGATATGGTGAGAGAAATGCATGAGGATGGAAGGAAGAGCATCATACTTCGAGAGCAGTTGAATTCCATGAAGGAAGAGAATCAGCTGCTTTCTGACAAATTGCAGGAAATGGAAGGACAACTTCATATTGTAAATATGAGCTTGGAAAGGATGCATGAGTTGGAGACATAGCTCTTTGTTGCCAAAGAAGCCTTAGTCAAGTATCTGCTTGAAGAAGAGGTAAATAATTCCAATTTGTCTTCAATTTCCTCTAAGAATGCTTATATTGGTTCTTTCGAAAAACATACCAAAGGCGTAGGTTCCAAGTTAATGTCCAAGATGGGCTATGAAGGAAAAGGCTTGGGAAAACATGCACAGGGTATAGTTGAGCCAATAATGGTTGAGGAAAGGCCTAAGTATTTGGGTCTTGGCTATGGACAATCTTATGGAGAAAGTTCCAAAGTAGCCATGAAGGCAAATGAAACAGTTCCTAGAAGGAGTTTCATTTCAGGTCTTCTACCTCAAGAGTGTAAATATTGTATTCATGGGGAATGAAATAGCTTGAAACATCATTTTTAGGAAGAAGGTGTTTATAAGCATGCACTTGAACCAGAGAGTTGTGGAAACTCTGAAAGAAATGAAGAGATTGATGGTGTTCCAAAGGGAGCTACTTCTTCTTTCAATTCACCTCCTCATGAAGGTAATAAAGGTGAAAAAGAAAGGTATAAATCTAGTTCTAATCATATTCCTTTTGATTATGTTAAGCATGATAAATTTCCATATAAGCATTGGAAAATAATTGCATGTTCCTTTTGTGGTTTGGATAACCATAGTGTTTCTAGATGTTGGAAGAGAATGGCCACATACAGGAAACTTTTGAAGGAAAGAAAGCAAGAAGCCAAAGGTCCATTGGACAAGGCAAATCATGCTACCAAATAGATGCACATGAATTGCACTTACTGCCATAAGCAAGGACATATCGCTGCAAAATGTTGGAATTTGAATCCAACAATGCTTCCACGAAACTTGAAGAAGGTGGAAAGAGAGAATGGCAGGAATGGAAATAAATATTCCATGATCGATGTGTTTCAAGATGATTCACATGTTGATGCTGATGTGCAGACAAAGGTAGCACCTTTGAAATGGATTGGTAAGAAATGGTTAGAGTTCTTATCCAATCAAGATTGCATGTCTATTGATATAATGCATCTATTTGCATTTCTTTGTTAATGGAATGCAAGTTGCAGGGTTTTACCAAGAAGGTGAATGGAAAAGTTGAGTAGGAGACTCACTTTATTGCTACAACATTATGTTCATTTCAGCTTTGAAAGTACAGTGTACTTAAGCAAAAGTTGAAGGATGAAACATTATATTTCATTTAGCTTCGAAAGTACAGTGTACTTAAGAGAAATTTGAAGGATGAAATGCATGCATGAGAATGATGTGCATGAACACAGGGATGTTGATGATTTCCTTGTATTTGAACATGTATGTGTGATTAACTTAGAGGGTTGATTAATTTGTTGTAAACATGCATGTCATGCAATATTGACTTGGGAAAATTTGATTTGGTCTCCAAGATGGAGATAATGATGAAGTGTTTCATCTTTGAAAAATAATCCTAAAGTTCTTTTTCTACATGCTTGACTTGAAGGGTCAATTGTTTTAAACGCATATTTTGTTGGCTTGTTATCTAGTCAATTGTTTTAAAGGTATGTTTTGTTGGCTTGTTATCTAGTCAATTGTTTGTATGCAGATGTAAAGACATGGAGGTGTTTACAAGATGTGAAATCTGTTTCTTTTGATGAAGCAAGAGTTTAGGCCATCCAGTTTTGTCTGTAATTCTGTTATTCTTGACAAGATGTCAATAGAACATTTTTGTAACAGGTACAAATGTAAAATTTTGTGAAGAAGATGTAACTTCACATTTGTTTGAGCCAACTTGGATCAATGATCTAGGAAGAGAAGTTCAAACTACCTACTGTAACCTTCTCAGCAGGAGTTCTGCATGAAGTCAAGGAGGAAGATAGTTCTTAACCGAAGGACAAGCACACATCTAGGAAGCAAGGTGTTGACTATCTTTGAGTTTCGGTTCAGAGGCACTAGCTATGCAAGGCAAGTGTATGAAGGCTGAAAGAAGAGGTTGTTGTTACTCTCATCTACTGTGCAGATCAGTATATCAATATTTTGGGGTCCAAAAGATTCCCAATGGGGAGGCGTGATCCAAAATGGATCTAGCATGGCCTCTAAGTCTAAAAGTCTTCAAATAGAGGTAAAGGTTGAAAAGGTGCTAATGGCGCAAGTCGCATGTAATTCTGAGTTTGGATAAAGAAAATAGAACCAAGTCAAACTTCGGGCCAAAGATTCAATGGCTATGTCAACAGGACATGTGGAAACCCGGGAAAGATTCGCGAGTTTATGGTGATGTCATCACAACGAATGATGTGGCAGTTGGAGATTGGTTCAGGCCTTCGATAATGAAGAACAGGGTCAAAGGCAGAGGATCGTCCGATCAAAGGAGATCAACGCATTTTATAGCTAAACCTACAAGCAAGCGGATCCAAAGAGTTTATGGAAAATAAGCTAAACCTTTTGAGTTCCAGAAGGAGGGCAGTAAACGGTATTTTGGGCGAGCTTCAGGCAGTAAGTGGTATTGGAAGGGCTTCACCTGATTCCATACACCAGCCGACACGTAGCATGCCGCATGAGAGAGAAAACTGCTTTTTTGGGCGAGTAATCTTCATGCAAGTAGGCCATTCGAAAATATTGTCAGCCGTTGGATTGGAGATCATAGATCAACGGTGGAGATTGAGCGGACTGCTTGATGTTTTGAGTTTAGTGCGAACCGTCGGATTAAAAGGCAAATCGACGGACCAGATTAAGTCACATCACAATGAGTCAAGTTCAAAGGAATGGACCTTGGGCCGTAAGCGATTGCGATTTGTGATTGTCTATATATTGCATCGCAATACTCCATCGGAAAAGGAATGGACCTCAGGTCTTTAGACCATGCGATATGTGATATTCTGATAAGTGATGGGTCGATGCGCCAATAGCCGATAGTGTCGATCGGAGTGATCGGAGATCGAAGATCGAAGCGCAACATAGCAAAGGGGAACAACAGACCATGCGACACGCGATTTGCGATGTGCGTGGACCTAATGATTGTATAGATGCAGGTGTAGTTTCCTTTTGAGATCCGGCTAAGGTTCATTGTAGGGTTTTCTATGTTTTGCCATTTATTCCTGTGTATTTGGTAAAATGCTTTGTTTTGTGGATTTTATCTCCATTGAAAGGGTTTTTCCTATGCCCACCGGTCCTTTCATTTTCCAAGTCGTTTTCTATTACAAACATCATTGCTACTCGCCATAAGAAAATGATGTAACTAAACGTGTCATGAAAATACGAATAAAAAAAACGTAGAAGGAGGCGAAGAGACGGAAAGAAGGGTCCAGCGCAGAGGAAGATGTTTTTGGGAACCAAAGAGGTTTTGGTAACCGTCCAGGGGGTCTGGAGGCATTATTCTTATGGACTTGAGGAGTTCAAGCGATCTTAGGTATAAATCCCATTGTTGTGTAGAGACACGGGGAGCTCACACATTGTAATAATCTGAGCCAGTCATAGAAGAATAGAGAGAAGCCACCAGAGGTTGGAGGCAATTATTCTCCTTACAAAGAGCCAAGAGCCAGAGCTGAGAGCCAGAGCCAAGAGCCAGAGTCGAGAGCCAAGAGTTGAGAGCAAGAGCTGAGAGCCAAGATCCAAGAGCCAAGAGTCGAGAGCCAGAGCCGAGAGCCAGAGCTGAGAGCCGAGAGCCGAGAGCTGAGAGCCGAGAGCCGAGAGCCGAGAGCCGAGAGCCGAGAGCCAAAGCCAAGAGCCAAAGTCGAGAGCCAGAGCCGAGAGCCAGAGCTGAGAGCCGAGAGCCGAGAGCCAGAAAGCCAAACAACGAGGGATAAAGATGACATCCTAAGCCCATTGGTTCAGTTGTAAACCCATGGAGTTAAGTGTGGATCTTGTAAAAGAATTTAAGCCATAATCCCAAAGAGCCTAGTTGAGTTAACTAGAGCTCACAGAGATGTAACCCAAGAGGTTTGGGTGAACTCCTAATTATATTGTTGTTATGTGTATGATGTTTATTTGCTACACTGTTTCACTATTATATGTTGCATATCAGTTTAAGCAAATAAACTTAAGGCAATTAAGCAGTTAAAGGCAAACTAAACGCATACACCTATTTCAAGTTATTTTAATTCCGCAAATTATCAATCATAAGCAAGATCTTGGAAATTGTTTAAGCTCTAGAGTGCGAGAGGTTCTTGTAGGTTGACAAGAAGCCTTTAGTGCCCCATTTCAGATCAGTTGATCATCCTTAGGATATACATTGTAGTCATTATAAGCAAAGTGACTTTTCTTTTTAATAATGTTTCCATGTCATACACCCATATACCATAATTGTGGCCATTCAAACCCACAAGATATTTCTTATAACTCATAATCACTTTGCAAATATAAACATCAATTTAGTGTTCAAGTCAAAATTTTGAGGAAGTCTATGAGATATATCCAATGCACTAGGAGTACATGCAAGCAATAGACTCCAAAGTATCTGTAGATAATAGGTTGAGTCTCAAACCAATAAATCTACTAACGTATTAGAGAATGAGGGAATAACCAAATGAAGACTTATGAATTGCAAGAAGATTTGGTGTCTAAAAACACCATTATAGCATTGAATAATAAGCAAGGATAAAACAACAAGAAATGGATAATACAAAACCACCTAAAAGCTTTCATGTATCACCACATCACTTGATTGAGAAACCAATATAAAAATTCATAAATAGATAACCTGAAGCATAACTAACTTCCTTAGAATGAGGAAGATAGTCAACTATGATTATCTTTAGCATGCCTTACTTTCCTATTTTTCTACCTCGGTGTACACACTAGTCAATTGAGGTGAGACAACCTTTATTTAGCTTGAAATTCCAATGGATTGTCCAATCAACTCTTAGTTCAACCTTCAACCATCAATTAATTGTCTCTAAAATATCTAGAGGTGAGATGAATCATTATTCCAACAAGCTAGATTAGACCATAGTTTTTATGCTAATGTTGGGGTTATTAACAAGGGGGGGAATATTATCAACAATAAGAAAGACTATAAATCTTGGTGGGTATGATTTTGTAAAAATCCCTCGCATCTAAAACAAAGTGGAAGTCTTAGTGATTTTGACAACCCCCAACTGTAAAAATCAAAGTCAAAATAACATTATAATTGGTGACAAATGTAGTGAAAATCTAATGTGGAACACAAACAATCTCAAATGGAATTATGTAGTTATATTATTATTACATCACATGTAGTTAGTCCACCTGCAATAACCATTTTAGCACCTATGGCACTCATGCTAATAACCCCTTATAGCTATTTTGGTTTTCACAATAATAAATCTTATATTCATCTTGTTAATAACCTCTTATATGTTAGTGTTAATTCAATGATATCAAATGCTAATAAATCTCATAGTCCCTATAACCCCTATGTTTCCACATATTAATAACCCTATGATCACCATTCTAATAACCTTTAATTTCTTTATAAGTCTAATACATATAATTCCTATGGTACTTATGTTAATAACCTTTGAGGTTCATGTGTGAATATCCCTTAGGGCTAATATTCCCAGGTGGGCTAATTTCCATGTTTTTTTACAAAAACCATTCGCCATTATTCATTTTTATAGTATAAAATTTAATGCATTAGAAATCACCAAAATTTTATAAAGACCGTATCATTAGTTTTAATATTTTATAAAAATATCATCAAACATTTTAGAATTTGCATATTAAGAACTAGAAAGATTTACCAAAATTTCTAAACTTTAAAATGAATTTCCATCATTAAATTTTTCCATAATATCCCCTTACCACTATAAATCTATATTAATATAATCACTAATCATATATACTAATATAACACTAAACCCCTAATTTCTAATAAAATTTTTAATCTTTTACTAATATAATCACATTCTAATAATTTCTATACTAATATAACCCTTGACCTCTATACATATATAATTTATATTATAAAATAAACCTTATTATTATAATGCATGATTAATAAATTATAACTTAAAGATTAATATATAAATGGTTAAGAGTTATGGTAAAATTATGAGTTAATATATAAATGTGAAAGTTTATATTTTGAGTTATAGATTATTACACTGTAAATATATTGGTTGATATATTTTAATCAATATTATATTCCATTTTTCAAAACCACAATTAATTTTATATATATATATATATATATATATATATATATATATATATATATATATATATATATAGATATATTAATTACTTTTACTTATATAATTATTCTAATGATGAAGTCAATCTTATATTCTCTATATTTTTTTATATAAATTGTTCTCTATATGGTACATCATAATGCACAAATTTATATTGATAAAACTATTTTTCAGACAGAAAAATCATCATAGATTTATATTAAGATAATATAAAGATCGTAGTACATTTTCGTATGACAGTAGAAAACTGCCAGGCTATAAAATCATATAGAGCAGAATTAAAAGATCCCCAAGAGATCAAACACAAAATCTCAAAAATATACACAAGTATTCAAAAGTTTGAGTGATTGTACATCATGGACAGATATAACCCAAAACTAAAATGCAAGTCATATGAAACAGATTGAAAAAAGACACAATCCTGTGATGCAGGAAGAGCTGCATAAGCCAAAATTGAAAGAAATCACATTCCATTGATTCTATAATCCTGAATAAAAAAGGAATATCCATCATGAAGAAATCTCAAAGACCAAGATCCCAGCTCCATCGCAAGGCCTTCCTTGGAGAGGAGGTCAGCCTGGACATTCCTGGAACGGGGGATATGTTGGATTGAAAACTGCTTGAAAGAGTTCCGAAAGTGCATAATTCTGCTTAGCCAGCCAAGAAGGTGAGGACTGCTAATGAGGCCATCCCCATTAACATGATCTATCAAAGATTTTGAGTCGCCATATACTGAAATATCTTGGATGTCAAGAAAGTCACAAAAAGCAAGAAGCCCTGATAGGGCCCTAGCCTCGGCCATACTGTTTGAGCCCTGCCCTCCATACCAAGATAGAAAATATTGTAAGTTGTCCTCCATGACGATATGAACACCGCAACCACAGATATTGTTTTGCTCAGCTCCATCAAAGAAAGCACCAGGCACCTGGAAAGGAAAGTCATCCGACAAATTTTTACAGACTTTGTTTGTCTCAGCATTTTCCTGATGGAGCGTGTCATGGCAAACCAGAATACGATGCAGGGATGACTTGAGAGGTTCCTTTGAGTCTTTGAAGATTTGAGCATTTCTTCACTTCCAGAGGAACCAACAGGTTATGATGAACAAGGATCTCCAAGAAAGATTCTACTGGCTCCACCATTTAAAGGCCACCTTAAACAAAACAGCACCATGAGCCGCAGGTTGGTAAAACTATATATAAAGGTTAATGTAAATACAATTATTATCTTCAATATTTTCATATTTTATTATTCATTATTCACATAGTACAATAATTAATGATATTGAAAGTTTGAGGGTATAGTAATTCACAATGCATGTGCATATAATTACAAGAAAGTAAGTCATCTCAAATTTATATGGATAACAAGAGTTACCTAGTGGTAATGTCACTGTTTTTTTTATATAACATTGCCACACATCACTCTTTTTTTTATTTATCATATTGATTTGTAAAATATGAGTAACATTGTTTTAAATAAAGCCTTTATGTGTGGTTCTAAAGATCTTGTAAATTGGTTTTATCACTTCTATTATTCAATTAAAATTTTACCTTTGCATTTATTAACCTGAATATGTTTTAATATGTTTTAATGATCTTGTAAATTGGTTTTATCACTTCTATTATTCAATTAAAATTTTACCTTTGCATTTATTAACCTGAATATGTTTTAATGATATAAGTTTTATTCAGTTGAATTTTTTTATAAAATATTACCTTTCATTTGGGCATTGTTATATGTCATTTGTTTTCATAATAAAATCATGAATATAATAAGATCATGAATAAAATGTAACACTCAATCTATATCCTTTTAATTGTATAACCTTTAGGAGCCAATTATATTTATTGGTTTATGGATTATTGTCGTTTTTATGTAATTTTTTTTATATCAATTTAAATTTAAATTAAAAATAATAAAATAATTTATTTAATAACGAAATATTGTTTTCAAGATTGTTCCAAACTTTTCTGAGCCTTCAATTAACTCACTCCCTCAACCCTCAACCCTCTCCTCTCCTCTCCTCTCCTCTCCTCTACTCTCCCCTCCCCCATTACCATACATACATACATATAACTCATTTATGGTGGGATGTTTAAACTTCAACTTTGGAAAAGTTTAAATTTCAATCTTGGTGGTTTCTGTAAATGTGTTAGAAAATCTGCACAGATGAATCTAGCTAGTAAAGGTTGAACACACCGTTTTGTAGAGCAAAAACACTAAAAGAAAATCGAAGGAACAAAAGAATGATTCATTAGAAAATAGGTTACAATGCTCATGATATAGCATGACTAGGTGAAGATCCCAAGGTAATGCACCATAGTGGTGATCAATGAGAAGACTCAACACCTACAACAAGTTCCAGAGAGAACTAGCCAATTACGGAGTGAAAGAAGGAGCAAATCAAGGAGCAAATCATGCAAAAGAACTAACCAGTTGCGGAGTTAAAGAAGGAGCAAATCAAGGAGTAAATCATGTAGAAGGAATCTTGCATGTAGTCCCATGCTCTAACTAAGAGTCTGCATGTAGGTGTGTAGTACTTCAACACCCCCCCTGAACACCACTATGGGGGAAAAATAGAAAATGGGCCCTAACAACTAATGCCAAAGGTCACCCAAAATACAGTGCAACTTGTAATAAAATTGAGAAAAGACGGAAAACCTCGTGGGAAAACCCCCCCCCCCCCCCCCCCCCTCAAAATACAATGTAATCAAAAGAAAAGAGGAAGAAAAGACAGTTGCTAAGCAACTGTGTCCTTCACTCCAAGACGATCACGCAGAGAGCGAAACTTCTACTCAGTGAATGTCTTGGTGAAGATGTTTGCAGTCTGTTCTGCTGAAGAACAAAATTGCAAATCAATGACCCGATCATGTATTAAGTCTCTGATGTAGTGCATATGGAACTTCATGTGCTTCATCTACTGTCGTTGTACTGGATCCCTGTAAAATTTGAGAGTGCTTCGGTTGTCACACTAGATGACAATGGGTTGGTGGAACTAAACGCCCAACTCAGTGAGGAAGTATTGTAGCCATAGACCCTGAATGGTGATGTTGACTACTCCTCTGTACTCGGCCTCGGCTGAAGAGAGAGCAATAGCAGCCTGCTTCTTGCTCAACCAACAGATAGGGCCAGACCCTAGATTGAGTGAATATCCAGAGGTGGACTTGTGATCAATACTGTCGCCCGCCCAATCAAAATCAGTGAAGCCAAGGAGATTCAATGCAATGCCTGCTAGTGAATCCCAAAGGTGATGGTGCCCTGAACATATCGGAGGATGCGCTTAGCAGCATTCCAGTGTAGCTCATGCGGCTCCTGCATGTATCTCGAAACTACCCCTACTGCATATGAGAGATCTGGTCTGGAATGGGTGAGGTACGATAAGCTCCCCACTAGTTGTCGGTAGAGAGTGTTGTCAACTAATGGAGTGTCACCTCCATCCTCAAGGAGAACCCCAGATAGAAAAGGAGTCGGTGCTGGCTTGCAGTCAGTCATGTGAAATCTCTCGAGGAGATCCCGTGCACACTTAGCCTAAGAGAGTTTGATGCCTGTGGCATCCTCGCTGATCTCAAGACCAAGAAAGAAGTGTAATGGACCCATGTCCGTCATCAAGAACCTATCATGCAAGGCCCTCTTGACTACAGCAATGGCTGAAACCGAGCTGCCGGTGATCAGGAGATCATCCACATACAAAACTAAGATAAGAAGAGAATCATGTGTCCTGAGCATGTAAACATTCGGATCAGACTTACATATTTCGAAGTTTTGTGATAAGAGAAAAGAATCCATCTTCGCATACCAAGCTCTTGGGGCCTGCTTAAGGCCGTAGAGAGATTTCTTCAATCTGTAGACCAAAGATGAATCCTGAATGAAACCATGTGGCTGCTCCATGTAAATCTCCTCTGATAGGTCTCCGTGAAGAAAGGCATTCTTCACATCCATCTGATGTACTTCCCATCCCTGGGCAGCCGCAATGGCAAGTGTAAGGCGTGTGGAATCCATCTTTGCTACTGGAGCAAAGATCTCGTCATAATCAATGCCATGCACTTGTTGGAAGCCTTTGGCTACTAGCCTTGCTTTCTGTTTGGTGATTTGCCCATCTGTAGCACTCTTGGTCCTGTAGACCCATTTGAATCGAACAAGTTTCCTTCCTGAAGGAAGGGGGACCAGATCCCAGGTCTAGTTCTCAAGGAGGGAGTTATACTCCTCCTCCATGGCAGACTCCCAAGATGGATGCCCAGTAGCCTCAGCATAAGACTGTGGATCAGAAGACTGAACCAAATGACAATGCCAGGATGGCGATGCTTCAGTGGCAGTGAGGACAAGAGGAGGCTCAATAAACTCTGAGATAGTCCTCTGCAGATCAGAATTATCCCCCACAAGACCATTTCTAGCAACTCGTTGGTCTTGTGCATATATCTCACGTAAGCTCCTTGTTCTCTGATTTATGACAGGGGAATTTGATTCACTGCTAGAAGCCTGATCTGGGCTTGGATATGGATCATCATATGCATGCACTGGATTTGTATCTGAAGACTTTGTCGCTGCATCTGCATGCTCTACCACAGCATCGACATGCTCTGTATCTGCATCTGAGTGTACTGAGTCATCATCTCGGACATGAGGTAGATAAAAGGTGTCTGCATGCGGCAATTGAGGTGCATGCGAGAGACTTTCCTCAAATTTGACACTTCGCTCAATGATGAGCTTGTTCGTAGAGGAAATCAGGAGTCGATATCCCTTCACACCATCAGGGTATCCAACAAAGATGCACTCAATGCTCTGTGGATCAAGAGCTTTCCTCTTTTCAGAGGGGATCCTGGCCCATGCTCGGGAGCCGAAAACATGGAAGTGGGTGACCTCTGGTTTAGTGCCGCTCCAAGCCTCAAAGGGGGTCTGATCCTTGACAGACCTATGAGGAGATCTGTTCTGGATGTAGTTAGCACAATTAAGTGCTTCAGCCCATAGCTTATGAGGCAATGACTTAGCATGCAACATGCAAGAAGCCATCTCTTTGAGAGATCGGTTCTTTCTCTCAGCAACTCCGTTTTGTTGTGGAGTGTATGGAACTGTGTACTGCAATTGTATGCCGAACTCAAGGCAAAGGTTCTGAAGTGTTGTGTTAACATATTCCCCCCCATTTTCTATATGGAGGGCTTTGATCTTTCTCTCTGACTGTGTCCCAACTAGTGCTTTGAAATCTTCAAAGTGCGCAAAAACTTCAGATTTGTTCCTGAGAAGATACACCCAAGTATACTGTAAGAAATCATCAATAAATGTAAGCACATACCTTGCTTTGTTGATGGAATGATGAGGAAAAGGACCCATGAGATCACTATGGATCAGATCTAGAGGAGAGGATGCTCTGTGAGTCTTGCCAGTGTCAAACTTTTCTCTAGGATGTTTGCCAACGACACACCCTTCACAAACTCCTTTGGAGAAATTGATATTTGGCAAGCCTTCCACCATCTCATGCTTGCTTAGCTGCTACATATACATGTAATTTAAGTGACCAAACCTCTCGTGCCAAAGCCTACTACTATCATCAGCATGTGTAAGCAATAAGGAGGATTCAGATTCAATAAATTCAGAAAATTTATACAGTCTGGCTCCATTTTTTACCTCACTGGTTGCAATTTTGGAGCTACTATGTAGGTCATATATGTTCACTGCATCTGGAGTGAATTCCACTCTCTTTCTGGCGCTAGAATGAGTGATCTGATAAACTGAAAGCAGGTTTACCGAAAGTTTTGGAACATGAAGCACATCTTCAAAGCTTCCGTGTAAAAGTTCCACCCTACCTTTTTCGGGGACCTCAATAGGTGAGTCATCTCCCATGAGGATGGGAGGTCCTTTGCATGCATCCAAAGAGGAATAGACTTCCTTTGCAGCAGCCATATGATGTGATGCACCAGAATCTATAATCCATGCATCAGGGAAAGAATTAATTGCAATTAAAGCGTTAAAATTGTTACCTTTCCCATGTGGCGGATCCTCAGTTTTCTTCTTGGCGCCCTGAGGGATGTGGTCCCCAAGGTTGTGCTTCTGAAGGATTTCTGCCATTTGGTCAATTTGTTTCTTCATGCAAGAGGATTCTGGATGGAATCCTATTTGACAGTAGGTGCATCTATTTCCTTTCTTCCCTTTCTCATTTCTCGAGCCAGAGGAGTCATTGAAGGGCTTAGTGTACCCGTCCTTCTTTGGATGGGAATGCGCTTTTCCCTTGTCTTTTTGTTGCTGATTTTTCTGATTTGAATCAGATCTGTGATTTTTATTGTGGCTTCCATAATGCACAGCAAGTGCATGTGCTTTTGGAGGTTTGATTTTCCCCATGCCAATGAGTTTATCCTACTCAAAAGTAAGGGACTCCATGAACTCTTTGAGAGAAGGCATAGTGTAGGATTTACCTATTGTGAGCCTTACTGAATGAAATGTAGACGCAAAGATGGAGTATTCCGGTCCGAGATTTGACATAATAGAGAGAACTTGGCGACTCTCCTCCTTGGATTTGTCAATTCCACAACCCTTGAGTTGCAACAATAGATCATTATATTTGGTGAAGAAGTCTTGAATTCTGTCATAGTTCCGTGGATCCAATGACAGCAACTCCACTTCAAGCAGATGTCCTTTCATCTCATCCTATTTCCTGTAGAGTTATTCAACCCTTTTCCAAATCTCATTGGGAGTATTGCAGGAAGATAGATGAAACTGCAACTCTAGAGAGATGCACATGCATATGGATCCGTGGGCCTCTTCCATGCAGTTGAGGTACTTGGATTTCTCCATGGCTGAAGTGGGTTCCACTTTTGCAGCCATGGTAATCATGTACAACCCTTTTTGACGAAGGTATCGAGCCATTTGGTCCTTCCATTCGTGATAGTTGTACGGTGTTAGGATCGATGCTTTGGGAAACTCCATTTTTCTGTCGATCTTCGATCTCCAAGCTGTAATACCTGCAAAATAAAGTACTGGTGCGCCTTTTATCTAGCAACCTGGTGGCTCTGATACCATGTAAATGTGTTAGAAAACCTGCACAGATGAATCTAGCTAGTAAAGGTTGAACACATAGCTTTGCAGAGCAAAAACACTAAAAGAAAATCGAAAGAACAAAAGAATGATTCATTAGAAAATAGGTTCTTTTTTCTCTATAAAGACTAATTCTATTAAAAGCAAAGAAAATTATAATTACAATGAGGTAGAAGCCTCAGTCGAGAGCCTCTGAGTGCCTTCAGGTCATCAAAACTGTCCCATAATTGGGAAAACCAGTTACAGTGTGCAAAAAACCATGCATAGGAGCGGGAATACAACGGCAAAACCAAAATGAGGACATAAGATAACCCCCTTTGAAGCAGTCGAGACAAACACCGAACTAAAAAATTATTGTACATGTCAGCAATAGACCCACAAACTACCGAGCCACATAGACATAAATAGAACCATAAAACCATAAACAGCCGAACCTGACCAGTGAACAAATAAAACTCTGAGAAGACACGAGGGAATCCAAGTGGCGTCACATGGGGACGTCCTGGTCCAGTGACTCCTCAACAATGGGGCAAGCATTGCCATACCAAATTTCTCCATCCTTCGCCACGTCACCAGCCACGCTGCCACCTAGAGGATCCAACGCAGGATGGGTGCCGCTTGAGCTGCCAGCAATAGCCATTGAAACTGTGGCGCCATGAGCGCTGCCACCTGGTTGTCGAGTGTTGCCTGCAGTATCACCATCCTCATGTTTTCCGCCACGCTTAGTCGCCTTGCCTTCTTCTGCCGGGTTCTGCTCAGAGCCATGACTGCCAGCAATTCTGCGAATGCCCTGAGAATGCTCTGCCGAGGTATGCGCTAGAGCATGAGGCTGAGCTTCTTCTTCAGAGAAGATGATGGTGATATTAGCCGTGATAATGGGCCTATTCAGGCTGCTCTAAAATTTAAAATGAGTCGACTGGAAGGCATTGTGCGGAAAGGGTCTGCGGGACGGGCTAGGAGGGGGCGAATTAGCTTGAGATGAAGGCGGAGAGGCAGGGGGCAAAGTTTGATCAACGAAATGAGCAGCCTGAGAGCACGCTCAACCGCCACGGCTCCCTCCATGGCGGCTTCTCATGCGGTGACGGACCATGGCTAAGTGGTGATGGGAAAGCTCAGAAGAATTGGGCTCTTGGATGGGAAGCCGAGAATGCACAGTGGGTTCCTGAGCAGGGTTCAGAGAGAAAAACTGGGAATGGGAGAAATTAAACCCGTTACCAAAATCAAGACAGCACAAGAGCCAACAACGATTTCCTGTAACAGTTCTGTTGCAGGGGATTCCTACTTGGAGCGGGCAGAGGCTTAAGGAAGGGGTGCAAATAGTGGGGTTGAAGGCTGAATGCGCCATGTTTAAACCATCAGCAGCCTTGTCTCGACCGGAGTGAGCAATTAACACGTCCTACAGGCAGGCCTGCTCTCACCTAAGATGAGCCTTCATGTGCCAAGTCTGGGCATAGATAAGAGCGCTAGCTAGCAGCTGGCAGGGCCAAGCACCGTCAATCCAATTAAGCACCATTAATGAGCTCGAGTTTCACCCGCATCCGGGTGCTCTTCTCCTCCCTGTTTCATTTCATTCTTCACCATGTTTTGGAATTCCATGAGTTGGATTTCAGAGGCCAATCTAGAAATTGAGCCTGTGTGAATATCCAATCCACTTTCTACACCAATATTAGCTATTAAGTCAGCCACTTTATTTCCTTCCTGGCAAATGTGCTTGAGAGTGATTTCTCTGTGAGAAGAGAGCCAAAATTCAATGAGTTCAAGCTGCTTCGCCATTCTCCAACTGTTGCTCACTTTACTTGAAGGAGTGCCTTGCATAATTTTGATGATCATATTTATGATGATCTGAGAGTCGCCTTCTATAATAAGTAGAAAGTATCCCTTATTTTGAGCTAGAATAAGACCCTGCCATAGACCTTCCAGTTCGGCCGAGTTGTTGGTATCCCAGCCTTTTGATCCTAAAAAGGTTAGAAGAGGAGCACCCTTATAGTCTCTGAATATCCCTCCGAAGCCTGCATTACCTGGGTTGCCTTTCGAGGCTCCATCGAAGTTTAACTGGAACATATGCTTGGGGGGAGGGAGCCACTTTTCAGGTGAACTGCCCTTTGGAGGAGTTGTTCCTTTGGATATTGGTTCTTGATTCCACTGAAGGTTCCAATTAGCCTAGATATTTTGTTCTTGGGGAGAAGAAGGAAAGTCCTCCTCATACCAGGTATGGAGAAGTAAGGTTTCCTTGATATTTTGGTAGATGATTTTCCAAAGATTCTCCAGGGGCGCAGAGTGATCCTTGAAGATTCTCCGATTTCTCTCCTTCCAAATAGTCCACATGAGGAAACCTGGAATGAGTTTCCATAAGAAGTTTAAAATCTTGCTTTGATATGGGTTCCGATCCCAGTTGTGAACAGTGGCTATGATGTCTCCATGTATTCTTCCTTCCTTTTGGCATCGAAAACTGACTTTTTCCTAGAGCTTGTGCGCAAGATGACAAGAGTGCATAAGATGCTTTATGGATTCCTCTTCTTGTCTGCAATTGGGGCACAGTGAGGGCCCATGAAAGTTCCTCTTCCTGAGATTGTCCCATGTGAGGATTTTGTTTTGACATAAAAGCCAAAGAAAGGTTGAGATTTTCGGCCAGTTGGTAGGGTCCCAGACTTTGCTCCAGAGAGGGTCTTTGACCATATGTTCCTTGATAATGATATTATAAGCCTCCCTAGAAGTGAAGGTACCTTTTTCTTCATAGCCCCATCTAAGAATATCCCTTTCTTCTGAGTGTTGTATTTTCCTCTTCATTAATTCTGTATCAAGAGTTTGTTGAACTTGTTTTGTTCCATGTCTTAGGATTAATCCATTTCCTATTTCCTTGTGTTGCGGAAGGATTCCAAAAAATTTTAACTTTGTCATAGGTCTGCATATCCTGCTCCGGAAGTTGCAGAGGTGAGATTAGGTCCTTTAACTTGGGCTGCTGCTGCCAGGAATCTTCCCAGAACCTTGCTGTGTTGTCGTCCTTAACTTCCCAGAAACTATGTTGCTGAATTAGGCTTCTGTGTTGCTTGGCTGAATTCCAGATTAGGGAGCCCATGCTAACTTCTGACATTCGTATTAGTTCTTCTGTTGGGAAATTACTAGCATATTTTGTTGTCCATAGAGTGGCCCAGGGGGTGAATGGCATAGTAAGCCATTTCCACCAAATTCGAGCACCCATGACCTCGTTACTATGATAGGGATCCCTCAATCCAGTTCCACCAGTGCACTTTGGAAGGCACACTGTGTCCCATTTGACTAGAGCCCATTTGCGTATTTGACCTGAATTGCCCCATAAGAAGGATCACTAGAGATGTTTAATTTCTTTGAGAACCCATTTGGGAGCCGCAAGGATTGAGAAAAGGTACAACGACATGGATTGAAGAACAGCTTTTATAAGGACTAAACGACTCGCCATATTGAGGGCCCTGTGAGTCCAAGAGGTAAGGCGAGCCTCCAGTTTTTCTAAGAGGATCTTCCAAGAAGAGTGCTTCAAGGCCGAGGCAGTCATGGGAGCTCCTAAATATTTGGAAGGGAGGACAGCAATAGAGAAACCAAGAATGCGAGCTATGGCTGCTTGGGTAGTTACAGGGGTATGAAAAAAGAAGATTTGGGATTTGGCTTTATTGATATTGGCTCCTGAGGCTTCCGAGAAATCCGTCAATAAAATTTTGAGCTGACGAGCTTCCTGGATGGATGGATGACCAAAAAGCATGTTGTCATCAACAAATTGCTGGTGGGTGAAAGCTAAAGAGTTATGAAAAGACAGACCTCTTAGGAGCTGTGATTGCTGAGCTTTTTTAATGCTTCGGCCCAACCCTTCTGCCATAATGACAAATAGGAAGGGGGATAGAGGGTCTCCATGTCTAATTCCACGAGAAGGATGAAAGGGGGAGGAGGGAATACCATTAATCAGTACAGAAAAGAAGGAGGAGGAGATAAGACTCATGACCCACCTTACCCAGGGAGGAGCAAAACCAAAAGCAATAAGAGTTTTTTTGATGTATAACCAGCTTAAGCTATCAAATGCTTTTGAAAGATCTATTTTAAGGAGCATACCTGACTTTTTGGATTGCTTCAGGGAGTGGATAATTTCATGAGTTAGGATGATGCCATCCGTAATCTGCCTGCCTTCAACATATCCATATTGCTCAGGCGAAATGATGAGAGGGAGCAGCAATTTGAGTCTGGAGGTAATGATTTTGGAGACAATCTTGTAGATTATGCTGCACAAGGTAATAGGCTTGTATTTGTCAGGGGTACTGGATTGAGCTTCCTTGGGAATAAGGGCTATGAATGTAGCATTCATTCCTGGAAGCATCCATCTCAAGGTTCTCGATTCCTCAACTACCTGCCAGACTTCCATTTTAATCAGCTCCCAGAAATTGTGGAAAAAATTGGAGGTGAATCCGTTCGGGCCAGGCGCCTTCCCATCTTTCAATTGACGAACTGTTGTTTCCACCTCCTGTAAGTCGACAAGCCTGATAAGGAGTTGGTTATGCTCCTCTGTAATAACTTTAGGAATATTTCTTGTGAGTTTTTCTATGGCGTGCGATCTGTCTATTTGTGGCTCATGATGAGCTTGCTTGAAATAGTTTAGAAGTTCACTTTCAATTTCTTCATGTGTTTCCACCTTTATTCCCTGCTCATTTTGAATATGAGTGATGTTGTTATTCATTCTACGTTGGATGGTGGTTCTGTGAAATTTTTTTGTGTTTTTTTCTCCATCCTTAAGCCATCTTATTCTCGATTTTTGCCTCCATAGCGTTTCTTCCTGTTTTTCCCTTTCTAAGATCTGCGACTCAAGATGCTTTTCCTGTTCTGACAGGTCATCTGATCGGCCTTCTGTTATAATCCTCTGCTGCAGTCGTTTCATATCTTGATCGAGGGCACTCTGAGCCTGGAAAATATTGCCAAAAGAAGAATGGTTCCATTGTTTGATCTTGCCCTTGAGGTGCTTAAGCTTCTGCTGAAATTGAAACATTTTTGTGCCATTTGGAGGAGAAAAATTGTTCCATTCTGTGTTGATTAGGTTGTTGAAATCCGGATGAGACATCCAGAAAGCCTCAAAGTGAAATGGTCTTCGGATTGTGTTACCAGGATGAGTCCATTGAAGAGAGATTGGCCAGTGATCTGACCCTGAGAGCGGCAAGATAGAAGCGGAAAAGTCTCCACCTATATGTATTGCGTTGTCTGATAGTAAGAATCTGTCCAGACGAGAGGCAATCTGATGCAACCCTACTCTTTTGTTGTTCCAGGTAAAAAGTCCATTATTGAATGGCATGTCAATAAGCCAGTTGTTTTGAATAAAATCTTTTAGGTTGTTCCCTTCCTTATCCCATCTGTTCCTGCCTCCCCTTTTTTCTTCCAACCTGGTGATCATGTTGAAATCGCCCCCAGTAATCCATAGTGGATGCAGCCTGTCAGTGTTGATTGCTGAAAGGGTGTTCAGGATTTCTATCTTGTGCATGGCCTCCTGGGGAAAATACACATTGGTTAGATGCCCATGTATATTGGTCCCTGTGATGTGAAAAGTTGCTTGAATGAAATTCTTATTAGCATGGATGTTATTGAGCATAATGGTACGAGCGTCCCATATGACTGCTAAGCCTCCAGACGCCCCAGCGGCATCCACTGCTGCTGTGAGACCTCCTGGCCAGGCTTTTGTTGCAATTCTTTCCAAAGCGATTGAATTGCATTTGGTTTCTTGCAAGAATAGGATTTGTGGTCTTTCTTGCATTATCATATTTTTGAGTAATCTACCTTTCCCTGGGCCATTGAGCCCTCTGATATTCCATGATATTAACTTCATTGAGAAGTGTTGTGGAGGGAGTTATAGTACTTTGTAAGCTTGGAGTACCTGCCTGACTCCACTAACATTTCTCCTATTCGGATTGTTCGTTGGAGATCTGTTTTCCTTCCACGCTTTTTGTTATCTTTGGTAATATGTCTCCCATCCCAAAGGCTGCCAGTCTGAATACCTAGTGATTTTTGCCTTTGTGCCCTTGAGAGGATCACCTCCAGATTCTCTAGTTGTCTTTCTGGAATTTTGTCATAATTTTTTTTTTGCATGCCTGCTCTAGGCCTAGAATGTCTAGATCCCCAATATCTATACTTTCTGGTTCCTCTTCCATGTGCTGAGATTCATTTAATTCTTCAGTTGTTTCTGTTGCTATTCTGGAATCAGATTGTATGTTGTCTACCTCCATTCCTTGAATATTCCATGCAGGGACTTTATGCTTAGCTGAGGGGAAAGGAGCTTTGGGTGGGGGATCTTTTGGGAGTTTCTTGGAGTCTTCATGAGCAGATTGCTTGTCCTTCTTTGCCTCCCTCTCTGGGGAAGCGGGATTTTCAGAGTTAAGATCATTTTGTCGGGCCAATGCTTCAAAGTTGTTGCTCGTGGAAGGCTTGGAAGAGCTGGCTTGAGGCATCTTAGGATTTGAAGCCGGTTTCTTGTGGCTTTTCCTGCGACTGGATACTTTGGTGAAGCCATCAGATTCAGGCTTATCTGGTGCAGATGGGGATGAGGGTTTTTGATTTAAAGGACAATCCCTAAATAAGTGGCCCAGGGCATGACATCTTCTACATCTAAACGACACATGTTCATAGTCAATTAACTGAACCCATTCAACATCATCATGGAATATACTTACCGCATCCGGAAGTGCCTTGCTGAGGTGCATGTAGACACAGATTCGTGCGTAAGAGGTGTATCTTCGGAGTTTTGTTTCCTCTGCAACTTTGATAAATTCTCCCAGTACATTCCCAATTTCTTGTAGAGAAGCTTCTTCCCAGTATTCCATGGGAAGAGAGTAGAGACGTATCCAGACTAGAGCCCAGCTGAGGTCCTCTTTATCAGGGTTGAAACGCTCTACCCAGCCCCTGAGATACAGGCCGGCAGCATTGAAAAAATACGGCCCTCCATCCAGAACCCTGTTCTGGTCCTCTAAGCAGTTAAAAATGGTTGTGAAGAACCCTTTAGGACCCAGCTGTAGGGTGATGTGTCCTTTTGGGTTCCATTTAGCTACAATCCAGCCACGCAGCGCTTTCTCAGTCGGCCATAGTCCTATAAACTTGCCTATCAGTGCATGGTCCCTCATATACTGTATCTGAGCATTGATTCGGTGACTTGGGAGTTCTACCTTCGGACGTTCAGTTGCCACTGGCTTGCATGTGGTCGAGGTGACTTTGGGTTGTTCTTTGTCATCTTTTTTGGCTTGTTGTGAGTTCAGATCCGTGCTGTCCTCATTTTGATCCTCTGGTTTGTCGGCTTCCTCATTCTTTTTCCGCTCTTCATTTTCATTGGGGGGAGGCGCTGCGTCCTCCCCCTGGGGGGGGTTCATGATGTTCGAGATTGCTCTGTTGGATTCGTATGGTCGTATTGCTGTCATTGTGGGCAGGTCTGCAGATGTCTGAAAAGATCTGTCGTTGCAGAGGTTGCAGAAACCCTAGAACGCTGAACCGCAGACCCTCATCTTTTCAGGCTCGCCAGTTTCGGGTGAATGCAACCATGTCTCCATCATTACCCTTTGTACTTCTAAACATTACCTTCCTATCTATTTCTATCAAGTTTCCATTAGAAAATAGGTAACAATGCTCATGATATAGCTTTACTCGGTGAAGATCCCAAGGTAATGCACCATAGTGGTGATCAATGAGAAGACTCAACACCTACAACAAGTTCCGGAGAGAACTAGCCAGTTGCGGAGTGAAAGAAGGAGCAAATCAGGGAGTAAATCATGCAGAAGAACTAACCAGTTGCAGAGTTAAAGAAGGAGTAAATCATGCAGAAGGAATCTTGCATGTAGTCCCATGCTCTAACTAAGAGTCCACATGTAGGTGTGTAGTACTTCCAACAGTTTCTGTGAGCGAAAAAAGTGATAAACACCACCGACAAAAGCATTTTAAATAAAGTGTCAGGGAGAGACATGATTTCTTTTAGGGCATCATTTACCTCTCCCACTACTTGTTTTAGAATCTTGTAGCTTCCAAATGGGTAAAATGTGGCTCTTGTTTGCATAAATGAGTAGTAAATACCATCATTCCCATTTCACATGTCAGCACATTTTTAACAGATTATGATATTATCCGTAGGTACTATGTTTTTTAGGTCATTATTTCTTATAATTGATCATCAATGGTTACAACTTAAATACAACCAGTATAGATTTATTTTAAATAGAGATCTCATATGAGTTTATAAAAATTCAATTTCTTCACATCTAAATTTCAGGTCCAAATTTCTTATGAACAAACACTATTTGAATGTTTTATATAATTATTTAAAAAAAATATATATTTTAACCAATATGAAAAAAATTTCAATTTGAATAACAAACAAACACCCTTACATATTATACTGAGCTATAAAATAAACCTGTTAGCTGAATAAGCACAATTGACAATATTAATCAGTAAATACAATATTTAAAAACATTATTACAACATCTAAGATTAAAGAAACTAGAGTAAACAACATTCAAATGTATCTATTAAATAAATAAGCAACCTTCATTTTTGGCCTCTTAGATAAATACAGAATGAATAAAAAATAGTGAAAAGATAAAAAATAGAGTGAATAAAAAATGGCGAAAAGTAAAATCTATAATGGTCAACTATGTAATCTTAAACTAGGAATTCTCTATTTCTGAAACTCACTAATACAGGTTATAAAATTAAAATCAATTCAATCTAAGTCTGAAAGCAAAAACAAAAATGAGGAGCATCAGAGCCTAAGCGATCCTCTCCAAATTTTCATCCTTCACGTCAGATGTTGCAAGGTAATCACAATATGTACCATCTTTTGGAAAGACTAGTAGGTTTTCACAAGAGAAGGCATTATATGAATAGATTATATGAATAGATGACTAATAACCGTGTGTCCACAATTGAAAAACTCAGAACCGAAGCCGCTCCATACTGAGAAGAAAATTGAAGTTATAGTATTTAAATTAAGAGTGTGGGTTCAGGGATTGGAGTGAAGTATGTAATGCAAGAGGCCCAGTAAAATATTAATAATAGTGAAATATAGATGCTCTTAGTAAATGAATCAGGCGCAACCTTCTTAAAAGCAGGTCGGGTTAGCTCCTAGGCCTCGCAGAGTTAACAGCATGAATCAGGCACAACCTTCCTAGAAGCAGGTCGTGTTAGTTCCTAGGCCTCGCTGAGTTAGCAGCAGCCTGGGACCAATCCTTAGTACCTATGGAATAGAGACTTACCATAGTCTTATACAAGAAAATTATAAAGATTAGAAATAACTGTTAATGAAAACCATTATCTTTCTTGACGAGAGAAAGAAAGTTGTGATTACATAACAAGATGCACAAATTTTTGTGTTAGTATTCCACTTGCACACTGCTTTTCATAATATAATTTTTTTGTACCAAAAAAGTTAATATATATTAATATTAGAGGAGTTACATCAGAAGCCCTCAGGCAGTCCACATACATAAACTATATGAAATGTGATTTTGCTATGATTAGCAAATTCAGCATAAGAAAAACATTACAACATGCCACACAACAAAAAACTTGATAAGCTGTTGCAGTTCCAGAATGTTGTTATCAGAAAAAACAATACCAGCAGCAAATACTGTGGCAAGGATGAGCTTGTGTAGGATCATAAAACATGTATTCACATGTTGTAGTAATTTCCCCCATAGGATAGATTTGTAACATTTGTAGACCTTGTAGGCAATGCCACCAAAGTATATATCTAAATGTACACTGATCAGAACCATATATTCCTATAGTACTAAAGGAATGGATACTTGTTTTTACACCATCTAACAAGGAAAGCAAAAAAGTCCCTGGTAGAGGACACTGTTTTTGCCCAGTGGCCAAGCAACAAGTTCAAAAAACCAAAAAGAAAAATTGTAGTCAAATGATATTTTTTTACTTTAGAACAGGTCTATCAGAGTAATGGTGCCCTCTGATGATTGGCCAAAGGAAAACTCTGTACAAAATTGCAGTAATATATCCAAAATTTACCAAAAAAAAAAAAAAATGTATTTATAAAGGAGATAAACCCGGATTTGTAAATTCCTCCAACTCAAAAGTATTCAGATCCCATGTGATTTCTAGCTTCCATATGTCAATGCTGACCTGCAAGCCTTTTTTAGATACACTGTCTGCTTCCTTGTTAAGGGTTCTTCTGATATGTTGAATTGTGTCGTTGTCTTGAAGATTCCACATGTGTTCGATTCTTTCTATTTATCCTTGGAGTTTGGAATTGTTGATGAAAGCCTTCTGCAAAACATGATCAATTATAATCTTTGAATCTCCATATATGTGCAGAATGGAGTTCCCTAGGAAACTGTTGAACCATAAGAGACCTGGAATTTTTGATATGTAACTTGGGTATGGACCAAGAACAACAAAAAAAACCCGAAAAGAAAGAATAATAAACTGTAAGATACAATGTTCTAATGTGCATATATACGTATCAACTAAAACAGGAAAGGAGTTATTCGGGAAACTGTATTAACAAACACTTACTGCAAGAGAACTATGACTGGCAGAATGGTTAAGAGAGAGTGATGCATATGATGATTCTGGAATTAATAATAAACAAGATAATTCTGAACCTAAGGGATAGAGGCCCAATTGTAGTCTAAATTTTGTAATAAGATTGTAGAGGGTTGAATATGAGGACCTGGAAAATAACCAGATTCTGCATATCCTCGAATGCCAGTAACAGTGGTAACATTAAAATTGGGCAATCTGTACCAAACCTTAAACGCTAATTAGGAATCTGATATATAGGACGACCAACATTGCAATGAAATAAAAGGGCGTAATTACACATTTCTGTAGCAATACAAATTCATAAGAATTTATCTGTCGGAGAAACAATAAGGATTCAGAAATTTATAAATACAATTATGGGAAATTTTATTAACTATTCAATATACATGTTCTCATTCTTTCGAGTATACATCGGAGAGAGGAAAAAAAAATGGAACAGAAAGGTAACACTAATATTATACTATATTAATAAGCTTAATTGAAAGTCAGTTGTTCGATTTTAATGAAAAGAAACAAATTACATTTCACTCTTTTACGTTAATAAGCTTAATTGAAAGTAAGTTGTTTAATTTTAATGAAAAAACACACTTTAATAAGTGTACAATTTTTTTTTCCTAATTTTATGTGTTTTATATGTACTAAAGAATATGCAACAATATATAAAATAAATAAAATATATTATTTTATATGTATTAAAGAATATGTAACAATATATAAAATAAATAAATAAATATGATGCAAATTAAATAGCGGGTAAATGTTGATAAATATAAAAAGCATTTATATTATAATACATTTTTTATTATCAAAATTAAAAAATTCATAAAAACTAACTAAATTATAATTTTATTTTAAATCATCATCATTAATTATATATAATTAATATATGAGTTAACTAAATGTACACATTTTATTTTTAAAGATTTTTAACTTGTAAATAGTGTTTGCTATAATACCATGTTACATATCAAGCTTATCAATACCATAGTCTATACCATACTTATCAATATCATATGTGTAATATGTATGAACAATTAATATATGAGTTAACCAAATGTATACATTTTATTTTTTAACTTGTACATAGTGTTTGCTATAATACCATGTTACATTTCAAGCTCATCAATACCATGGTCTATATCAAGATTATCAATATCATATGTGTAATATTATTAATATCATATGTCTAATATGGACATTTTCTTTAATTAATTAATTTGAGATAAATTGATTTAAATAGAAAATAAATTTTAACTATTGATCAATGTGATTATTAAGAATATTATGTCATATTTTTTAAAGACTAAATCTATACCATCAACTTAATAATAATTATTAAATTAAAATTTTGAAAAATCAATCTTAAACCAACCTAATAATAATTATTAAATTAAAATTTTGAAAAATCAATCTTAAAATAATATACCGTGGTGCATACCAAATTTATCAATATAACATTTTTTAATTAATATATTTAAGATAAATTGATTAAAATAACATAATAATTGTTAAAAATTCAATTTTAAAATAAACATACTTATAAACCTAATTAAATTCAATCTTAAAATAAACATGCTTATAAACATAATTAACAAACTTATCAGTGAAATTAATGTGTAAAATAAATAAAATATCGAATAAAAAAAAAGGAACTGAATTAAGGACAGTAGCATCAGTGATTGATGCGCATGCGCCCTAACGAGCAGAGATTTATAAATATTCATAGAACCTTAGAAAATAGACATAATTAAGTAACTTATTAAGTGAAATAAAATGTTGAATAATAAAAAAGGAAACGTATTAAATGAGCATATATTTATAAATATTCATATAACCTTGGAAAGTAGAAAGTAAGGTAAAAATTATAAAGGCAAGATAACCGTATAAAATATTCCTATCACCCTATAAAATGGAAAGTAAGGTAAAAATGATAAAGACAATATAAAATGTATGGAGCCATGACCAAGAAGAAAACTTTTACCAATAATATGCTTCTTCTCCATCCAAATGAACAACTGCAGCTTCCATTTGCCCGCAAGGTGCATAAAGCTTGAAATTTGTTAGTCTGCACACAATCCTGAAAAACTACCTTGAAAACAAATACTGAAAGTGATGCAAACTATACCTTCACGTGATAAAAGTATCATCAGATTTTAGGTAAAGACTCTCGGCATCTTCCTCCACTTCTTTGCGCCGGCTTTGTAAAACCACATAGCCGTTCTATTCAATTTAGGGCAATCGATCAATTGCAGTTTTATATGTCCATTTGGCAATCTTTCATCCTCCACCAGTTCTTGACAATCAACCGGCCAGATCTCAAGAGTTTGGAGGTTGGGGCAATCAACCTCCACCTGTTGCCTACATTTCCTGATTTTAAGATGTTGGAGTTCAGTTGGCAATATTTCAAGTTCCACCAGATTTTCACAACTCTGGATGCTAAGATCCTGGAAATTGGGGCAAACACCAGTAGGAAACGATCCCCCTATTTTCCTCAATTTAGGAAATTTGAATATTTCCACTTCTATTGCGAGTCCATGTCGCGACGTCATGACACACGCCAGATGTTTAAATGATTGCATTTGGCATTAGATCATTACATTTCATGATGTGAAGATCTTGGAGGTTTGCACACGCACCCGTAGGAAATGGTGCCCCTATTTTCCTCAATTTAGAACATTTATACAGATTCAGTGATCTTAGTGCATTTGGCAATGTTACTACCTCTACCAGATCTGGACAATTGCTGATGTCAAGATATTGGAGGTCGGGGCAAACACAAGTAGGAAATGATACCTCGGATACATGTGTGTTGCGCAGTGTCAAATGTTGGAGCTGAGGCAAAAACCTCTCCAAATTACTCGATGTTCTTTCTCCTCCCGAATCTGTCGAGGTTTCGTTTTCCCCTTCAACCGCTTTAAAATCCAATTCTGGTGAACAGTCTTCCACGTCAAATCAACCAACTGATTCAACAGTAGAAAGGAATCCGGCAAACGTTTCAAACTCCGGCAGCTTCGCAGCTCCAAACACTTCAAGTTCCTTAGGTCATTCCCGAAAGAAGGCGGCAACGCTTCTAAGAAAGGCGTTTCTAATACCAATCTTTCCAAATGGCATAACTCTCCAGTGGCGCTTGGCCATTCTGTTAAGTTTATAAGGCACAACAGTAATTTTTCCAGGGACCACTGATGAGCAATTTGCGGGGGAAAAACTTCGATGCGCTATCCGGGGAAATACATGTATTCAGGGTTAATCTCTCGAAAAGTTCCACCAGAGATGGTTAACTTATCGCAACCTCTTAAGTCTGTTGAAATCTAATTTCAACTGCCGTGCAACGGAAAACCACCAGAGTCCGTCGCACCGCTTTTCAGCCAGCGGTGGTATTCTCCGGAGGGGACGCGATAAAAACATGTGCTGACGCGTGTCCACAGCATTTTTCCAAAACCACTTTTTCATCGGAGCGTAAATCTTGTGTGATTTGACAGAGCAATATCAGTTGGATTGGAAGGAAGGCAGACCACCGTTGATTGAAACTAAAGTTGCATACAGTACTGCACCATGGACATAATGTGAAGTTTTCATTTTGACCGCCACTAAAACAATAAATGAAATTAATTATGTTTGGTAGAACATAGGTGAAGTATTTTAATTTCAATGTTTTTTATTTTACGGAAGTATGGGCATAGTAAAAATGCAACTGTTACGTTTTACTTTTGGTTGTTCATTCGTGCATGTAATGAGAAAAAGGGAAGCACACATTGCAGCACGCAGGTGAAACACACACAGCAGTGTGCATGTAAGGGTTGTTTTTTGTTGAGTGAAAACAAAAGAATATATACGCAGCAGCTAGTATGGTATGTATATGTTGTTCATTTTGCATATGTAAGTTCTGTTGTTAGGTGAAAAACCACAGGGGAATGCGCAGCAGTGTGTGCAGCAGTGTGTGGGAATTTTTTTTTGTTGATTCAGTGAAATGAAATGTATTTACGCACAGCAGTGCAGTGAATGTAATTTTTGTTGAATATGTTTGTAATAGAATATGCAGCAGTATAAATATATGTAATTTTACACACAGCAGTGTAATATTTTGCAAGCAGAAACAGAGTATGTTCAGGAGAAGACAGAGTAATTTTGTTTTGGAACTGAAGCGTTCTTGAAGAATCCCTCTGTGAGAGGAAGATGGTTTTGTAACAGCAATTTTTTTTTAATGAATACAAGTTATTTTATGGGTTTGTAACAGCAGTTTTTTTTTAATGAATACAAGTTATTTTATGGGTGTGAATCTATGTTCTCAGAAAACATTTTAGCTTCCATGTGTTATGATCCTGTGGCAAAACAGAGTATTGTTCTCTGTTCGTTATTTTTTTTGGAATTTAGAAGAAAATTCCCAACAGTGGTATCGGAGCTTGTCCAGGCTCTTTGAAGGTGTCAAAGAAGCTGAAGGAAGCGTTTCTTGCTGCAGCGGCTTCTCCAGCAGAGTGAAGACTCAGTCAAGAAAATCCAAGGTATTTCTCAAGCTAGATTTCTTTTGTGTTGAAGACAGTCAACGATTTTTAATACACAGTCAAGTATTTTTTAAGAGTGCAAGAATGGGTGGCTCCAGCACCAGCACTAGCATGGGTATTTTTAATACCCAGCTCCCACATTTTAATGGGAAAAACTATGACTATTGGGCAATAACCATGAAATCTTTGTTTGCCTCACAAGATTTATGGGAATTTGTTGATGATGGTTTTGAAGAACCAGCAGATGAAGATGAGTTTAATAGATTAACTCAGGCAGATAAAGATCTGTTGAAGAGCTATAAGAAGAAGGATTCTAAAGCCCTCTTATTTTTGTATCAAGCAGTGCATGAGAGTGTGTTTCCAAGGATAGCAGCAGCCAAGACATCCAAAAAAACATGGCAAACTCTCAAGACAGCCTATTAAGGCATCGAGAAAGTGAATACAGCAAAACTACAGTTGCTGATGAGAGATTTTGAGAATCTATGCATGAAGGAGTCAGACAATATTGACTCATTCTTCACACAAGTGATTGGTCTGGTCACACAGATAAGGTCTCATGGAGAGATTCTTGAAGAAAGGAGGATTGTGGAGAAACTGTTGAGGGTCCTACCCTCAAAGTTCGATGTGATTGTCACCACCATAGAAGAGACAAAGGATCTCACAAACTTCACAGTTGATGAACTACATGCATCACTGATAACACATGAACAGAGATTGAGTAGAAATGAAAACTCATCTCTAGAGCATGCCTTCAAGACCCAGATGTCCTTTGGAAGAGGAAGAAGTCAAGGCAGAGGAAACAAGAGAAGAAGAGGCAGAAGCCAAAACAGAGGTGGAAGAAACAGTCCAGCAAACACTCAAGGAAAAAACAGCAATCCAAATCAGAACTAGAACCAAAGCAACAGCCAACAAAGTGGACAACATCATGCTCAAGGACAAAGGTATGAAAAATCCAATGTCCAATGTTACTATTGTAAAAAATATGGGCATTATGCAAATGAATGTAGGAAGAAGCAGCATGATATGAGTAATAGAACTAGTGCAAATTTCACTAGAGAAAATATCAGCCAAAACAATTTGTTTTTAGCCTGTAATATTGCTGAAGAAAAGAGTGAAGATGTATGGTTTCTAGACTCTGGTTACAGCAACCATATGACAGGAAACATAGCTCTATTTTCTATGTTAGATCAGAATGTGAAGTCACAAGTCACACTAGGGACTGATAATAAAGTTTCTGTTATGGGAAAAAGAGAAGTAAAAGTTTTAATAAAGAAATGTGAAAAGAAAACCATAGCAGATGTTTATTATGTTCCTGGAATGAAATGTAACCTCTTAAGTATTGGACAGCTTGTTCAAAATGGTTACAATGTTTTCTTTGTGAATGATGTATGCACCATCATGGATAGAGCACCCAGCAAACAATGTATTGTTGAAGTAAAGATGACAAGGAACGGGATGTTCCCTCTCAGAATGAAGGCAGATTTGAAAAATAAATAAGTAATGGCAGCAATGACTCAAGAGGCTTTCCAAAGCGAACCAAAGGATGAAAATTGGTTGTGGCACTTGAGATTTGGACATCTCAACTTTGAAGGTCTTAATTTGTTGAGTAGAAAAGGAATGATAAGAGGATTATCATTGATAGAGAAACCAGACAGCTTTTGTGACGGTTGTATCTTGGGGAAACAACACAGAGAAAGTTTTCCATCTGGGAAAAGTATAAGGGCAAAAGCACCCTTAGAAATTGTCCACTCAGATTTATGTGGACCGATGCAAACTCCATCACTTGCAGGCAGCCACTACATATTAACATTCATTGATGATTTTACAAGAAAAACTTGGGTTTATTTCTTGAAGAACAAAAGTGAAGTGTTTGAAAGATTTTGCAATTTCAAGGCACTTGTAGAAAACCAGAGCGGGCTGCATATCAAAGTTCTAAGAACTGATAGAAGATGTGAGTATATCTCCAAGGAATTTCTACGTTTTTGTAGAGAAAATGGAATTCACAAACAGTTTACAACTAGGTACACCCCACAGCAAAATGGAGTTGCTGAAAGGAAGAATAGGACAATCATGGATATGGCGAGGAGTATGTTAAAGGCAAAGCATTTGCCAAATGATTATTGGGCTGAAGTTGTACATTGTGCAGCGTACATTTTGAATAGATGCCCTACAAAAGCAGTGATGAACAGAGTGTCGGAAGAAGCATGGAGTGGGAGAAAGCAAGGAGTCACCCACATGAAAGTTTTTGGATGTGTGGCCTATGCACACATTCCAGATCAGCTAAGGAAGAAGTTGGACAACAAGGGGGAGAAATGTATATTCATTGGATACAGTGAGGAATCCAAAGCTTACAGGTTGTATAACCCATCCACCAAGAAGCTCATTGTGAGTAGAGATGTTCAGTTCATTGAGGAGGAAGCTTGGGATGGAAGCATAGAGAAAACAGTGAATGTTAAAAACTGTTTGTCTCATGATGAAAATGATGAGGAGATGGTTGAAATACATCCCCAAACAGCAGCACCAACACAAGGACAGCAAGGGACACCCTTGAGGAGAAATGAAAGTGCTTCTACAAGCACACCACAAGGAGGAAATTCAAGTGCTTCTTCAAGCACTTGTACACCAAATGAAAGAGGTAAAAAGTTCAGAAATTTAAGTGACATTTATGAACAAGAGGCAGCAAATGAAGGTATGAATTCTTTGTTTGCATTATATTGTCATGTTGATGACCCTATTCATTTCGAAGATGCAATTAAGGATAGGAAATGGATAGAAGCTATGGATGAGGAGATCAATGCCATAGAAAGAAACAAGACATGGGATTTAGTTGCACTACCAAAAGGAAAATAAGTCATTGGAGTTAAATGGGTCTACAAGACCAAGAGTAATGCTGAAGGCAAAATAGAAAGACACAAGGCAAGACTTGTTGTCAAAGGATATAAGCAGCAGTATGGGAGAGACTATGAGGAAATTTTTGCACCCGTTGCTAGAATGGAAACAGTGAGAGCAGCGCTGTCCATAGCAGCACAAAACAAGTGGAAAGTTTACCAAATGGACGTGAAGTCAACATTCCTGAATGGAGTGTTAAAGGAAGAGGTCTACATTGAACAACCTCTAGGCTATGAAAAGAAAGGCTAAGAACACAAAGTATGCATATTGAAGAAAGCTCTTTATGGGCTGAAGCAAGCACCAAGAGCATGGTACAGTAAGATAGATTCCTATCTACTGGAAAATGGATTTGAAAAATGTGAGGAAGAACCCACCCTCTACATCGAAGAAAAGGATGGTAAATTACTAATTGTTGTATTATATGTTGATGATGTTATTTTCACAGGTAATGATGTTTATCTTATTGAAAATTTCAAAACAGTCATGAAAGAAGAATTTGAAATGACTGACATGGGTTTGCTGAGATACTTCTTAGGAATAGAAGTAGAACAAAGTGGAAATGGGATTTTTATCTCACAGGAAAAATATGTTAATGAAGTGTTGGAAATATTTAACATGCAGGAGAGCAAGGCAGCAATCACTCCCACAATGATGGGATTAAAACTCAGCAAAGAGGACAGCAGCAAGGATTTTAATCCTAGTTTGTACAAGAGCATAGTTGGCAACCTCATGTATTTGACTGCAACTAGGCCGGATATAATGTTTGCTGTTAGTTTAATTTCCAGATTCATGGAGAGGCCAAAAGAAGCACATTGGAAGGCAGCAAAAATAATTCTGAGGTATGTTAAAGGTACTAAAAGGTATGGCATTTTAAATACTACTTCAGAATGTTCAGATTTAATTGGATACACTGATAGTGATTGAGCTGGAAGTGTAGATGATCGGAAAAGCACATCCGGTTATGTTTTTCACATGGGTTCAGGAGCCATTTCATGGACTTCTAAAAAACAGCCTATTGTAGCATTGTCTATAGCAGAAGCAAAATATGTGGCCGCTACAGCAGCAGCATGTCAAGAAGTTTGGATGAGAAGGATGTTAAGGAGCTTATGCCAAGAGCAAGTAAAAGGAACTGTGATTTTTTGTGACAATAGCTCAGCTATTGCATTATCCAAGAATTCGGTGTTTCATAAAAGAACGAAACACATTGACACAAAGTTTCATTACATTAGGGAATTGGTAAACAGTGGAAAAATTGTCTTAGAACATTGCAGAACTCAAGAGCAGGTTGCTGATATTCTGACCAAGCCATTGGGCCAGAAAAGTTTTGAATTTTTGAGGAAATGTCTGGGTATGACTGATAACCCAGCAGTTGAAATTAAAGGGGAGTGTTGAAATCTAATTTCAACTGTCGTGCAGCTGAAAACCACCAAACTCCATCGCACCGCTTTTTAGCAAGCGGTGGTATTCTCTGGAGGGGACGCAATAAAACCCTGTGCTGACGCGTGTCCACAGCATTTTTCCAAAACCACTTTTTCATCGGAGCGTAAATCTCGTGTGATTTGACCGAGCGATATCCGTTGGATTGGAAGGAAGGCAGACCACCGTTGATTGAAACTAAAGTTGCATACAGGCCTGCACCATGGACATAACGTGAAGTTTTCATTTTGACCGCCAGTAAAACAATAAATGAAATTAATTGTGTTTGGTAGAATGTAGGTGAAGTATTTTAATTTTAATGTTTTTTATTTTACGGAAGTATGGGCATAGTAAAAACGCAATTGTTATGTTTTAGTTTTGGTTGTTCATTCGTGCATGTAATGAGAAAAAGGGAAGCACACATTGCAGCGCGCAGGTGAAACACACACAGCAGTGTGAATGTAAGGGTTGTTTTTTGTTGAGTGAAAACAAAAGAATATATACGCAGCAGCTCGTATGGTATGTATATGTTGTTCATTTTGCATATGTAAGTTTTGTTGTTCGGTGAAAAACAACAGGGGAATGCGCAGCAGTGTGTGGGAATTTTTTTTTTGGTTGATTCAGTGAAATGAAATGTATTTACGCACAACAGTGCAGTGAATGTAATTTTTGTTGAATATGTTTGTAATGGAATATGCAGCAGTATAAATATATGTAATTTTACACACAGCAGTGTAATATTTTGCAAGCAGAAACAGAGTATGTTCAGGAGAAGACAGAGTAATTTTGTTTTGGAACTGAAGTGTTCTTGGAGAATCCCTCTGTGAGAGGAAGATGGTTTTGTAACAGTAGTTTTTTTTTAATGAATACAAGTTATTTTATGGGTGTGAATCTTTGTTCTCAGAAAACATTTTAGCTTCCTTGTGTTATGATCCTATGGCAAAACAGAGTATTGTTCTCTATTCGTTATTTTGTTTTGGAATTTAGCAGAAAATTCCCAACAAAGTCAAGATATTCAAGCTTAATTAAATTCCCACAGGAGTTGGGAAGCGTGGTTAAGCTATCGCATGAGGCTAAAACAAGAATGTTAAGCTTACTTAAATTCCCAAAGGAGTCGGGAAGCCTCTCTATGCCATTGCAGTCATGCAGGCTGATATATTCTAGCATAGATAAATTCCCGAAGGAGTCGGGAAACCTCTTCAAGCCAGCACAGAAAGACAGCACGATATCTTCTAGCATCGATAAATTCCCGAAGGATTCGGGAAGAATCTTCAAGCCAGCATAGAAAGACAGATCGATATGTTCTAGCATCGATACATTCCCGAAGGATTCGGGAAGACTCTCCAAGGCACCGGATTCAGATAGTTCGATGTTTTTTAGCATCGATAAATTCCCAAAGGAGTCAAGAAGCATATTCAAGGCATAACAAAAAGCCAAGTCGATGTGTTCTAGCCTGGGTAAATTCCTGAAGAATTCGGGAAGCCCCCCAAGCCAATACATTAAGACAGATTGATGCGTTCTAGGCTCGATAAATTCCCGAAGGAGTCGGTAAGCCTCTCCAAGCCAGTGCACTGAAACAGGTCGATGTATTTCAGCGTCGATAAATCCCAGAACGATTCGGGAAGCTTCCTCAAGTCCATGCAGTAAGACAGGTCGATGTGTTCTAGCCTGGGTAAATTCCCGAAGGATTTGGGAAGCCTCCTGAAGTCCATGCAGTAAGACAGGTTGATGTGTTCTAGCCTCAATAAATTCTGAATCTGGCAGAGAACTCAACAATCCAACGCGCAGAACCAAGTGTTTCAAGGAATGCAGATAACAGAATTCCTCTAGAATTTCAACATGCGACTGTGACTCTAACACCATCCGTTCCAGGCGCTTCAACTTCCGTATGGACTTCGGAATTTTGAAGAACTGATTCACACTAATCTGCAACTCTCGCAACTGCGAAGGTGCCTGTAGCATGTTCATGTGTTTGCAATTATTATAAATATAATAGATGATTGTCCTCTACATAACTCTTCTGATTCATTCGTGTTATGTGGTGCCCTATTAATAATAGCAAATAAGCATACGAACCTTTAATTCTTGACAAAATTTTATATTTACCTGCAAATTCCACAAAGTTTCCAAAAAATACCCCTGCACATCTAACACCCTTAACTTCTCCATTGGAATATAAGGAGGGAGGGAAGAGTAGAAACAGTTTTGCCATCAAAACCATAATAGATACGGTGAGTCGACCCCCTCCAAAAGGAATTTGAAGAGATCATCATCAATGTCATCAAAATCAAGAATTTGTAAGTTTTTCATTTTGTAGCGCGAAAAGGATGCACGCTCATCATCCTCGTCTGTGTACGCACGCTCATCATCCTCATCTGTGTATGAACGCTCGTCATAATGTTCCCGAGGAAACATTCTAATTCCCCGCACTTTGGTTGCTTCCTGTGCATTTTTTAAAATCAACGACGAAGTAAGAAACTGTACCCGGATTTTTATTGAATGGTTTGTAGAATATTGAAAGATTGACTAGATTTTTATTGAAAGATTGACTACTTACAGAAGATTGTTGCAACAAATCCTCCATGTGCTATGTCCCACACCAAAGACGACACGGCAATCCTGAACTATTAGCAAGATCTCTCCCCATATCTCTGAGGTGATCATGCATTCTTATACCATGTTGCATTTTTACTGGTTGTATGTGAGAAACATGGTCCATTGGAAATTTATAATTGTGCTCCATGAACACTTCGACTAGGCATTTATTCAGTAGACTTTGAAACCCGCGCTTCCCATTCCAATCTGAGCCGTCCCATACACTTATGGCAGTATCACTGTCTATTCCTATGAAAAAACAGGCAATGTCCAGGAAAATCTGTTTTTCGTCTTTGTCAAGTGCATCGTAACTAATCTGAAGGCTCTTTTGTATGTCATGCGACAGTATTTTTCTAAGTGCCTCCAATTCACTTTCCCAGTAATATTTATTGGTGTTTCCATAAAGAAGCCCACCAAAGACTTTAAGGATAAAGGTAATCCATTGCAAGCCTTTAAAAATTTATCAACCAGATATTCAAATCCCAGCAATGGATGGGGATTGCAGAAAGCATGAGAGCAGAAGAGCTCGGCAATGGATGGGGATTGCAGAAAGCATGAGAGCAGAAGAGCTCTCTGGAGCGTTCTGTGTCAAAACCACTCAACTGATAAATTTATGACTCTTGTACTCCTGACCTTGCAAGGACATCCTTGTCACGGGATGTGATCAAAATTAAGCTATCATGGTATAGGACATCCAGCTGGGGCAAAAGTGCAAATACTTGATCCTGGTGATCTACATCATCTAAGACAAGTAAAAATTTACAAGACGATAGATGCCTCTTGAGTTTCTCAATACCTGCATGCCTGTTGTCTATATGCAATTCCAATTGAAGCAAACCCTTGAGAAGTTGGCTCTGCAAAGAATCCAATGATTTTTTAGCATTTTATCTTACATCATAGAAAAAGTAAAGAGTTTTTGTAATTTGATCTCTACTTGTTAAAAAGTTCAAGGGCTAGCGTTGTCTTCCCCACTCCACCTAAGCCGGTGATGTCGACGATCTGAACTCTTCCGCTACACTGCTGCAACAATACTTTCGTTTCAAAATCTTGTACTTTCTCTGCCAAACCAGTGGGATATCTAGCCACAGTCAATGGTGTTTTAACACCTTGTCTGAACACAACTTCAACGATCTCTTCCACGAGGTCACCCTCATCGCTGGTTATTCACCCACGCACCCACACATATATATTAGTTAAATTATAAAATTAATAAAACCGTAAGTATCATTTTTTCATAGTGGATTTTGTATGCAAAATAAAATGGGAAGGGGGAGAAGAGTCAAAAGTCCTCACCCTTTAAACGCCTCGAGATCTAACCCACTTATGTCTGCAACCCGTGAAAGAGCATTTCTCCAGTTCTCAATAGTTTCGGAGTCATAACGGGGTTGAGAATCGGACTTTCTCTTCTTCTTTTCTAGGTTCCATAGAGATGTAGCATTGACTCCTACGCCATCTGTCCTCCGGAGTTCAGTGGGCTTTACAAACAGAGAGAGCAGAGACTCAAACACAGAACACAGCACAGAACTTAGAACTCAACAACTTGCAACTTCATTCGCTGATCAGGTATTTATACAGGACAGAGAAAGTTCTGGAGATTGATTGGGGCGGTGGCTTCTTTAGGAAGCTTTGCCCAATGTCAATGAATTATAGAACCTGCATTAAATCACCTGTTGAATTCTATCTGCGGGTAGTTGGAATTAGTTCCTTCCAACACTCCCCCTTAATTCCAAACATACTCTTAATTGATATGCCTGCTGGTCTAAGTCTCAGCTAGGCTTACAACATAACTTGGATTTTCTACAACGCACAACTTACTTCTACACATTTCACATTTAGCCTTTCCAAGAGGCTTGGTGAATATGTCAGTGACATTTTCATTTGTATTACAATATGATAAGTCAATTTCTTTTGATTGCAATTTTTCTCTTACAAAGTGATGTTGTGTGTCATTGTGTTTTGTCCTTGCATGATATATAGGATTGTTTGCCAATTTGATAGTGCTTGGATTGTCACATCTGATTACTGTAGGTGCTTGTTGTGTTTCTCCAACATCTTCAAGTATCCTCCTAAGCCATATTGCTTCACAGGTAGCACTGCATAATGCTTTATACTCAGCTTAAGTGGAAAACAATGAAATAGTTGGTTGTTTCTTACTGCTCCATGATATTGGTCCTGAACCAATATTGAACACGTATCCAGTAATAGATTTCCTATCATCTAGATTTCCAGCCCAGTCAGAATCAGAATAACCTGCCAATTCAACAAATGTAGGGGGTTTCTCTCTCGCTGAAAGAGTTGAAACAAAAATTTGATACTCTTGCACTAAGCCATTTAATGTGATGGTGACTAAGTCAGTAATAGACACCTTTTCACCAATATCTCCTAACTTATCACTTAAATCTTTGACACGAGATATGAAATTGCTTATATTTTCATTTTCTTCCATTTTTAGAGATAAAAGCTTAGTCTTCAAAAACAAGATCCGGTTTGTATTTGTTGTTTCATACAAACCCTTCAACGTATCCCATGTTTCTTTTGATGTCTTGCAATCTCTGATGTGAGGAATAATGTTGTCCTTTACGGACATACGTAGCAACACCTTTGCTTTCGTCTCCCTTCTCTCCCAATCTGGAATAGAACCTGCAACAGTGGGTTTGGGCTCATCCCCACTCACAATGGACCACAAATTATAACCTTCTAAAATAGTCAGTAACTTGAATTTCCAATTCACATAATTTCCTCCATCAAGTTTGGTGGATTCATTCAAATAAGTATCAGGCAACAAATTTTCCATGATGAAAAAAAAACTCTCCAATCACCAAAATGCAGAAAATTTATTTATTTATTTTATTTTATTTTTTTAATATTTTTTTCACAACTTCAATATTTCCTTACTCAATAATAACAAACCTCTTTTTTTTAATATCACCAATAATAACACTTTTCCTCTTTCTTTTTTTTTATCAACACCAACTTCGAGATTTCAACAAACTATTTATAAAAGCCTGACAATACTAAGCGTTGACCATGAAATTGAAGAAAAGACCATTACGGTATCAAACTGTAACCTCATTAACTGAACTCACAAAACTACTCGAAACAACTAGTCAAGTGCACAGCCAACAATTTAAAAACCCATTTGTTTTACCGAAGTCGAATAAACATAATAAAAGCGCTTATGATTTTACAAGTCAGAAAGAGAGCTGCATTTCTTTATCACAGATTGTGCAAAATCTTGTTGAAGCACAGTCAATCAAACGTTACAGCATTCCAAGCACTACACGCTGAGGATTTACCTAGTTTCTTCGTCCCTCTCTTACCAACACACGAGAAAACTTATCCACACAACTCCTTCAGCCAATTTGTGCTTCACCAGAGCCTTTAACCACACATAGATCTTCAACACAACGCTCCTCAGCAAACCTCAACGCCTAGACAGGCAGCACAAAACCTTCAATTGTGTTCCCAACTGTGGTCACCACTAAACAACGATTAAACACATATTATCAACTGAACAGATTCACTCTGGATGGTGGCAGACCACACAAGCAACGAAAACTCCACGGCACTGCTCTGTGCACACCAGGCCGAAAAACAAAACAACGCAAAGCAGACTCTCCTCCGCACTTACCGAGCCCTCCTTTGCACGGCTCACCAACACAGAGCTCACAACTCTTTACCAACACTTGACCTCACACCTGCTCTGATACCAAAACAGAGAGAGCAGAGACTCAAACACAGAACACATCACAGAACTTAGAACTCAACAACTTGCAACTTCATTAGTTGATCAAGTATTTATACAGGACAGAGAAAGTTTTGGAGATTGATTGGGGTGGTGGCTTGTTCAGGAAGCTTTGCCCATTGTTAATGAATTCTAGAACCTGCATTAAATCACCTGTTGAATTATGTCTGTGGGTAGTTAGAATTAGTTCCTTCCAACATTTACACGGTGAAACACTGGAATAATAGGAGCCCTCGACTCCAACATGAGCACCAGCTCGTCCAAACACCATTGCGAATCGACATATGTGGGAGAAAAAATTGCAACGTGGAGGGAGGAGGCACTAATAGCGCCTTTTATTTGACAAGGAAAGTCTTCTCCCTCTTGGAGTTCCTTGTAGTCGAGAAAAACTCATAGTCCATAGGAAATGAGGCGGCGATACAGATGACTGGCAAATGTCTTCTTCACGTCTGGCCCTCTATGGCTGATGAAGACGTCGTAGCAGGTACTGTTGTTGGAATTAACAGCGGTGGAGGTGGAAGCAGCCTTTGTCGTATGAAAAATAGAAACGGAGATGGGGAGCCTTCGGATGAGATCGATACAAATTGCTAAGGAGTGCTTGAGTTCAAGAGTTTCCACTAGAGGGTGGATGAGATCGATAGAAATTGCTAAAAAGGGCCTTAGTTAAGGGTGTTTCAAAATGGCCAAAATATTCAAGCTTATACATAAACATCATCAATACTTTTGGATGCTTATACCAAATTTCTTCTCGAAATCGAGCGTTAACTTGTGTGAGGGCTCCACACGCATTATACTATACAGTCCTCTGCAACCTTGACACGCACAACCAACTGCGCACTTTCATATATCATATAAAAAATTGAGATTGTCCAACCAACCACATAGAAAGGATTTGCTTGCCCGTCTCCCTCAATTCTCATCAATTTGATCTCAAATTAAAAGAATATTGAATCTTTCAATTTTTTCGAAGTTCTTTATATATTCCCCTTGATAACACCAATTTATTTTTCACAAGACCATGCACTAAACCTTAGCCTCCGACCACACCTCACACCACAAGACCATGGAGGAGGGAGCCATGGGGCACAGGGCTTAGCACAAGGCCATAACCACACGCCACCGAACCATGTTTCAATGTCCAGGTGCTAATAAATGGGGATCGGAGGTATATGGCCTAACCCAAGTCACATGCCACAACATATAACCATTGCAGAGGGAAAGTTTGGGCTTCACACAAAGGAGTTAGCGAAGGGGAGCCGACCCCATGGTTTTATGCGCCTGACATGACCACAGGCGCAGGTTTTGGGAGCACTCAGCGGAGACGAGAACGGAGTGGGGCCATACCCAAGTTCTGTGGACTTTATATGACCACGTACCAGAGGGAAAGGAGCTCCGACAGGTAGGACGACCATTAATGCCTAGCCCTGGGACCAGTGGAGTGGATGTAACCGTTCACCCAAAGTTAAGGGGCCTAATCCGCAGGGGCGGGGGTGGGCGTTAAGGCTTAGCTCTCGTCCCTATGTGGCCATATGGCCTTGATTTTCAGTCTCAAGGTGTTAAAGGCTAATTTAAAGGTCCGAAAAAATGCACATGCGGAGGGTGAAATTGTCATTCCGTTTGTGATTTTCGCAGCAGATTTGTAGGATAGTAAGCCAGAAGGGCGAATTTGTAGGATGGTTAACAAAGAAGTTCATGAGAGAGCTTGGAAGCTCATAATGTTTTGAGTTTTTATCTAAATGGAGCCCAGAAAGAGGCTACTTAAGGGTTTTCAGATGTTCTGAATCCATTGGTAACCTTTAATTTTCTATTTGAGCATATCTACAGCTCTTTTGAAGGTTTGAGACTAAAGGTGTATGGATCTGTTAGGGTTTGGAAGCAGTTCTCGGAGGTATTTGAGCATGGAGAAGACCTTGTAGGGGTATTCTCACTTCGAGAAGGCAACTGCAGCAGCTGTAACCAACAAGGTTCTACTCAAGATCAATTTCTCTTAACATGAAGTTTTGATTATGTGCTTCAACGTGGAATTGAAGGGTTCACATAATGTTTTTAGCTCATTTCAGTTGAAGTATGTAATGTTTGAAGGAGATGTTTTGAGTTGTTGTTGTTGTCAAAGCTCTTTGTAGGAGAACATTACTGTGTAGGGGTAATAGCCACATATTTACCTGCAGGAAATGTGTATGTACTTCATTGATATTGAATATATGAGTGGCCTAGTCATGTTGACAAGCCCTGAGATGTAGCCCAGGAGGGGTGAATTTTGTCAACAAACATTTTGTCTTGCTCTTCATTATGCCATCATGGATTATGAGTGTTATGTTCAGTTACATTTGAAGACTAATTCTGATTTGAAGAGTCAATGTAAAACTTGTTGTTTCAAGACCCATTTTTAACCTTACAAAGCGTGGACATGGTCGTAAATTTTGTTTTATTTGATTTTGGAAAAGAGGAAGAAATCACCTAATCCAATTTTAGATAAGTTTGGTATCAGAGCACCAGTTGACTAAGTTGCAAGAATGGGTAGCAAAAAGAATCTCCAAGAGCTAGAGGAGCAGAATTTGGCTCTTCGGATGGAGAACATAGAATTGAGAAGGATGTTGGAGATAATTGAAGAGGAGAAGAGACACATGCACTTTGTATTGCAGCAAGTTCTTGATGAGCAAGTTGCAGAAATTTCAACTCATGTACCAGTAAGGGAAACCTCCAAAATGAGGCCAGTATGCGATCATGGTTCAAATAGTGGTTTTGGACCATATGTGGAAGATGTTGCATGTACATTTTGCAAACATCTTCAAGAAGGAAAGGCTTCTCCCTCTTGCAGTTCCTTGTAGTCGAGAAAAACTTGCAGTCCATAGGAAATGAGGTTGCGATACAGATGACTGGCGAAGGTCTTCTTCACGTCTGGCCCTCTATGGCTGATGAAGACATCGTAGCAGGTGTTGTTGTTGAAATCAGCAGCGATGGAGGTGGAAGCAGCCATTTTCGTATGAAAAATAGAAACAGAGATGGGAAGCCCTCGGATTATATTGATACAAATTGCCAAGGAGGGCCTGAGTTCAAGAGTTTCCAGAGGGCGGATGAGAACGATACAAATTGCTAAGGAGGCCCTGATTTCAAGAGTTTCCAGAGGGCGGATGAGAATGATACAAATTGCCAAGGAGGGCCTGAGTTCAAAGAGTTTCTAGAGGGCATATGAGGTCGATACAAATTGCCAAGGAGAGCCTGAGTTCAAGACTTTCCACTAGAGGGTAGATGAGATCGATACAAAGCTCTAAGAAAGACCTTAGTTAAGAGGGTTTCAAAATAAGGGATAAATTCGAGGGAGGATTGTAATGTAGAGCCTCTGTAGAACTATACCCATTATTTATACTCATTTGAACACCAGTGACCGGGCGATAAAAATACAATGTTATCATTATCAATCCGTTTTTTTGGACGTGTTTTTACTTAAATAAGTGCGTAGAGTTAGAATCCTTATACAACATGTCTCTTTACCTCAATTGATATTTAACCCCACTTTAATATCAAAACATTTAATAAGTCATATTTTATTTTATATCATCTTCTACATTCTTATTAAAAAATAAATTATTATTACTCAAATAATAAATTATTATTACTTAAATAAGTGCGTAGAGTTAGAATCCTTATTCAACATGTCTCTTTACCTCAATTGATATCTAATCCCCACTTTAATATCAAAACATTTAATAAATCATATTTTATTTTATATCATCTTCTACGTTCTTATTAAAAAATAAATTATTATTACTTAAATAAGTGTGTAGAGTTAGAATCCTTATACAACAATTATAATATTTTTTAGTATAACCACATTAGCAAGGCGTAGTCTATAGACGAAATGACTTTTTTAATGACCATTTTTACCTTAAACTTGAGTTTAAATTGTTTAATTTGCATAATTCGAGTTTTCTAGAAGTTTCAAGGGTGTTGAATTGATTTATGCATTCAAAGATGTATTTTAAACAACACAAAATCTTGAAATTGTATTTCCAAATTTTGGTGAACTATGCCCATTAAAATTATTAATGTGGTTGATATAGCGAAAGGCTTTATAAATATAACAAAAAAATTTATTGCAACAGGAATAATGTCTTACCAATGTACACATTTATCTCATTAACCATGTATAAAAAGGTCATGGGTCAAATTTAACTCGAAAAAAAAAAGAATTACACTTCTTATTGTAAAATATACCATTTTGATGAATAAAATTTGCTTATATATTAATTTCCCCATCTAATTAGAATATGAACTTATAAGTGTAGGTCAAAAAAACTCTGTTCGAAGCAAGAGAGGATGAAGCAGGGAAGGAACTCGATCCCTGGTCAAAACCCTGATCCCCGAACAGGGTTCGGGTAGACAGTCGAGGTCAGTCCCCGCACAGTCGCCGTCACGGGAGCCTCCCCTCCAGCCCTTGCAACTGGCAAATGGCGGTCAAACCGCGTTTTGATTTTTCCTAAGGTCGGTAAAGATTATTTTATTACTGTAACTGTCAGCTGTAAGCAAGTTTCCGTTTCTCCCGGTCTGTCGGTAGTTTATCTCCTTCTTTAGCATCAATCATGGTAAAGCCCTCTGAGTTTCTTGCATTGGACCCAGACGTAGAGGACATTCTTTCCATGTGGGGTAAAGAAATCAACTCCCAAAACGTGGACTATTATTTTGGCTCTGTAGATATACCCCGTCTGGCGTCTGCTTCACAGTCGGAGACCCCTCAGATTTTTACCCATGACAAGGTGCTGGACAGAGAGATCCAGCTTGAAGGTTATGCGACTGACCCTCCTCAACCAGCGAAAGAGACAGCACTGAGCGGGGTGAATGTGGCATCTAAGCCCCCGGAGCCAAAGGGTCTTATCCTGAAACCTCGGTTTCCAAACCCTAAGGGGCTCGAAGAAATCCCCCAGCTTGGGTCTTCAGCTGAAGTTGAGTTTTCCAGAGCTCTAGGTGCTCCAGGTTCGCTCACGAGGGTTTCACTCTCTCGTGACTCACAAGACCTTCCCGGGATACAGACAAGCAACCAAGGTACCCCTGCTGCAGATGGGTCGGCAGAAAATGAAGGCCTGGGGGCAGATCCATTGTTTGATGGGAACGCCAATCTGGATCTTTCAGGACAGATCCCGTCTCTGTGGGAACAAGCTTCCCTCCTGGACTCAGCCCAAATAATTTCAGACAATAACGTGGACCGTGAAGGTAATAGACCGGCGGGGGAGAGCTCAAGGCCAAGAAGTGTGACAAGGAAGCAAAAAAGGCCTATTGGATCACAGGTAATAACGGAAAATCTGGTGCTAGGGATGGAGGTATCGATGAGAGAAGCCCTTGTGATGGCTGACTGCACTTTGGTAGGCAGAGCCAGAGGTAAGCCTTATTCTTCTGCTTTTCTACAAGAATGGGGTGCGAGTAGCTTTACATCTGAAAGACCTGTTAATTTCGAAGCACAGACACTAGCAAAAGGGTGGTTCAAATTCAAGTTTGAGGACAGAGAAACGGCGGATTGGGTTCTGCAGCAATTATGGCATATTGATAACATCCCCGTTCTTTTCAAAAAATGGTCTCCATTGTTCGATGCTATTAAAGAACGTACAGATACATTTCCTGTCTGGGTGCGTGCTCCGGGTCTTCCCTCCCTTCTATGGACTGAGGAAGTCTTCAGAACAATTGGTAACAGGCTGGGGGAATACATGACAGCGGACATGTCCTTTCTAATAACAAACAATTTGGCAACCGCGCGCATCCTTGTAATGCTCAAACCAAGTGGAGGCCTGGCACAAAAGGTAAACCTCCAATTTGATGAATATGTACATGAACAGCTATTAGACTATGAATACCTTCCCTTCAGATGCCATTGGTGCCACGAGCATGGACATTTAGCAAAAGATTGCCCTCACAAGAGAAGAAGGAGACATTTTCGTCGGACTCCTGCCCACAGAACAAACGCACAATCGGTCGATCAGACTAGGATGGAGCAGGACATGCCGGAGTCACAAGAACAAATGAATACGGAGGCAGAGGAGACCGAGAAAGAACCATCGAATGCAAGCATACAGCCTACAGATCTGGAAGCAGAGATTGTTACAGACCAGGTCGCTGTGGAAGGAACGGCAGAGGTTACAGTCAAAGAACCGGAAGCAGTGATAGGCGCGGCCGAAGAAACTCTACAAACTCAATCCGACGATACGGAGAAGGGTAAGTGCACGGGGCCACCCACCTCTTTTTTTTCTCCTGAGCCTACAAATGTAAATTATCATATTGCTTCATTGTCTAATCATGAGCAAGATAAATTTATAGCTGAAAATAAGGGCGGCCTCTTATCTGAGCCGAATGTGGAATCCTTAACCGAAACTTTGCCCCTCCTGGATATAAACAGTGAAGACCTCTGGCCCCCTCTCCCTCAACCTGTAACTCGAACCCCTTGTCCATACAATTTGAGATCTCAGGGTGGGAACCTTGCGATTCAGGGGTCTTTAGGTGGGCTGGGCTTAATTCCTCCTCAAACAAAGTCCAAAAACAAACGAGGTAGGAAATCCGATCTCTTCAAGGCAAAACTCAAAGCAAAGTTGGATATTGCAGATGGTAAACAATTCTCCATCCAGGGGGTCCTTAGAGCAGCCCATACCCCTGAAGAATTTATAAAATGATCTTAACATCCTGGAACTGCAGAGGTTTGGCCAGCAAACCTAAAAAACTGGCCCTGAAAGACTGGATTGTTAATTCAAAAGCAGATGTTGTCCTTCTGCAAGAAACCCTAGGGAAGGCCGCTGACATTGAATCTATGCTTAAGACCCTTCTTCCAGGGTGGTCCTTCAGTGCTATGGATGCCTTTGGACACTCAGGGGGGTTAGCAATTGGGTTCAAAGATGGGAGAGTTAAAGTTCTCAATAACTGGGGGATGAAGAACGTTATGGGAATGGAAATATTATCCCCTGATTTCCATTTCCCCATCTCCATAATAAATGTCTATGGGCCTTGTCAAGGTAGGGAATCTTTCTGGGATACCTTGATGACAACATCTGTTCTGAAAGCTCCAGTGATGATTCTGGGTGGCGACCTAAACTTCTCTCTGGGTCGTGCTGAAGCTTGGGGACCCTCGGCGAGAGAAGATCCTCTTACAGATTTTTTCCATAATCTCATCTCAGAAAATAACCTGGTTGACCCTCTCCCAATAAAGCTGAAGCCTACTTGGCGGAATCGAAGAGTTGGTGCAGACAGGATTGCTAAGAGGCTAGACCGCTTCCTGCTTTCAGATCTGCTTTCTGCTAAAATTCCCCTAATCAGGCAGTGGGTTGACGAAATTGGGAACTCAGATCATTTCCCAATCTTTCTAGATCTTTCTTCTCCTCCCCAAAAGCCCCCCGCCCCTTATAAATTCAATCCTGCGTGGCTGCAAGATCCTTCTCTCAGTGATTTGTTTAAAAAAACTTGGATTCACCCAGTCCACAATGCAGGAGAGGAGAAAAGTTACTTGTTCATGGAAAATTTAAAAAGAATGAAATCTGCAACAATCTCTTGGGCAAGAGATAGGAAATTGAATCAAAATGAGGAGCTAACTCGTATAAGGGAAGAATTGAAGAATCTGGAATGTCCGGATTCAGAAGGATACTCATCCCAAGAATCCAAGGATAGAATTCTACTCTTGGAGCAGCGGCAATCTGGCATACTATTGGAAAGGGAAGAAGAATGGAGAATAAAGAGCAGGGCTGTTTGGCTTAAATCTGGGGATGAAAACACCAAATTCTTTCATAACTTTGCAAAAGGAAGAAAATCAATAAATACCATTTGGAGCCTTAAAAATGAAGATGGAAGAGATGTCAAGTCTTTCTCTGATCTCTCAGGACTAGGGAATCGACACTTTCATAATTTATACTCTGAACAGAGAGAAGCCACTATTGCAGAAGTTCTCAATACTGTGCAATGTTTTCCCAGATTTATTGAGGAAGAAGAATCCGAAGATCTTTCAATCCCGGTCTCTAAGGAGGAGACTGAAGCAGCCATGAAGCTTTTAGGCAAAGACAAAAGCCCAGGCCCTGATGGCTGGACTATTGAATTCTTTCTTCATTTTTTTGACCAAATTGGAGATGAAATAACCGAAGTTGTAGAGGAGTCCAGATTAAAAGGAGATATTTATAGACCTTTTAATTCAACATTTATTGCTCTCATTCCTAAAAAGAATGAGCCTGAGAGCTTTGAAGATTTTAGACCTATTTCTTTGTGCAATTGTATTTATAAGATTATTTCAAAGGTTATTGCTCTCAGATTAGCCCCAATTCTGTCAAGAAAAATTTCCATGGAACAATTTGGGTTCCTAGATGGCAGACAAATTCATGAAGCTATTGGGGTTGCTCAGGAGGCAATCCATAGCATCAAGATAAAGAAAAAAAAAGGAGCTGTTCTCAAAATCGACCTCTCCAAAGCATTTGATAGGATAAACTGGCTCTACCTTCGAATGCTCCTTACTCATGTGGGATTCAGCTACCCTTTCGTAAGCTGGATCATGGGATGCATAACAAATGTCAGCTTTGCAGTTTTGGTCAATGGAGCTGCTTCTTCATTTTTCTCTAGTCAGAGGGGCCTCAGACAAGGGTGTCCTTTATCTCCACTTCTGTTTCTCCTTGTGGCTGAAGGTCTTAGCAGGCTGATCCATAAAGCCAGAAGTGCGGACAAGGTAAAAGGTATAGAGGTAGCTACAAATCTCTTCATCACCCATCTTCTTTTCGTTGATGATATATTGATCTTTACAAATGGAAATTACAACGAATTAAAGGAGATAAAATGTATCTTTGATCTTTTTCTAAAAGCTACTGGAATGCAGATAAATGCTATGAAATCCCAAGTTTGTATTGCTGATGTGGACAGAAGGGAAAGAAGTCTTATAGCTAATCTTTTTCCGTTTCCTAGCCAATCATTGGAGGTTCCATTCAAATATTTGGGGTTTTGGTTAAAACCAGCCGCCTACAGAAAAGCAGATTGGAACTGGATTATTGCAAAAATTGAAGCTAGAATATCACACTGGAGCTATAGATGGCTTTCCAGAGCGGGCAGGCTAACTCTCATCAAGTCGGTCTTGCTAGCTATTCCGGTTTACTGGGCTGCACTTACCTGGATCCCCAAAGGTGTAATGGAAAAAATCAGAAGAATTTGCTGCAGATTTCTTTGGGCTGGTTCTAAGGAACTCACAGTTTTACCTTGGGTGGCATGGGACAAAGTGGCCAGATCAAAAGAATGGGGAGGCTGGGGGATTAAAAGACTTCCTGATTTCAGCACTTCCTTAGCTGCAAAGTCGGGCTGGAGGCTTATCACCATAGAAAATCTATGGACAAGGGTGATTAAAAGAAAATATATCGACCCTATGCCCTTGGAAGATTGGATTCGGAGTCAGAACAAGAAAGCAAAAAACTCTTCCGTAATTTGGAAGGCCACAGTGGATGCTTTCTCAGTGATTGAGCAAGGTTTAGCATGGAAAGTGGGAGATGGCAGACAAATCAGGATTGGCAGAGATCCCTGGATTGGATGCAATGAAGCTTTTGCCTTATCGCCCGGGCTCCTTCGCCATCTTGAGTCCAAAAATATCACCTCATTAAATCAGGTGGCAAGAGATGGGCAGTTCTCCATCTGGGGTCAGGTTTGGAAGGATGATGAAGAATTAGGGCTAAACATTAGATGGAAGAACGAATGGACAGGTTTCACAAAAGAATTAAAAAGATCCAATGTAAGGATAAGGGAGGAACCTGATAGGTTAATGTGGGCTCACAGCAAATCGGGGGGTTACACACCAAAGGAGGGCTACTCTTATCTTTTGGGAAAGAAAGGATGGGGCAATCCGGATTGGTGGTCCAAAGCATTATGGAAACTTAAAAGCCCAGCAAAATCAAAGCTCTTCATATGGTGTATTTTAAAAAAGAAGGCTCCAACATGGGAAATCCTTCAATCCAGGTTTCTTGTTGGCCCAGGGCGTTGCCCCCTGTGCAAGGATAATGAGGAAACTTTAAATCATCTCTTCATCTCCTGCCTTTTCTCCCAGAAGATTTGGGAGGAGGTCTCGGGGCTTCTCAAGATTACAGCACATTGGGGAAATGAGCCGCTTGCTGAATCATGGAGGAAATGGTGGTACACATACACTGAAGGGAATTTGAGGAACCTGCCAATTATTTTCTGCTGGGGAGTGTGGCTTGCGAGAAATAAAAGTTTGTTCCAAGACCAAATTACACCGCCCTCTGCCATTGCTTCTAACATCGCTGCCATATATCTTTCTCTGCCTCCCCCTGAAGCAAAGAAAACCAGAACAATTCAAAACAATCTCATAATCCAGGAGGATATCCCAAGTGGTTTTTTTGATGGAGCCTCTCAAAATAACCGGGCCGGCGCAGGCATGAGCATTCACATCAACTCAGAACACATTCTAAAAGCCTCAGTTGGGTTGGGATCAGGAACAAACAATTTTGCAGAACTCTCCTCATTGCGCCTACTTCTCTGCTGGCTTCTTCACAAACACATCACCTCAATTCAGTTATTTGGGGACTCTCTAAACGTTATAAATTGGATCAATGGTTTAGCTGCTTGCCAAAATCAAATTTTAATGACTATTGTTGAAGAGATTTTACACCTGAAGACTCTCTTTAACAGGTTCTCATTATGTCATATCTACAGGGAAAGGAACGAAGAAGCCGATCAGCTATCTAAGGCAGGTTTACTACAGGATCCGGACAGCTGGGAGATAGAAGAAAATTTTCAGGGGCAGTCAGTCAGATCGAACCAGCCTCCTTATGATCAGTAGCACAAACAACAGTCATCTTGTTCCGCCCCTTTTTTGTCGGCACTTTTCCAGTTCTATCCTTTATTGCTGTTCACATACTTGTACATATATCTATTTTGCTGTCCTCAAACTCTCGGCTACTACTTTCGGGGTTATTACTGATCTCCAATTTTGAAATTTCAAATTTTGTTTTTGTTTCACAGTGCTGGAGGTCACTTTTCACTCTGTTTTTACAGGAGTTGTTTTCCAATATGGAGACTCCAAAAATTTTGTAACTACTGTATAAATTGGTTTCATTTCCTCATCTTGGAGGAAGACTGTCTCAGGTTTCAATCCGAAAAATAGCTCCCCGCGGGTCGAGCTGTATCTGCTCTTTTAAGCCCTGTGCGGCTTATGAACTACTGGAACAAAACTTTTTTTCTCTAATAAAAAGTTGCTTTTTTCCCCGGAAAAAAGAATATGAACTTATTAGAATTATAATAATCTCAAATCCCTAGGAAATTGGTGGGTGACGCGAATCTAATTTAATTCGATAAAAAAGGGAATTACACATCTAATTTTGCTAAATAAAATTTGATTATGTATTAATTTATCCATCTATTTGAATATGAACTTATTAGAATTAGAATAAAAGAACTAAGACTAAGCATATGTTGAGCATATTCCCTTGAAAATCAATCTAGACCATCAATTAAAAAAATAAAAATAAAAAAAGTCAACAAATCCTCATCCACCTTAAGTTGAAATAAGAAGCCTTCAACAATTAATTTATATAAATCTAAATAACATAAATTTTCATAATATTTTATCAATCTGAATTATATTTAATTTCATTGAAAATTATTCAATGCTCATAATATTTTTTTTTAATATAAATTAATTATTTATGTATTAGAAATTAGAAAAAATGAATATACCATTTTATTAATATATATAGCTTTAAATGACATGTATATTCAAAATATTTTACCATTTTGAATTATATCTATATATATTTAAAAAAGTTATTTATAATAATTTAAAATTTAAAAAACTTAATTAATTTTATTTTGAATAATATTTAAAAAAATGATTTAAATAGAAATAAATTGAAGAAAATCAATTGGTATTATTCTAGGGGTTGGGGGAAGGAATGGAATACTTGCCACCCATAATCAATTCTTGTGAGTGACATAATAGATATTGAAAATATTGATGGTATAAGTATATACACCTTTGTACTTATAAAAAAATAATTAAATGGTGTCATAAAAAATTGAGTCTAAAAGTCTAACAACATGATATATTTCATCAATATTCACCACAATAATCGAGTTCCATAAATAGTCCCATTTAAATTGACTTCAATGTTATATATATATATAAAAGATATATTTTCATGATATTTTATTAATTTGAATTATATCTATTTTTAATATTTTATTTTTTAATATAAATTAATTAATTATGTATTAGAAATTAAAAAAAAAATGAATATATCATTTTATTGATATATTTAAATTTAAATGGCATGTATATTGAAAATATTTTACCATTTTAAATTATATCTATATATATTTAAAAAAGTTATTTATAATAATCTAAAAAAACAAAGTTAATTAAATTTATTTTGAATAATATTTTTAAAAATATTTAAATATAATTAAATTTAAGAAAGTCAATTAAAGTTATTCAAGGGGGTTAGAAGGAAGGAACGGAATACTCTACCCATAATCAATTCAATTACTTGGTGGATATTGACAATATTAATAGTATAAGTATATACAACTTTGTATTGTAAAAAAATAATTAAATAGTACCATCCAAAATTGAGTGCATAGATCTAACAATATGATATTTCATCAATGGTTACATCAACAATTGAGTTCCATAAGTGGTCCTTTTTAAATAGACTTTGATTTTATATATATATATATATATATATATATATATATATATATATATATATAACTAATTTGTATAAATCTAAATAACATACATTTTCATGATATTTTATGAATTTGAATTATATTTATTTTTATTTAAAAATTATTCAACATTCGTAGTATTATGTTGTCTAATATAAATTAATTATTTAGCCTGAAATAATTAGGAAAAAATGAATATTTCATTTTATTAATATATATAAATTTAAATGGTATGTATATTAAAATATTTTAGCATTTTGAATTATATTTATATATATTTTAAAAATGTATTTATAATAATTTAAAAAATAACAAAATTAATTAATTTATCTTAAATAATATTTAAATTTAATTAAATTTTAAAAAGTCAATTATAGTTATTCTAAGTGGTTGGGAGGAAGGAATATAATATTCATCACCCAATTCTTTCGAGTGACATGATTGTTTAATATAAATTAATTATTTACCCTGAAATAATTAGAAAAAAAATGAACATTTCATTTTATTAATATATATAAATTTAAATGGTATGTATATTAAAATATTTTACCATTTTTAATATTATATATATATATATATATATATATAAGTTATTTATAATAATTTATAAATTAATTAATTTATCTTAAATAATATTTAAATTTAAGAAAGTCAATTGGAATTATTCGAAGTGGTTGGGAGGAAGGCATATAATATTCACCACCCAATTTGTCACGCTCCTACACTTGCAGTAGTCTTTCAACTGCTTATAGCGAGGTGCGGCACCACCGAACACTTTCTTTTCACCAATACTTATGTTCGTGGACTACGCCTTAATTCACTTTCTCCTACTTAGTTTGTGTTTCGCAACCAAGTATTATTATGTTTATCCTTTATACCAATGAACACCCATACTCATTCATTATCAACAGCAATTATAAACAAGAAGACAATTGCACAGTATAAAGGGAGGGGCAACTCCTTGCAATATGAGTCTGCCCGAATCAATATATTATATAATCTTCACTTTTACAATGTACAAGCTAAATCTTGGGAAACCCCAAATTTACACTTAGTCAATTTTCACAACTTCGGCAAACTTAGTTGCCCAGCTCGTCGGCACCTCCGCATGGTCGTCGCACGACTAACCAAACCTTCGTTCGCCCCGTCGCACCGTCATATCGTTCACCCAACTCGGGCGCACCTCAAAGTCACCACACACGGGCGCCTCCAACCAAGGCACACCTCCGTCCACAAACCAACACTCCAACAAGTCTCCGTGCACACTTGCACGATGGGCGGGCGCTCACCCGAGTCACCAAGACACCCACGCCAAGTCGTCGCACAAATCGACCCTTCCGCACGATCACCTCGGGCACGCCTTGCCCAACGCGTTCACCTCTTCACCAAGAGCTTTCCACCAAGTGCGTTCAACCAAGGGAGTGCATGAGCTATGCGCTCATCCCCCTCAAATCTGTGCACAAGTCTTGACTCCAAGAGAGGAGTGCGTATGAGTGATGTTCGAATGATGAACGAATGCTCCAAACGCATTCCATATATATAGTCATCGCAATGGGGTGGTGGCTCGCCCAGCCGACCACCAAATCTCCGTCTACACACCCCTCTGAACGCCCACCTATGTGTCGGCCTTGCCCTCCATGGCAAGTCGGCCAACCGCACCGCACACCCGAGGACCTTACATCCTCCTCCACCTGAAATCGTTGTCGTCCTCGACAACATACCATCCTGGTAACCATCCACCAAGATCATCCATGATGTCAACTCCTCCACATACTGCAACCATCACTGCAACATATGTAGAACTACCATCTCCACCATGTCTCACCTCGGCAACCATCCGTCACCAAGATAACCATACCAAGGTATGCACCCATCGGTATGTCATACATTGGAAGTCATCTCAATCCATGATCATCAACCATCATGTCACAATCTCCACATGCTGCTCTCCATCGTGGAAGGTTGGCCCCTCCATCTCAAGCTACATGCCCACTGCAACATATCGTGTCGACCTCATCATGTGTCGTCCTCATGTGAACCGCTGCCATGATACTCCAACATAATGCTAACACATCCCTGTACATGCTATAGCCCCCATGTCTGAACTAGTCGGGTGATCAGTCCAACTGTCACGCTCAAACCATGAGAATGCACATCCTCATGCCACCATCAGTCGTTCCTCAAAGCATCCTGTCACATCCTGAACTCGATCAAGAATCCATCCATATAAGTAAACCATGCTCAGGTCCATGAAGTAGTCCTCATCTCATCTGCAACATGTCATCCATGATGTTTGGTGTCAATGTGCTACACGAAATCAGCCACATCTATCCCAACATCATCCATATGTGTGCCTCCTCCATATGAAGAGACCATCTCATCAAACTCCAACTCTCGGTATGCCACATCCAAGTCCATGAAGCTACCTCCATCACATCTGCAATGTGTCAACCCTCAAGTCTCCATAGAAACAAGTATACACCTGCCTCATCTATCCATGTGCTGCCCATGATCATAGATCAATCAGCTCCCATGTGTCAAAAGTAGTTGAGTCTCGGCTCAACCCATGCCCCAAGTGTTGCCACCAAGGCATCATCATCGTTGTAACTCCATTGCTCCAAAGTGTCTCATATCGATCCTCCACATCAAATCACTCTTCCAAGCCATTCCCATACATGTAATTGAAAGTATGCACCCCATCCTGCATCAAAGTCTCTGACCTCAGCTCCTCAATGCATCAAATCCTCTAAGTCCACCATGTATGAAGTCCCTAAAAGTCACAACCTCATGTCATCATGAGCTCCATGAGCCATCTCCAACCAACATCTCAACAAGCATACAAGTCTCAGTCCAAAGGTCTCTACAAGATGCCTCAGCTCTCCATGTAGTAGGAATGCTCCATAGTCTGCTCACAACTCCATCCAAGTCCATGGCCTTGTTGTACAAGAGTGCACAACCTCTCCATCGGCTCATAAGTAAAACATCTCCATGTCACACCAGCAAATCTACCTGAACAACATCCCTACTTTGGCACTCCTCATTGGATGCCCATAAGTGACACCTCTACAAGTGCTCCTGCATAATGTCCCTGCATAAGGCTGCCATACTCCATGTTTCCAACCTGATGTCCATGACTCAAGTTGCCCATGTAGCCCAACCAAGTAGACCCATCACAACAATCGGTCATCTCGTCCAAGTCTGCAACCTTCGGTCTAGTGAACTCGGTCACCCAACCATATCATCATCATCACGAGTCCCTTCCATCATAGCTCCCCACTAAAGGTTCCACCAAGACTATCTCTTGGTCTCGGCCATGAGAATTCCACCCAAGCAACTCAAGTGTGTGCCCTCCAATCTGTCCATGAGTCATGCGGGGCACTTAGCCATGTGGCTAAAGCATGACCCATTCATCCACAACGATCATCAAGTTCCACCCTTGTCACGGGCCTTTGTACCTTCTACCATAAGGTCACAAACAACCCCAACAAGTCCTGCAACAATCAACAATCCTTGCTTCTCCATACAAGGTCTCATCATAAACATCCATGGTAAGATGCTCCCTAGCATCGGCAAACTGACTTTGCCCTTCCCTGCATACGGTCCATCTACCAAATGCTCAAGTGAAACACAAGTATCAATACTTACTTTATCATCATGAGGCTCCTCCATATGAGTATCCTCATTCATCCATGTCTGCAAACCGCACGATCCTGGTCCAACTTGATCAATCTCAAGTTCATCCTCCATCGTTGTCACATCTGCAACATCTTCAATCATCACGGCTTCCTCTTCCTTGTCAGCGCAATCTGCAACTTCACCTTGCTCCATTGTCCAACCAAGTTGAAGAAGTTCGTCTTCAACATTCCTTTCCAAGACTTCAAGCTTCTCTCGAATCCGGGGATTCTCTTCTTTCAACCTCTTCAACCTGTATAAGGTAAGCAAGAGCTTCCCTTCGCATTCTTCCAAACTTTCCATGCCTTGTCGTTCAGCTTGGCCCAAGCACTAAGCTTCACCCCTGCTAAACCTGTTTTATTCACCAAGTTCCCTGCAACCACGAACCAGCCCGTGTTCCACCTGTATGTGAAATCAGCTTCTTTCACCTGCAAGTACCTGCTTCCACTATCACGAGCAACCTTGCTCAAATATCAACTGTCAAGTGTATGTACACCTGCTTCACCCAGCTTCCGGCAAGACTCCTCCAAGTCTTCAGACTAGATCTGATACCAACTGTCACGCCCCTACACCTGCGGTAGTCTTTCAACCGCTTATAGCGAGGTGCGGCACCACCGAACACTTTCTTTTCACCAATACTTATGTTCGTGGACTACGCCTTAATTCACTTTCTCCTACTTAGTTTGTGTTTCGCAACCAAGTATTATTATGTTTATCCTTTATACCAATGAACACCCATACTCATTCATTATCAACAACAATTATAAACAAGAAGACAATTGCACAGTATAAAGGGAGGGGAAACTCCCTGCAATATGAGTCTGCCCAAATCAATATATTATATAATCTTCACTTTTACAATGTACAAGCTAAATCTTGGGAAACCCCAAATTTACACTTAGTCAATTTTCACAACTTCGGCAAACTCGGTTGCCCAGCTCGTCGGCACCTCCGCACGGTCGCCGCACGACTAACCAAACCTTCGTTCACCCCGTCGCACCATCGTGTCGTTTGCCCAACTCGGGCGCACCTCAAAGTCGCCACACACGGGCGCCTCCAACCAAGGCACACCTCCGTCCACAAACCAACACTCCAACAAGTCTCCGTGCACACTTGCACGATGGGCGGGCGCTCACCCAAGTCACCAAGACACCCACGCCAAGTCTTCGCACAAATCGACCCTTTCGCACGATCACCTCAGGCACGCCTTGCCCAACGCGTTCACCTCTTCACCAAGAGCTTTCCACCAAGTGCGTTCAACCAAGGGAGCGCATGAGCTATGCGCTCATCCCCCTCAAATCTGCGCACAAGTCTTGACTCCAAGAGAGGAGTGCGTATGAGTGATGTTCGAATGATGAACGAATGCTCCAAACGCATTCCATATATATAGTCATCGCAATGGGGTGGTGGCTCGCCCAGCCGACCACCAAATCTCCGTCTACACACCCCTCTGAACGCCCACCTATGTGTCGGCCTTGCCCTCCATGGCAAGTCGACCAACCCACATCGCAAACGCCCAACCAAGTGTATAAAACCCCCCATCGCAATCCATTGTAACACATGTTCGTCGCACAAGTGGTCGCACTACCGTCGTAACCGCAGCTCCGCACTTCGCCAACCGCTCGCTCAACCGGTCGTTCGGTCGTGCACGACCGCCCGTCGTGTGCGTGCGCCCGGTCGCCCGACGCCCAACCGCACCGCACACCCGAGGACCTTACACAATTCCTCCAAGTGGCATGATAAATATTGATAATATAAGTATACACAACTTTGTACTTGTAAACAAATAATTAAATGTTGCAAGAAACTTGAATGCAAAAATCTAACACTATGATATTTCATCAATCAATCACTACATCAACAATTGAATTCCATGAATAGTCTCGTTTAAATAGACTTGAATGTTATATATATATATATATATATATATATTATTATTATTTATTAATAATTTGTACAAATCTAAATAACATACATTTTCATATATTTTATCAATGTGAATTATATTTATTTTTATTTAAAAATTATTCAACATTCACAATATTATGTTTTTTAATATAAATTAATTCTTTATGCATCAAAAATTGAAAAAAATAAATATATCATTTTATTAATATATAAAAATTTAAATGGCATGTATATAGAAAATATTTTACCATTTTAAATTATATCTATATATATTTAAAAAAAAAAATTTATAGTAATTTAAAAATTAACAAAATTAATTATTTTTATTTTGAATCATATATATATATATATATATATATATATATAAGAAAGTCAATTGGCGTTATTATAGGTGGTTTGGAGGAAGGAATGGAATAATAGCTACCTATAATCAATTCCTGCAAGTGACATGATGGATATCGACCATATTGATAGTATAAGTATATACAACTTTGTACTTGTAAATAAATAAGTGGTGCCATCGAAAATTGAGTGCAGAGGTATAACAATGTGATATTTAATCAATCTATTGTAGCAGCTACAACCACCCTCCAAAATTTTGGCCCGCACCAATTTCAGAGCTTCCCTTGAGAATTTCACTTGATGACTGCACACACTCGGGTTCACTCTGCGAGCTTGTGTGAGTCTTTGCATCTGCCTTGCTTGTTCATTTCATTCAAGTTTCTGCATGCTGGTGTCTAAGTCATGCTTGCAACCATGTTCTGGTTATGCTCAAAGTCTTTGCTTCGTATGTGTTTGTTGTGTTCACTATGAAAGCATCTGTCGCACTCACACACGGAGTCACATTCACTGTCGTGCGAGCGTCGTCTCGGTCAATGAACGGCCAATGACGAGTGTCGCGCTTATCACGTGCACCGTCGGTCAGTCATGTTGAACATGTGTGTCTGGATCGTTTGGGTCGTTTCATTATCGAGTCATGTGAATGTGTGTTTGTATGATCAACAATGTATCTCTCCATTGTTCACACACTTAGTCATTTTTGTTGAAGTTCTGACGACCAGACTCCACTCTGACAGTCGGACCATCACCCTACCATCAACTCGATCGACTGTCAACCAGAACAGCACAGAAGCACCAAGCTAGTCTTTTCAAGTTGCGCTACCCGTAAACAATTAAATCAACTCTCATGCTGGCCACCTAGACAGTCGGACCCGGCAGTCACCCTGGGACTGGCTCCCCTCAAAATTTGCGCAGAGGCCACTGACCTTACTCGCTCAGTTGACTGATGAAATTGCGCAGACAAGCCGGACAGAGACTAAGTGCCCATCCCTGTCTCCCTCAGAAAATTGAACAGTTTTCCCAGTCAGTCATCCCGACAATCGACAAATTGTTCATCTCAGAAATTGCACAGTGTTCATGAGCAGGCCTTCCGCTACCCATCAGTCAGCTCATCTCAGAAATTGCGCAGAGATGATCAGCAGGTTGGCCTCCCAGCCTCAGTGCAGTTTCCCTTGCTAGTAGCCCCTAGCAGTAGACTGCCAGTTCCCTCCAGGATTTGTGCAATTTCTGCTGCCAGTGACTCCAGAAACCAACTGGCAGTTCCTTATGGGAATTGCGCAGTTTTAGCTGCCAGTGACCCTAATAGCCAACTGTCAGTTCCCTCTGGGAATTACACAGTTTTGGTTGCCAGTCTCCCGGGCAGTTCCTCCCAAAAACTACGCAATTTCTGCCTGCTAACCCTTCATGCAGCCCAGCCCGTTCCTCTAGAAATTGCGCAAATCTAGTTGTCTAGCCCCCACTACCCGTTCGTTCCGAAAAATGCACTGAACATGCCTGCCTTTCCTTCCTACAGCCCAGACTGTCCCTCCCAAAATTTGCGCAATTTTGCCTCCCAGCTGAGCCATACCTCACAGACAGTCACTATCCACTCAGGTTGCCCATCTTTATCACCCAGTGACTCTTGCACAGTTTTCATCAGCAATGCCCGGAGCCGTCATCCCGCTTCACAACCTTGATTGTCTCTCTCGGTCACCTCCATCTGAAATGATCATATGTCATGGTAAACTAGGAGGTTTTGGATTTGATGTCGTCTTGTCATGAGTGACTATAGGTACAGGTACACCAACAAACATGGAAAGACGACGAATGGGATGAATGAAGGGAGCACATGCAGAAGGACATGTTCACCAACAGATGAACAAAAGATGCATGCAAAACGGACGAACGCGATAAACATGAACCTTTGCGAACAGATGAGCCTGTCAAGCCTTCCACCGTGCAAGCAAAGAACAACATGCTAAAGCTTCATCAAGCGAACCAAGGACCATCGAAGACTCTGCGCACTTCACCATGCAGAGGTGGAGCTATGATACACCATGACGATATCCATCACCCAACAACACTGTAGTTTGACATGCATTCCAACAGCAACACAAATGTACCAGCATTGTTATGTCAAGTCATGTCGAGTCATGTCACGAGTCATGTCGCCCACATCTCCGCTATGGGCTATGTTGTCAATCAATGTGATGTAATGTGGAAGAACAAGAGAGCCACTTGTTGAACAAAGAGTCATGTGAGTCGAAAAGTCATGGAAGTCAAACGATCATGAGGGTAGTCGAATAGCCACAAGGGTCAGTTTCACCCTTGGCTATAAATACCCCCTCATTTGTACATGCAAAGGACTTTTTCACCTCAACTCCTCCCACATAGCCAAGAGAGTCTGTAATCTTTTCTTTTAGGACTAAGCAGTGGCTCCGACACCCCGCACTCGGGGTTAGTGATGTATGGTGTAATGATGCATCTTGGAACTTTTGCTTAATTTAGAAGCCTGCTACAGGCCAGCACGGTTTTACACATGTATTGTATCTGTTGTAAGACTGGTCTTTAACACTTGTAATGCATGTTTCTTTAACCTGTGTTCTACATCTGAACTATTTCACTTGTTGTAATGCATAATCTATTGATGGAAATGTGTTGTATATGTTATTAATGTTGTCTCACCCGTGTAGACTACTCCCCCGGACATCAGACAGACCTTTCACATGAAGCTTGCTGTAACAACCGTTGCACTCATTCAGACTAATCCGTTGAGTGTTGTACTTGTTATCTTACCTTGTATGTTATGACTACCGCATCCATGTGGACTGATCCTCTGGAAGTTGTGCATGTCCTGTTGTGTTGTGTGTTCCTAGCCGAGTTGGGACTGCATCCCATCCAACTTGGAACTCACTTTCACCCTCTCCCTTTACAATGAAAGAACCACTGAAACAAGTACACTTACATTCACCAGGTACGCAAAACTCACTTCCCGAAGACAAAACAGACCACTCTGTTGTTCTAACATGCAAGAGTTGAGGCAAATCCTTAAGACAATGGCAACTGGACCATCATACATTATGGGACTCCCACACCAAATGGTGTGAGGTCTAGTTGGGACTTCATACTGGGGTGATCCCCTGAATGTTGGCGGGTCCAACACCGTCAACATTTCTTGCGCTAGAAGGAGGGTAGCCAGTTGTACATGGCTGAAATTCCCCTCACACTCATTCATCAACCATCTGGTCAAGGCAGTAACTCACACTCCCTCTCACCTACACGCGACTCTGCAATTGGTTACTCCTCACCTCCCAGAATTGAACACGAGATTTCATATCAACACCTCTGCTCCGACCGTCCCATCACTCGCTAGTTCGCGAAGGCAGTTGGACTAATCCCAGGTGTACAACATATTCCACACACATATAGGAAGCCAAAAGGCACTCCCACAAGAGTTGTTGTATCATCAGTGGAAGAAGAAGTCCTTTCCATGCTTGAAGGTCTAGAAGAAGCTATTGAAGATGAAGAGGAACCTCCAATCTTCCCGCAAGACGAACAAGGCACTCTTGTGATCTTGGGATCGAACTCTGGTATAGGAGGTGGAGGGGAAGGCAGCGGAGGAGGTGGAGGCAGAGACGAACCAACAAACTCAGATCTGGAACCATCAGACTCTGAAGGAGAGGAAGAGAATGAAGAAGACGAAGAGATCGCTGACCTGAATCTTGAATGGATGACTCAGGGACCATTGGCTCTCTCGGATTTTTTGCACAAGATGCCGAAGCGAGCGGAGAGAATGAACATCAAGTTCAAACTTGACATCATGGTGAAGGCAGAAGACCACTTAGACAACTTCTACCTACAGTTGCAGACCCTTGAGGTATGCTATGACGACGTAGCATGTAGATTGTTCCCATGTACCTTGGATGGCTACACAGCTGCTTGGTATCACAACCTTCCACCAAACTCCATATAAAACTGGGGTGCTTTCAAATGTATGTTCCTTGAAAAGTTTGTTGATGACAAGACCCCAGCCATGCTACTCAAAGAATTGGGAAGCCTCAAGATGGAGGGAAAAGAGAAAGTGAAAGACTTCAATCAGAGGTTTATGCGTATTTTGAACAAGTTTGTAGCAGACACTAAACCTCATGACTCCATCACTGTTGACTATTACACATTTTCACTGCTAACCACCACTGCGAAATTCGTCAAGCGAGTTGCGAAGCCAACACTTTTGGAAAGTTGCAAAGAGGCTATTGTTGTTGAAAAGGACTTATGCACAATCGGAGTCATCAAGGATGATGAATCAACGAAAGACTCCAAGGATGTGAGCAAAAAGCCCCAAGAAATGGCGAGCAAGGGTAGAGACAAGGAAGCAACTGATATTGAGACCCTCACTCGCCTTGTCAAGAACTTGACCACCGAAATGTTCGAACTGAAGCAACGAAAAACGGACACATTCACAAGCAGTCATCCGCTTAGACAAAGACATGCAAACATTTCATCAACCAGCTCATTAAGCAACAACCAGTTTGCTTCCAAAATTGTGCAGAAGCCTATGTTCCAACTCGATCAGTGCGCTAAATTAAGTTATGTTCCTTCCACGAAGAGTTTCACCCCGAGAAATCTTGTTCGAATTGGAAGCGAATCGTTAGCTCTGTCTGCAGTCATACACTCGATGTGGAAGGCAATATGCAGGATCAGTCGAAAGACACTGATGATGATGAAGAGGTTGCACCTGGTGAAACACCAAGTTCTGGGCATGTGGTGAACGCATATCAGTGCTCACAAGTAATCTCGAAGAAGAACACCGAGAATCAACCCCAAAAGAAAAATGATCGTTACAATCTTAAGAGTAAAGGGGCTCCCCCTACACTTGGGGAAATGCAAGAGAAGGTGAGACAGCTGATAAAGAAGGTCGATCCACCAACTGTCTCAAAGCAACAAACACAAAGCAAGTCCGGGAAGACAGTGGCAGATAAGAATACATCCATGAGCAGTAAGTTACAAAACACTCTGCCGGATAACACTAACATCCATTCCACCCCGGACACCTCGGTGATTCTACCACCTCTGGACTACAACATAGTTGATGACATGAAGAAAATTTGAGCAAACATCAGTTTGTTCGAGTTAGCCAAAGTCCAGAGTCAACGAGATATCTTGCTGCGTGCATTGGGACAGACGGAAACAGATAGCGCAACCCCTACCAGCAAGGGAGCATGCACACCTCCCGATCACTATCCACTGTGCTCAATACACTCCGGATGGAGGAAGAAAACTCAGGTTGCCCCCCATTCCTACTTTCATTTGAATTTTTCAAGTACAATGTTCATAACTACTTGGTTGATCCTAGCGCAGAAGCCAACGTCATGCTGCTCTCCATTGCTAAGAATATCAATGCACGATGGAGCGAAACATCCGCAGGAATCATCCAACTTGATAGAACATCAGTACCAGCCATTGGTGAACTGTGAGACGTGATCATCCGACTATCTCATGATAGTCGAGTCCACCAATGCATCAACATAGTTGTTGTGGACATACCAAAAGCATATGGCTTGCTACTCAGCAGAGACTGGTCCAACAAGCTAGATGGATATTTTTCTATAGACTGGTCTCACATGTGGCTTCTGTACAAGGGAAAATGCAACCAAATCCAGGTGTTATCCGAGAGGTATATGAAACACAATGTCACTCCCCTTAACGACGAGAATGAACCGTTGGCCTTCACATAACTCATGTTTGGCAATTGCCTCCTGGAAACAACATTGGAGTGTTATCCTGCACGGCTAGCTCTAACCTCATCAAACAATTAGTTGGGATTCCTTCGTCCCCCAAATGATGGTAATGAAACTTGTACAATTTGTTTTTCTGATAGTAGTAGTAGCAGCGGCAACGGTAGTAGCAGTAGTACTAGCATGCCAAATGGTCCATGTATAGACGAGTTGTGTGCCATGATTCTTGACAAATCGAGAACACATGATGGCTCAAGGATCGAGTGTCTCCCAGTCATCTGAAACAATGGAAAATGACTGATTTCGAGCTTTTTGAAGTTCGAATGCACAAACAACGATGTTGCGTATGAAGCTATCGTGTTGAACACATGAAGGACCACCGCTACGAACGAACAAAGCATATTTGGAACCTATCATGACCCGAAGATGGCCAATCTCGGTGCAAGATACACACCGCAGTAGCGACAAATCGTTGACCGCTTGACCAAACAGTACTGGGATGGGTTTGCATGGGTAGATGATGACTTGAGTACACACTACACGTGAGCAATCCAACATGAGATTCCAGGTAAAGGAGGAGACAAGCCATTGCAGCAAAGACCAGGTAACACATACATGTTGTTTGCACTCCTTTTACAGAAAAAATTGACTAACATTTTAAGTGATTGGACTACTTGCAAAGTTCGTCATCATACTTGGTTTTCTAGTTTAAATCTCACACGTAAGAAATCTGGGAAAATCCACTTACACATTGACTTCAGAAACTTGAACCCTTCCCGGAATAAAAACAACTACCCTGTGCCATCATCCGAGCCCATGTTGCACGCAGTACCTAAAACAATGGTGTTGTCTTCACTTGAAGGTCTTCTGGAATGCCACCAGGTTCCAGTAGCGAACCCAGTGGACTTGCATTGGTCTACGAGAAGTTTGGACCACACACGTATCATTTGCAATCACTTGAAAAGAGGATTGACAACCTTCTTGTCAATGGCCAAGATCTCGAGCATTATTTTCAGTAGGTCGGCCCGCGCCCATGCCATGTATATAGTCTTCTTGCTGCTTGTTGTATTCATCTTGTTTATTTTGTTTTGTTTGATTTTGCTTACTATTTTTGTTCACGTTCATTTTGTTCATTTGATATATTACTATTTTTGTTTCCGGAAATAAGTGCTGCCAACTACTATGTTCTGGCTTTTGAATAGAGTATGTGGCTGAAATTTGAGGAAACTTGTGACACTGCAGCACTTGGCCAGTCTTATGTCTGCCTTCTCTGTGCTTGGTTGTAACTTTTGGCTGATGAAGTCCTGACGGAAAATACAAACTGTCTACAAGGGAAGTTTCGGTCCAACCATGAACCTATGTCCACACTGGGAAGCCCCATGCCTGTACTCAGCCTTCTGCTCTGTGTGTTCAAGCTCATCCAACTAGTAGAAATGGAGAAGGAGAAAATCTAAACGAGCAAACCTATGTCAGAGATCTTACATGCTTCTCTGAAGGAACAACTTCTTCTGCTCTCAATAAGTCGGGATCCCTCATCCACCCCAAAAATTAATAAGTGTATATGCACATTCCTCTTGAAAAATACAAAGGCGAAAGAAGAGAAAGGCTTCTTGCGCAGAGAGGTGAAGCATGCAACTCCACTAGGGTACTGACCAGGGTCGCTAGAAGTGGAGCAATATGTGTGTTCCTATGTGACTCCATCGGGGTACTGTCCAGGCCTACTGGTAGCGGAGCAACACCAGAGATGAAAACTTATACTCTGAAAATCTTCAACTCGCGAGCTAAACTACCATTCTTGAATTCGAAACATTGAGATCCAAACTGAAATTTTAATTGTGTTTCACTGAGTTGGCAAAGGGTGAACCATGTATGTCCATGGGGTAAGTGGGGTAAGTGGGGAAACTGAAATACTTTCACATCGATTCAATACTCCCCGAAAGACCAAGGCCCTGTGCTAGCAATGAAGCATAACAGAGAAGCTGGAGTTCTACCAGTGTGTCACCAAGTGTTGTAGCGGCTACAACCACCCTCCAAAATTTTGGTTTGCACCAATTTCGCAGTCTCCCTTGAGAGTTTCACTTGATGACTACACACACTCGGGTTCACTCCATGAGCTCATGTGTGTCTTTACGTCCGCCCTGCTTGTTCATTTCATTCAAGTTTCTTCATGCTGGTGTCTAAGTCATGCTTGCGACCATGTTCTGGTTATGCTCAAAGTCTTCGCTTCATATGTGCTTTTTGTGTTTGCTATGAAAGCATCTGTCACATTCACACACGGAGTCACATTCACTGTTGCGCAAGCGTCATCTCGATCAATGAACGGTCAATCACGAGTGTCGCGCTTGTCACTTGCACCGTCGGTCAATCATGTTGAACATGTGTGTCTGGATGGTTTGGGTCGTTTTGTCGTCGAGTTGTGTGAATGTGTGTTTGTATGATCATCTATGTATCTCTCGATTGTTCACACACTTAGTCATTTTTGCTAAAGTTCTGACAACCAAACTCCACTCTGACAGCTAAACCATCACCCCACCATCGACTCGATCGACTGTCAACCATAACAGCGCAGAAGCATCAAGCTAGTCTTTTCAAGCTGCGCTGTCCACAAGCAATTCAATCAATTCTAATATCAGCCACCCGGACAGTCGGACCTGCCAGTCACCCCGAGACTGACTCCCCTCAAAATTTGTGTAGAGGCCACTGACCTTACTCACTCAGCTGACTGAGGAAATTTGCGCAGACAAGCCTAATAGACACCAAGTGCCCATCCCTGTCTCCCTCAGAAAATTGTGCAATTTTCCAAATTAGTCATCCCGACAGTCGACTGACTATTCATCTCAGAAATTGCGCAGTGTTCATGAGAAGCCTTCTGATGCCCATCAGTCAGCTCATCTTAGAAATTGCGCAGAGATGATCAGCTGGCCGCCCTCCCAGGCTCAGTGCAGTTTCCCTTGCCAGCATCCGCTAGCAGCAGGTTGCCAATTCCCTCCAGGAATTGCGCAGTTTCTACTGCCAATGACCCCAACAGCCAACTGGCAGTTCCCTCTGGGAATTGTGCTAGTGACCCCAGCATCCAATTGCAAGTTCCCTTTGGGAATTGCGTAGTTTTGGCTTCCATTCTCCCGGGCAGTTACTCCCAAAAACTGCACAATTTCTGGCCGCTGACCCTTCATGAAGTCCGACCCGTTCCTCTCGAAAATTGCGTAAATCTGATAAATTGATGACTCTTGTATTCCCGACCTTGCAAGGACATCCTTGTCACGGGATGTGATCAAAATTAGGCTATCATGGTGTAGGACATCTAGCTGGGGAAAAAGTGCAAATACTTGATCCTGGTGATCTACATCATCTAAGACATGTAAAAATTTACAGGATGATAGATGCTTCTTGAGTTTCTCAATACCTGCATGCTTGTTGTCTATATGCAATTCCAATTGAAGCAAACCCTTGAGAAGTTGGCTCCGCAAGGAATCCAATGATTTTTTTAGCATTTTCTCTTACATCAGATAAAAAGTAAGAGTTTCTGTAATTTGATCTATTCCTGTTAAAAAGTTCAAGAGCTAGCCCACTCCACCTAAGCCGGTGATGCCGACGATCTGAACTCTTCCACTGCACTGCTGAAATAGTACTTTCGTTTCAAAATCTTGTACTTTCTCCCCCAAACCAGTGGATATCTAACCACATTCAATGTTGTGTTAACACCTTTTCTGAACACAACTTCAATGATCTCTTCCACGAGGTCACCCTCATTGCTGGTTATTCACCCACGCACCCACACATATATTAGTTAAAAGTATAAAAATAATAAAACCATGAGCGTCGTTTTTGCACAGTGGATTTTGTACGCAAATAAAATGGGAAGGAGGAGAAGAGTCAAAGTCCTCACCCGTTGAACGCCTCGAGATCTAACCCACTTAAGTCTGAAACTCGTGAAAGATAATTTCTCTAGTTCCCAATAGTTTCAAAGTCGTAACGGGGTTGATTATCAGGCTTTGTCTTATTTTCGAGGTTGCGTAGAGATGTAGCATAGACTCTGTAATCGTGTGTCCTCTGAAGTTCAGTGGGCTTTACATGGTGAAACACTGGAATAATAGGAGCCCTCGACTCCAACATGAGCACCAGCTCGTCCAGACACCATTGCGAATCGGCATATATGGGAGAAAAAATTGCAACGTGGAGGGAGGCGGCACTAATAGCACTTTTTATCTGACAAGGAAAGTCTTCTCCCTCTTGCAGTTCCTTGTAGTCCAGAAAAATTGGCAGTCCATAGGAAATGAGGCGGCGAATGTCTTCTTCACATTTAGTCCTCTATGGTTGATGAAGACGTCGTAGCAGGTATTGTTGTTGGAATCAGCAACGATGGAGGTGGAAGGAGCAGCGGAGGTGGAAGCAGCCATTGTCGTATGAAAAATAGAAACAAAGATGGGAAACCCTCGGATGAGATCGATACAAATTGCTAAAGAGAGCGTGAGTTCAAGAGTTTCCAGAGGGCGAATGAGATCGATACAAATTGCTAAGAGGGCTTAGTTAAAGGTGTTTCAAAATGGCCAAAATATTCAAGCTTATCCATAAACATCATCAATACTTATACTAAATTTCTTTTCAAAATCAAACGAGCGTTGACTGGTGCGGGGGCTCCACGCGCATTATACTATACGCTCCTCTGCAACTTTGACACGCACAGCCAACCATGCACTTTCATATATCATTTTAAAAAGTGAGATTGTCTAGCCAACTGCGTAGAAAGGAATTTGCTTTATAAGTGCCCGTCGCCCTAAATTCTCATCAATTTTGTTCTGAAAATCAAAAGAATATTGACTCTTCCAATTTTTTTCGAAGTTCTTTATATATTCCCCTAGGTAACACCAATTTATTTTTCCCGCCTTTACTTTCAAATTCTTTTTAATATAAAATTAAAATGATTTTTTGCCACCTCTCCATTCCGTATTCAAACAAAGATCATGTCTATGAATGAGACACAAATTTCCCATGATTTTCTCCCACTTTTCGTGTCCGTATTTAAACCATAGTTACCAAATTTGGGCGTATTGGCCAAAAAAAAATCGCAAATTCGCTGATTCGGTTCGGTACGATTAAAAATTTGGCCAAATCGAATTTGGTATTGTGCACGAAGTATTTTTCCATCGCTTGAGCAATGGCAGGAAGAGGGAAAGCAGCTGATGGTAAGAAATCTGTTCACAGAGCTCTTCAGTTCCCCATTGGGCGTATTGCCAAAATATCTCGCTATCGAGGAGCTCGAGTTCGCTGGAAATAAGACGAAGATTGTTCCACGCCTCATTCTGTCGGCAGTTAGAATTGATGAAGAGTTGAGCAATGCCAACGGTGGTGTGTAAGGTAGGTGGCCCAATGCTAGAGTTTGAAATCCACTCAACCTGGAAAACTAACATGGTTTTTTAGGGAGTATGTGATAGGGATAAATTAATTAAAAGAAAGAAATATTATATTGGAAAATTTGCAGTTTGCAAATTCCAAAAAAAATAATTAAAAATGGTAATGTTTATATTAAAAAAAATTATAAAATAATAAATTGCAATATCAAAAAAATATAAAAAGCAATAACTTTTCTTTTAACAAAAGCTATAAAATAATAAATTGGTTGCAAATTAGTAATTCTTATATAAAAATAATAAAAAACTGTAACTTCTATATTGGCTAAAATTATAAAATGGTAAATTTCAGTTTCAAATAGATAACAAAAATTATAAAATAGCAGATTGGTTGTAAATCAGTAATTCCTATATAAAAGTAATAAAAAATGTAACTTCTATATTATAAAAAATTATAAAATGGCAAATTTCAGTTTCAAGTAGATAACTCTTATTAAAATAATTAAAAAATTTAAGTATTTATAACATGTATACTATCGAATTTTTTTTATATTAAATTTTATAAAATTAAATTATTTCAGTATCTTATCAAATTCGTATTCTAATTTAAATTTGGTAACTATGATTCAAACAATAATCATAAGATCTTTGGGTGAAGCAAACCAGAAAAATCCCAGAATGGTTCAACCAACCAGTGTAAACATAAAGAAACGAAAAAATCATGATGAATAATTACACATGTGAAAAGATCTTTCGGTGAAGCAAACACGAAATATTTCAACCAACCACATTTTAACACGTATAAACATAAAGAAACGAAAAAGATGAAGAAGCTTTACCACCCGCGTCCGTAAAAGCTGTAAAGCAGCGGCGGAATTTGTGTTGCAAGTCGCCCTCTTTTCTTGTCACCGACACTTCCCTCACTTAATGCAAATTTTCTGCTCACAATCAAAAGAATATTCACTGATTCAATTTTGCTAACCCCTTAGCTTATTCTAATAAAATAATAGATTTTTCTGGTTTTTTCCTGATTTTATGATAGTCACTTTTATTTTAAATTTGGTAAAAAAAAAATTATAATTAAAAATCTGAACTTTTTAATCTATAAAATTTGTATATTTAAAAATTTTTTAACAAGTTGAATTTATAACAAATTTCTTTTTTATTTTTGTAAATCACATGGAAGAATTTGTATATTTCAATAAGTGCCACATATTAGTTAGTACATGTCTTTTAATTGTTCTCAAGGATTATCAATTGTTATGAATAGTAAAGCTATGCACTTGGAGAGAAAGTAGTTTATATCTATACATATTTTACCAATATTTTTTTATTAATAAAATTTTGTGCTGATTTAAAAAAAAATAACAAAATAAAAATAATGTGCTTTAATTTAAATATAGCTAAATTAAAGCAAAAATACAAAATTCAAATTAGCCTTAAAGTTTGGAATACAGTGAATTTAAAATTTACTTATTGGTAAATTGAGGTATTTTGTTAATTGTAATTCAGTGTTGTGGCTGTGGAAAATAATAATATCTTGTTGTGGTAATAACGCTTTTGTTGAGAAAGTTGTGAAAAATAAGTTGAATATATTCCTTAAAAAAATATGAATATTAAAAATGAAGTTTCTTTATTTACTTAAATATTTGTTGTTTTACATTTTGATTTTTTATTGAAAATAAGTTAAATTATATAAATTTTCATACTTTAATTTAATTTATTTGATAACATTAAATGTTTTAAATGTCTAACTATTTAATATGTATAAAATAAAATGTATGATTGAAATCAAATTTCATTTAACTATTAATGAGTTTATCCCATTGTTTTTGTTTATGAATAAATTTATTTAATTTAACTAATAAAATTGTAACCCTGTTGTGCCCATAAAAAACCAAGAAATTTGGTATGGTGGTGGAAACCTCTTTAGAAGTTAAAATGCCCCTCAAAGGCTCGCCTATTCCATTGGTGACATTTAGAAAACAAAATTCCAATGAGGGATAACTTGAAAATGCGCAGTTTCTCTGGGCCTTTGTGATGTTTTTTTATGTAGATTTGCTGAAGAAACATTTTACCGCTTCTTCCTGTCTTATTCATTTACCTCTCAAGTATGGCAGTTGGTGAAGTCTATACTCTCAATCTCCCTTTCATGACAGGGTCCCTCCTTCTCTAATGCCTGGCTTTCCTAGTGGAGATTGGTCACAAAGCCAAAGTTGAGGAATTTGCCCCTCTTGATAAATTAGGGTGTCTAGATTAGTCCCAATGGTCTCATATTTCAAGCTAAGTTTCCATATGTGGATCGTATAGTGTAATGTCTCCTAAAAAAAACAAATAGATTAATATAAACACAATACAACCATAATTGCAATTTCATTATTTCAGCATTTCTGATATTATTAATTACTTGCAGTTGTCATAATTTACGTTAGGATTGGCGGAATGTTAATACCACCATAGTCTAAGTTTGTAGACAGGTTATGTTCACCAATGATTACATTATTCGTTGATCTTTGTTAAACCCCCCCATAATAAACTAACCCAACCATGCAACCCTCTTCCGCGCACTGTCATAAATCTCCACAGGTTCATCATAAGCGAGGCTATACCATCTTTATGCTAGACTTTAATTTCTTTTGAAGCCACTTTCCAGGTTGGGAGGACAGCCTACTCGGGATGCTCATTCCTGTGTACATCTGTCCCTTGCCTCCTCGAGGTCTGTACCCCATCGAGGGCTCTCCTCGCCTTATTGAATCAAACGGTGGAGGCCACTGCTGGCAATGATTTGTTTGGGCGATTGTAGGGAGGGTCATTTAGGCTATTCTTGATTGCGGAGGAGGGTTTCTGCTCTCATTCTTACTCAAAGGGTTCCTCTGTGGTAACTCCTAAACCTATCTATCTTCCTTTCCCCATCGCTGCATGGGAAGGCTCTTCGCTTCTGATTTGTCCCGTCCATTGATTGCAGAGTGTCGTGATGGCCATGGTCGCGGCTACAGAGGTGCTGGAGGTGCTTTGCGACGGCTTGGGTAGTCATCTCATCCTATGGCCATGGTTCATGTATAAGTGTTTCTTTTGTTTTGCAATGTTTTCAATTTGTAGCCACTGATGTTTAACTGGTTTCATTTGTCAGGGTGTGTAGGTACAACTACAAATACCTAGCTCCGACTGTCGAAGCTCAGCTTGGTTCTCAACGGGTATGGGTTTTAGTTTGATTATCCAGCAATTCGGCATAGTCCTAATTCAAGAGTTATTAGGTTGTATGAAAAAAGATAACTGAACAGGAGTTACTCAACTCAGGGTTTTTGGGTCTTTAATTGTTTTAAACTAGTTGTTACATATCCATTATTAATGAGACCGCGAGTCTCTTACCATGGTGGCAGTATTAATTTTCCTATTTATTAAGAGGGTTGAGTCGAAGGCTTCGGTCCTCCCGATTGTCTGGTCCTATTTTTGGAGGTTTTATGAGGTGTCTGCTATCCTCGAGTTTTGGCCGGCTCGACTTGAGTTGGTTGTGTACTTCTGGAAATATTTTCTTGAACTTGTAATGATGCCAGTCTCTAGCTTTAGCTGAAGAATGGTTGAATATTTTACATTTTAATGGTTATGCAAAGCCTGTGTTCTTAATAGTTGGGTGTCTGTGTTGGTAGATATTTTGATTCACTCCTTGCTTACTGGTATTTATTATTTTGTTCCTTTGCATGATGAATCTTGCCTTCACGGACTATTTTCCTCGCTCCAGGTTTTACCATGCTTTAAATCTTTCTTTCGTATACATCTATAGCCTTACGATTATGATGCTCATACATTCTTAAAATTTACTTCCATTTCAACTTAAAGAATAAACCCAGTTTGTTTTTGTTTTCTCCATACCCAGTTTGTTTTTGTTTTCTCCATACCCAGTTTTGGGATTTCTACTAGATTGGAGAAGAGTTTATGCTTTTTGTCTAGAATTTAAGAAGGAAAAAGATTCCCTGTAGTAGGTATTGAATTTCCTAACCAAATTGAGCCCATACTAATGCGGCTATCTAGAAATTTCTTTTCGACTGTATACATGGTATCATTCCTTAATCCTTCTGGAAAATTGGGTTTCATGTCGCCAGCTTTTGAGCTAAGAGGTGGTTTCAGTTGCTTTTCTTTAGCTTAATGAATCCACTATGTTTACGACCAACATTCTGTTTTAAGGGATTTTTGTTGTTATGAGGACAAGTAATATGTATAGGCGTATTCTTATCTGGTTTGTATGTTAGCATTCTATTCTGATAATTGCTATACATAATATTCAAATAAACACGTTAGATGTTCCAGATGTATTTTTGTATGGCTTATAACTTAGCATTTTTCTCTATTTGTTGTTGTTCATAGTATGCAATAAACACTGTAGAAGTTAACCTGTCTAACTTAAATAATTTTGTTTTAGTTTTTGAGCATGTTCCTTCAAGGTTTCTTGGCTATAATGTTGTGTTCTATGATCGCCGGTCTGCAACGCTCTGCAACTAAACCCTAGAAGCAGCGCTCGATGAACACCTTCGGGGAGGGGGGTTCGACCCCCCCAGCCTTCGGCCCTTTCATTTTTGGCAGCCTACCTCCTGAGCCCACCTTTACCTCATTCGCCTTCCAATCCAGGGACAGAGGCAAAGAACCGGCGGCAACCTATGCCTCAACAGCCAATGGACCTGCGGCTGAGAAAAGCCTCCCAAACCAAAGCGGAGCAACAAGATCATCCCCCTGCAAACCGATAGCGAAGGAAACCCCCTCATTAATCATCGAAGACCCATGGATTGAAGAATACAAAGATCACATGAGCAAACATGCCCTGATCTGTCGCTTCATGGGAGTGAGACTCAATGAAAAAGCTCTTTGTTGGTGGATAAACCAGAAATGGAAGCCCAAAGGGAACTATGAACTACAGTTAGGGGCAAGGAATTTCTTCACGGTCATCTTCACCCACAGGGAAGACAGAGATCGCACCTTCGAAGGAGGCCCATACTTCTACAACTCGGCAAGACTCTACATAACGTACTGGAAGCCAAACTTTGTTCCAGAGCAAGAAGACTTCACAAAAGTTCCAGTCTGGCTCAGGCTATACTCCTTGCCAGTGGACTATTGGAATGAGCGAATCCTGGAAGCCATCGGGAACAAGTTGGGTGTCTTCATCAAAACTTCAGACCTCACATCTCAAGGTAAATACACTGCCTACACTAGAATATGTGTTTATATGGATGTCTCAGGACCTCTCCCAGGTTATATTGCTCTGATCCACAAAGGTATTCAGTGGAAGCAGTCCATCGACTATGAGAATATCCCTTTTAGATGCAGGAAATGCCGACAGCACGGACATCTTAGTCATGGGTGCCCTCTAAATCAACCCCCATCTCAACCCCAAACGGACAAAGCAGACAACCCATCCCCTGATTTTATCCCTGTCGCCAGGAAGAGCAGAAAGCAGAAAGGGAAAAATCCTCTGAAAAGCCCCACCAATCCAATCCCCACTCATCAAAACAGCTTTGAAGTTCTAAGCAACCAAGATCCATTCGAAAACCCTCTGAAATCCCAAGCCCCCCCAGCTCAAGATCCACCCGGGCAGCCGCAACCATCCAACCCTTCATCCACCTCCACCCCTGGCCCGGACCATCCCCAATCCGAGGAGCAGCTTCAAATCCCCCAACCCAACTCAGACCATAGCGATACAAGCCTCGCTCCTCTGCATACCCCTCCTGGCACAAAAACTCAACCAAATCGGAGGCCCTCAACCGCTCCCACCAATCCTTTGGAAGAAATTCTGGGTGACCTGGATCTCCAGGAGGTCAATGAGCAATGGTCCAAACAGGGTGTGAACGCCATCCCCCAGGAACACCTGGAGAAAATTGAGATGGCATACTTGCAGTTAGAATATCTGAATCAGAATGCAGCTAAAAAGAAATGGGGAGAAAGTAGCCAAACAGGCATCCAAGCAAACCTAGACCTAGACCAATACAAGCCGAAAGGTCTAGGAAGAAAACGGGGAAGAAAATCGACAAAGCAACAATTACAAGAACTCGGCAAGCGCCTAATAAATGAAGGAAAGATGAGGGCTCTGGTCCTAGCTGCACCGAAGGTTTCTCAATGAAGATAACAACATGGAACATCAAAGGGCTTAATGGCCCCTCCAAAAGACGAATCCTTAAAAACCGTCTTTTCATGCAATCTCCAGACCTGGTCTTACTACAAGAATCCAAATGCTCAGCCAATGGCATAGAAACGCTCAAGAAACTATTTGCAAAAGGCTTTCAATGCACAAGCACAGAAGCCATTGGGCAGGCAGGAGGGCTCCTAATATTCTGGAACAAAAACAAGTTCTTTCTGCAGAATGCACTATCCACAAAGCATTCGCTATCTGTGATCTTCAACATGCCAGAGTCACAACAAACGATATGCATCACCAATGTGTATGGACCTCAACGAATTCAGGAGAAGTTCAAGATGCTGGAAGACTTGAACGAAATCAGAAATCACCATGGGGCCAACCACTGGATCCTAGGTGGAGATTTCAACATGATCACCAACCTAGCGGAGAAAAAAGGGGGTCTAAGAAGATTAGATAAAGATGCGGAAGCTTTCAGCACTTTCATAGCAGCATCTAAACTCATTGATGTTCCCACAGTCAATGGTCTACACACATGGAACAATAAGCAGGGGGGAAATAGACAGGTTGCATCGAGGCTCGATAGGTTCCTCATATCGGAATCCATCATGCTCCAGAATCTAGACATGGAAGCCAACATTCTGCCCATTGGTGGTTCAGATCACTGGCCAGTACAGCTGCACTTCACCAATATGATCAAGCCCCAAAACCGCCCTTTCAGGTTCGAAAGATTCTGGATAGACCACCCAACCTTCATGCAAAATATACAAAGTTGGTGGACCCAAACCTCTGTTAAGAGTGACAACATCATGTACATATTTCAGCAAAAACTCAAGAGCATTAAAACAAAGCTCAAATGCTGGAACAAGAACACTTTTGGTAACATTTTTCAAGCCAAAAAAGAGCTCGAGGAAAAAATGGCAGGCCTCCAGCAATCAATGATCAAGGACGGGCCTAACGAGGACAGACTAGCTCAGGAATCAAACCTCCAAAAGCAATGGGAAGAAAGGTTAAGACAAGAAGAGCTGCTATGGAAACAAAAATCACGGGTGCAGTGGCTAAAGCATGGGGAGCAGAACACAAGCTTCTTCCATAAATCAACCATCCAGCACAGAGCCAACAATCGCATTCTATCTCTCAAAAAGGATGATGGTGCTAAAGTCTCAACCAGAGAGCAAATAGGATCAGAACTAAATCTATACTTTCAATCATTGCTCTCTGAGCCCAATCAAGATAGAACCCAAGCTATCAACAAAATCACTAGTGCTATTCCCCCCTTAGTAACAGAGGAGCAAAACTCCCTCCTCTTAAGAGAATTCACTGAGCAGGAGATCGAAGATGTCGTATTCACCATGGCCTCTGACAAAGCCCCTGGACCAGACGACTTTACAATAGAATTCTTCAAAGCCTGCTGGCACATTATCAAAGCTGACCTTATTAACCTGATAAAGAACTTCCACAGAACCAAGAGAGTGCTGCCAGCTATCAATGCTACCTTCCTCACCCTCATCCCCAAATCTGATCATGCTGATTCTCCTGACAAATTCAGACCTATAGCACTTTGCAACGTCATCTATAAAATCCTCTCAAAATTGATGGCCATCAGACTTAAACCCATCCTTCCCTCAATCATTTCTCATGAGCAGTCTGGATATGTTGAAGGAAGACAGATAACTGACAACATCATTCTCAACCAGGAGGTGCTACATTCTATAAAATCTCGAAAAATCCCGGCCATGCTCATTCAACTTGACCTCTCCAAGGCCTTTGACAAAATCAGCTGGACATATATCAGAGAAATCCTCAAGGCTTTCGGCTTTAGTCAGATTTGGATAAAATGGGTAATGGAAATGGTCTCAGGAGCATTCTTCTCAATAATGTTGAACGGAGGCCCCTTACAACCATTCAGGCCATCCAGAGGCATACGACAAGGGGATCCTTTGTCACCCTTTCTCTTTGTCATCATGGCAGAGGGCCTAGGAAGATCCCTATCCCAAGCGGTCCAAACAAATCAGCTCAAAGGCATCAAAGCAGTGCAGCAGGGACCTACAGTAACGCATCAGCAATTTGTCGACGATACAATGCTGATGGGAGCCCCCACAGTGAAGGAAGCTCGAACCTTCAACAAGGTGCTAAATACTTTCACGGAAGCCTCAGGTATGGAGATCAATCTAGCTAAATCCAAATTATTTTTCTTCAACACTTCTCTTCCTGTGCAGAGAAATCTCAGCAATATTCTCAAGATTCAGAGGAACTCCCTTCCAACCAAATACCTCGGCATACCACTCTCAGAATACGCCCCCAAAGCTGCAAATTGGGAAGATCTCCTCAACAAAATGAAATCCAGATTAAGCAGCTGGACTCATCGAGCCCTAAACATGGCCAGCAGACTGGTACTGGTAAAATCAGTGCTTCAAACAATGCCGGCCTATATGCTCTCAGCCCTCGCAGCGCCCAAATCAGTCTACAAATCCATTCGGAACATCCAACGGTCCTTCCTCTGGAACGAAGATTCAAAGAAGCACAAATGGGCCCTCCTCAAATGGACAGACATATGCAAACCAAAGCTGGCAGGAGGTCTGGGCCTAAGAGATCCTGAAATCCTTAGCAAGACTATTGCAGCAAAAATATGGTGGAGATGGGTGGAGAATCCTAATTCCCTTTGGGGAACATTGTGGAAAGCAAAGTACACAAATCAAATACAGGACAAAGATCTCATCAGACTCACAGGCAACACTCAAGGCTCTCCCCTCTGGAACAAAGTATGGGAAAATCGACACATAGTTCAGCGGCATTGCTTCTGGGAAGTGCACCAAGGCAACACCACCCTATTTTGGGAGGATGCTTGGCAGCAACTCCCTCCTCTGGACCACCCAGATTGGACTACACTAAAAAATGAAATGCAAGGGGCAGGGCTAATAAAGGTAGCAGATTACTGGAAACTACAAACAGTGACCACAACCTGGCAAAAATGGCTAGCCAAAGATCAATGGCCAACCCAAAACCACAATGGAAACATAGATCAACTCCTACAACAGCTAGAACAGCGCAGAATCCTCACCTCAACCAGAGAAGACATCCTGCGATGGGGAATCAATTCAAAAGGAACTTTCAATCTAAAGGAAGCATATAGAATTAGCGCTGCTTCACCAGACTGGCAACCGGACCCCAGATGGCACGCCCTATGGACCAGAGGCAATTGGCCCAAAATAACTCTGTTCTCCTGGCTCGTCATGCACAACAGAGCGCTCACATGGAACAATCTACAGCGACAGGGCTTCATCGGACCCTCCAGATGCGCCCTTTGCGAGAATGAAAATGAAACGCTCAACCACATTCTCAATACATGCCCCATAGCCTGCACGCTGTGGGATGATATGGCTTTTATCTTCAGGCAAACCGACAGAAATAGAGACTCGATCGGTCTTACCTTGAGCAATTGGCGAATAACCATGTCCAACAATAATCTGATCAACAGAGCATGGAACCTAATTCCGGGAGCTGTGGTCTGGATCCTCTGGAAAGAGCGCAATGCTCGAATATTTAAAAACTCTGCGATGACAGTGGACAGGCTAATGGAAAAATCAAGGCAGTTAATAACAGAAACAATCCACGCCATGGACATAACGCAGCAAGAGGGGAACCTGTCTCCAAAGGACCACAGGATTGTCCAACTCCTCAAACTCCAAGCCCGGACTAATCACACAGGCAGGAACCAGACCACGCAAGCGATGAAGCGGGATAAATGGGGAACACCACCATTTCCAGCGTTCAAACTAAACTTCGATGGCGCGTCAAAGCAAAACCCGGGAAAATTCGGGTACATCGGAGCAATCAAGGACCATTTGAGGAACATCCAACTCATCTACCATGGAAATCTGGGAAATAACACCAATAACGTTGCAGAACTGATTGCTCTCATCAAAGGCATCACCCTGGCTGACCACTACAAATTCCTACCCCTAATAGTGGAAGGAGACTCGGAGATAATCATCAAGATGATGAGGAAACTTCAAAATGGCACGCAGGTGGACAAGATCACACCCAGCTGGAGGCTCTCGGCAATTCTGAAGGATTTGCAAGTCCATCTCACTAACATTCAAGGCATCACCTTTCAAGCAGTCAGAAGAACTGCAAACAAGTTGGCCGACACCATAGCCAATGCGAGCGTTTAGTCCAACGGTGAAGACTATCATATCCTCTGGCAAGACCTGAAGGAGGGGGAACTCAGAGAGAAATGCCATACCATAAACAAGGCAGACCAGCAAGCTTAGCGAAAGCCAGGTCACATTGATTCTTCCAAATATCCATTCACTGACAACTATATAAGCTGTAAGAGATCCACACAAAAAAAAAAGAGGAGAGAATGAAAGCAGAGACTAGACCTGCTTAGTTGTTCAAAGGCAGACACAGGGAGGTCCCATCGACTCCCACTCTGCATCATGTATTCTATTTGTATTTTATTAATATAAAGCCTCGCTGAACCTTACAAAAAAAAAAAAAAAACCTGTCTAACTTAAAATATCACATTCTTTTTCAAGGAAATTTCTGTTTTTAATAATCAAGCAAAGTTTCAAAGTGTTCTAGATATGAACTTATCTGTCTTGCTGAACTACTTAAAATCATGTAATTCGTTTAACCTCCCAACCTTGAGACTTGCGCTCCAGCGCCTCCTGTCTCCCCCCGAGCTACCCAATCTTGGGTAAAATATTCCAGGCCACTTCACCTTGAGTAGCAGTGGATATCTGGTCTTAACTAGACTTATCTCTTGCTCGTCTTTTTGTCACTACAACACAAAAAACTCTCCTACCCTCAATCACAGATCCTCTTGATCTTTTAGGGATGGAGTTTCATAGGAGTAGTTAGGGTTGTGGCAACTGCCCCAACCAACTGTTTCTTGAGAACCTTTTCCATCACCCATGTGATAGATATATCTCATAATTAAAACAGTTTCTTTTCTTAACATATTTCAGCGCTCAATTTCTTTTAATCAATTTTAAAACAAAATTTATAATTATATAAACTCAAATCAGTTCCAGTTTGTTTTACTAGTAGTAAAATAAATATTCACATTCACAGGGGATATCACATCTCCCCCCCCCCCCCCCCCCACCAAGATTGAACATCGTCCCGATGCTCCTCTATGGGAAACAACCGTGGATAGACCTCCCTCATAGTCTGCTCATCTTCCCAGGTGGCTTCCTCAGGCCCATAATGCTGCCACTGGATTTTAACTTGGGTGATAACTCATCTCCGTAGCATTACTTCTCTCTGATCTAGTATACCCATTGGCTCCACTAAGAATTCTCCTTTCGGTTCGACCTGCTTGACAAAATAAATAATTTCAGTATGCAACAAAATTTCCATTTAACTGCTAACTTTTCCTTCTGCATGAGTATATTTATACACTAGTATATACATCTATAGTAGATTGTTTTGAGAGATTCATCTTTCTAACTCACCTGGATGTACTGCTAGTTTATTATATGTTTAGCATCATAAATATATTCTTAAGCAAGGAAACATGAAAAATGTTGTGCACACGAATGTGGCTAGGTAGAGTGAGTTGGTATGCTACTAGCCCAATTCGAGCTAAAATCTAGAAAGGCTCGCAGAATCGGGCTGCTAGTTTAGCACATCTATCCCATTGCAAGGTGTTTTCCTTGGCCTTAACCCAAATTTACACGTGCTCCCCTACTTGAAACTCTCAAAAACTCCTTTTCCGATCAACAAAATTCTTTTGCCGGTCTTGAGCAACCTTCAAATTAGCTCGCACACTTTTCACCATCTTTTCCATCTCTTCCAGCATATCTGGTCCCAACATTAGTTTGTCTTCTGGGCCGCCCCAATTCAGAGGGGTCCTGCACTTACGCCCATATAACACTTCGAATGGGCTCATCTGTAAGGATGTATGGTATCCATTTTTGTAGGCAAATTCTACTAGGTGCAAGTAGTCCTCCCACTTAGATGGTTATTGCATTACATAGGCCTGCAACATATCTTTGACAATTTGATTCACTCGCTCTGTTTTCCCATCCGTTTGAGGATGATATGCAGTACTGAAATGTAATTGGGTCCCTAACCCCTCAAATAGGGCCTTCCAAAAGCCTGACATAAATTTTACATCTCGGTCAGAAATGATCATCTTGGGTAAGCCATGAAACTTAAAAACATTTTGCATAAAAATGTTAGCAATTTGTACTACTTTATAGGTTGATTGTACATGTATGAAATGAGCAGACTTGCTCAGCTTATCTACCACCACCATGATAGAGTCATTTAGTTTTTTTGTTTTAGGCAACCCAGTAATGAAATCAATAGATATTGTCTCCCACTTCCATTCCAGAATGGGTAGTGGGTGAAGCAACCCTGTTGGGTGCTGGTGCTCTGATTTTACGAGCTAGCATTCCAAACAACATCCTAGCTATTCTTCTACTTCTTTCTTCATACCAGGCCAAAAGAATTCCTTCCTAAGGATAAAATCAAATTTTGATAACCTGGGTGTCCTGCGTAAGGACTTTTATGATATTCATTCAAGATTAATTCTGTGAGAAATTTTCGGTTAGGTACATAAAGTCTCTTCCTATTAACTAGCAACTCATTTGGAGCCACCTCATACCCCATTCGTTGTTCATGACTATTTTCCACTTTTGCTTGCTACCACAAATGGTTATATACCACATCCTGCATAGTTGTTTCTCGAATCTATTCATAGAAGGTAGTGCGGAATTCACTATAAGAAACCTCGTATAAACAATTTACCTTTCGGCTTAGAGCATCAGCTACTTGGTTTTCTTTTCCCTTCAAGTGCCTAATTTCAAAATCAAATTCGCTTAAGAAGTCAGCCCAACGATCTTGTCTCGCATTTAATGTGGGTTGTTTGAAATAGTTGGTTAGGTTGTGATGATCTATTAAGAACATAAATTTTTTGCCCAACAGGTAATGCCACCACATTTTTAAAGCATGAATTACTGTTGTTAACTCTAAGTCGTATGCAGAATACTTCTGCTCGTATTATTTGAGCTTTCTTGACTCGTAAGCTATGACCTTACCCTCTTGCATTAGTACACCACCCAACCCCTCCTTGCTAGCATCCGTACACACTACATATTCCTTACTAGGATCAACAATACTCAAAATTGGGGTGGTGGTGAGCAGGTGTTTAAGTCAGCCAAAGATCCTTTGGCAATCAGCGGTCCAACTCAAGGCTCTTTCTTTCTTTTGTAGAGAGGTAATAGGGTATGCTACCCTAGAAAAACCTGCCACAAACCACCTATAATACCCAGCTAGGCCCATAAATGACCTTATGTCCGCCACATTTTTCGATATCGGCCACTCCATAATAGCTTTTATTTTCTCAGGGTCTACCACGATTCCTTCCTTGGTGATAATATGTCCCAAGTACTGGATTTGTTCCTTGAAAAAGTCACACTTGTTGTATTTTAGAACTTGGAGGAAAATGCGGAGATGTTCCTTATGTTCTTCCATGCTCCGTGAATAGATCAAGATATCATCAGTGAAGGTCAACACGAACTTATCCAAATATTGATGGAATATGCTATTCATGAGGCACATGAAGGTGGCTGCAGCATTGGTCAGTCCAAAAGGCAGTACTACAAACTCATAGTGCCCATATCGAGTTCTCAATGTTGGTTTTACTATATGTCCCTCCTTTATCTGAATCTGGTGATAACCCGATCGGAGGTCAACCTTGGAGAAAACGGTTGTCCCCTTAACCTGGTCAAACAATTCATCTATATAGGGCAAGGGGTATTTATTCTTAATGATCAACTTGTTTAACTGACGGTAGTCCATGCACATTCTCATTGTTCCATCCTTTTTCTTAACAAACAATACTGGAGCTCCCCAAGGGGACACACTGGGTCGTATATACTTCTTATCCAGCAGCTCCTGCACTTGCATTTTCAATTCTGTCAATTCAGGAATACTCATATGGTAAGGGGCTCGAGAGACTAGGGCAGCTCTTGGAATTAGCTCAATGGTAAAGTCTATGTCCCTTTTTGGGGGTAAACCTGGGATTTCCTCAGGGAAAACATCAGGAAAGTTTTGTACTACAGGTATATCTTCTAACACAACGGATTTCTCCTTGGGGTTGGCATATCCTACTTGAATGGAAAAAATTTGACATCCTTTCCTAATGCATTTTGCTAGCTGGGAAGCTGTTACAGGTCTTATTTGCAGAGGTTTCTGAATGCCCTGCATTTCTTGCCTTTCCCCCTTACTATCTCGGAAATTAATGGTTTTAGTCTTGCAGTTAATAAGGGACCAGTGCCTTTCCAACCAGTCCATACCAATAAAGATATCATATTATCCCAAGGGTAATATATTCAAATCTGCATGGATGGTCTGGCCTGCCAACTCTAAAGGGAAATTATTGACCTTGGCCAAAACTCTTCTTTTGGATCCTATGGCTAATTGCAATAACTCTGGATTTTTAAATTTTATTGCTTGTAAATTACATTGTTCCACAATTTTGGGACTAATGTAACTTAAAGTTGCCCCAGGGTCAATTAAAATAGCTACAGCCTGGTTAGAAATTTTACCTTCAAACTCGACCATTTTCGGCTGAAACTCTGCTTGGTGGTCTTCCAGGGCTGCAATAATTTTGGGCAGACTCCTTGCTATTTCCCCTACTGTAGAAGTTTCTTGTAGCTGATATATCTGGTTGGTTCCCTTGCACTATGGGCAGTTTTTGACATAGTTCGGTCCTCTGCATCCCCAACATTGTACAGGGGGCCTTGCGGCCAACTCAGCTTCAATGCTGCCCAGTTTCTCATTAGTTTTTACATCGCCTAATACCTTAAATCTGGGTGGATTTTTATTGAAGTTTTTGTTAGTCTGTCCCTTGTAATTTCCATTGTTGCCCGAGCCTCTATTTATTTTATGTCCAGGGACAAATTTATTTATTTTTTTGTCTTTCCATTTCTTGTTCATATCCCCTTTTTTCTGTTCTGCTGATAGCAAATCCGTGCTTTGCAGATCACTTCATCCATGGTCTTTGGGTTGTCAAACTCTCGTCATTCTTTCATAAATGAAGGTAAGTTGCTGATAAATTGATGTACCTTTGCTTTTTGCTCACGTATGTAGGGCACATAACGAAGCAAGGAGGTGAAATTTGTTATAAATTCATCCATGGTTAATTGTCCCAACTCGAGGTCATGAAACTCCTTAGATTTCTCATCATAAAATCTTTCTGTCAGGTATTTTTCTTTAAAATATATCTGGAATTTCTCCCAAGTTATACTTTGTTCATCCATTCCCCGAACAGTCTTTACTTCCTCCCACCATAATGTGGCCTTTCTTGCAATTGTAAAATGGCTAGACGGGCCTTCAAGTTATGATCATACTCGTACAATTGGAAGTATTTGTTCATATTTATGAGCCATGCTTCTGCTGCTTCTTCCTGTTCTCCATTGAAAAGTGGGGGTTTTATCTTTCGAAACTCCCCCTGAAGTTCCACCTTCTGTTTCTTCTGGATTCGATGGTTGGATACATTATCAAACTCTTCTTCACGATTCTCCTCACCACCCCGGTTTCCCCATCTTCTGTCCGGAATTCTGGCTCCCCTGATATATTCCTACATTCAGGGCTAGGAACTAGTGGCTGATTATTCTATCTATCTGATAAAATTTTCATAATATTCTCTTGTTCCAGCATTAATTTTTCATTATTTGCCCGCAAACGGGCCATTTCATCTTTTAACTCTTGTACTGTCTCCCTAATATCTGTACTGGTATCCTGGGGTTCCTCACCCAGTTGTACCCTACTTCAAGATTGCCTTCCTGAAATGGCAGGGCCGCTATTCCCATTGCAGGTCTGGATGGTAAGTTTCTTGTTCTTCTCATGCTGACCATTCCTGTTTCCTACGTGCATACACCAAAACTTGTTATTTCTTACCCAGAGGTCTCAGTTTTACAACTTGGGCGCTCTGATACCATATGTAATGTCTCCATAAAAACGAACAAATGGATTAATATAAACACGATACAACCATAATTGCAATTTCATTATTTCATCATTTCTAATATTATTAATTACTTGCATCTGTCATAATTTACATTTGGATCGGCGAAATTTTAATACCACCATATTCTAAGTTTGTAGATGGTTTATGTTCACCAATGATTACATTATTCGTTGATCTTTGTCAACCCCCCCCCCCCCCCTCCCCCACATAATAAAATGTTAAAATTGGAAACTAGGGCCAAACTCCATGTGGGTCATCTTATTAATGGAAGCTAATATTTTTCTTGGATCCCTCTCATCAAGAGGTGTAGGATTGATCTAAAGATCCTACGATTCCGATAAGTATTCATGGAGATATGAATTTATTTGTGTTATGGGACAATTCATCAAGGTCGACCAGCAACCAAATAAACCCCACTTGTGCTCAACGTTTTAGTATAAATAGAAGTGGCCTTCAAGTCATTTCAACACACTTGGGATCTCTTCCTCTCTACTTGTCTTTGGGTTTTAGTAGAAGGAGAGATCCTAAAGGATAACGCTGCCCTAATCCAGAGGGTAGAAGCCGGAACTACCGGGAATAGCCAGAACTACCGGAACTACTGGGAACTGCCGAAACAACTGGGAAAGCTGATGCAGAGGGCAGAAGCTGGAACTACAGGGAAAAGCTGAAATTGTAGAACTACTGGGAATTTCCAGAACTTCCGGAATTTCCAGGAACTACTGGAACTGCCAGGAAAAGCCGAAACTACCGAAACTGCTGGAACTGTCGGGAATAGCCGGAACTGCCGGGAACTACCGGAACAATAGGGAAAGCTGATGCAAAGAGAAGAAGCCAGAGAAACCAGAAAATTCGGAACTTCCGGAACTTTCGGAAAGCCGGCATTGTTAGAAAATCTAGAACTACTGGAACTGTCGAAACTACTAGAACTATTGGGAATAGCCGAATTGCTGGAATTGCCAGAACTACCGAAACTACCGGGAACAGCTGGAATTGCCGGAACTGCCGGAACTACCAGAAGTGTCAGGAACAACTAGAATTGTCGGAACTGTTGGAACTGTAGGGAACTGTAGGAACTGTCGAGAACATCTGGAATTTCTTGAACTATTGGGAACTGCCAGGAACTGCCATAGCATCTGTCTCCGAAGGAGAGCAGCATGCAAGGGACAACTAACTAACATTGGGATAGTTTTATGGTACTTAGCATCAAATACACCAAGCATGAAATGTTATAGCTATCATGCAAGGGACAACTAGCATGCAACAACAAGCATGATAAGGACAACAAGCATGCTAAGGACAACAAGCAAGCAAGGGACAACAAGCAAGCAAGATGCAGCCAACACATAGGTCAGTATGGAAACATGGTGCAACAATGGCACATAATGCAATATAGTGATGGCTACAGTCATGATTAATGAAGCATGATGAGATGCAACATAGTGATGATGGGTGCAACATGGTGCAGTGCGGTGAGGTGCAACATGATGACAAAATGCAACACAATGATAGGTGAAGGAGTCACCTTGGAGAATCAATTGAAGCAGCATGTCTTCAACTAATCTCATGTATCATCTTCTTAGAGATGATCTATGCTCCTATCTAGATAAGTCAAAGTGTTGACTTCTGTTGTTAATGTACTATCTCTCTCTCTCTCTCTCTCTCTATTGAACTGTTGAAGAACATATAAGAAGAATTGATAAAGGGTTTCCTCACATTGGGGTTTGTCCCTAGCTAGCGCCACATCTTGTGTCCTCTTGTATTGGCTTGTCTTCTGCGATTTATGTTTATGTTCTATATGCAGTTTACTTTAATGTTGATGTGATTGCTAATATGGAAAAGGTATTGGGCTAACTGTGAAAATTGAAATAAATTTCTCTAAGCATAGAACATACCTAAAATTAACATAAACTAACCCAACCATGCAACCCTCTTCGGCGCGATGTCATATATCTCCACAGGTTCATCATAAGCGAGGCTGTACCATATTTATGCTGAACTTTAATTTCTTTTGAAGCCAGTTGCCAGGTTGGGAGGACAGCCTCCTCGGGATGCTCTACCTGTGTACATCTGTCCCTTGCCTCCTCGAGGTCTGTACCCCATCGAGGGCTCTCCTCGCTTTACTGAATCGAACGGTGGAGGCTGCTGCTGGAAGTGATTTGTTTGGGCGATTGCAGGGAGGGTCATTTATACTATTCATGATCACAGAGGAGGGTTTCTGCTCTCATTCTTGCTCAGAGGGTTCGTTTGTGGTAGCTCCCAAACCTATCTATCTTCCTTTCCCCTTCGCTACACGGGAAGGCTCTTCGCTTCTAATTTGTCCCATATATTGACTTCAGAGTGTCGTGATGGCCCTGGTCGCGGCTACAGAGGTGCTGGAGGTGCTTTGCGACAGATGGCCCAGGTAGTCATATCATCCTATGGCCATGGTTCCTGTATAAATGTTTCTTTTGTTTTGCAATGTTTTGAATTTGTAGCCATTGACGTTTAACTGGTTTCATTTGTCAGGGTGTGCAAGTACAACTACAAAGACCTGGATCCAACTGTCAAAGCTTGGCTTGGCTCTCAATGGGTATGGGTTTTAGTTTGATTATCCAGCAATTCGATGTAGTCCTAATTCAAGATTTATTAGGTTGTATGAAAAAGATAGCTGAACATGAGTTACTCAAATTAGGGTTTCTGGGTCTTTAATTGTTTTAAAATGGTTGTTACATATCCACTATCAATGAGACCACGAGTCTCTTGCCATGGTGGTGGTATTAATTTTCCTATTTATTAAAAGGGTTGAGCCGAAGGCTTCGGTCCTCCCGGTTGTGTGGTCCTGTTTTTGGAGGTTTTTTGAGGTGTTTGGTGTCCTCTGGTTTTGACCGAATCGACTTGCGTTGGCTGTGTACTTCTGGAAACATTTTCTTGAACCTGTAATGAGGTCAGTCTATAGCTTTAGCTGAAGAATGGTTGAATATTTTACATTTTAATGGTTATGCAAAGCTTGTGTTCTTAATAGTTGGGTGTCTGTGTTAGTAGATATTTTGATTCACTCCTTGCTTACTGGCATTTATTTTTCTATTCCTTTGCATGATGAATCTTGCCTTCATGAACTATTTTCCTCGCTCCAGGTTTTACCATGCTTTAAATCTTTCTTTCGTATACATCTATAGCCTTACGACTATGATGCTCATATATTCTTAAAATTTAATTCCATTTCAACTTAAATAATACACCCAATTTGTTTTTGTTTTCTCCATACCCATTTTTGGGATTTCTACTAGATTGGAGAAGAGTTTATGCTTTTTGTCTAGAATTTAAGAAGGAAAAAGGTTCCTTGTAGTAGGTATTGAATTTCCTAACCGAATTGAGCCCATACTAATGCAGATATCTGGAAATTTCTTTTCAACTATATACAAAATATCATTCCTTAATCCTTCTCGAAAATTGGGTCTCATGTCGCCAGCTTTTGAGCTAAGATGGAGTTTCAATTGTTTTTCTTTAGTTAATGAATCCACTAATTTTACAACCAACATTTTGTTTTAAGGGATTTCTGTAGTTATGAGGACAAGTAATATGTATAATCGTGTTATGAAACCAGCTCAAGAAAAGATAGAAAAGATAGATCAACAGCTTAGAATTCAGCCTCTTCGAGGGGGCAACCTCCTTTACATTACATAAATGAACAATTCTTGGATAATTCAAATGAAAAAACCTCCTTTCTATATATAGGAGTCTAAGGAGTCACAATATAATCCAACGACCTAAAAATAATAATATAAAGCCACAAAAATAACAATAGAGGGATTCTATGGGGCACAGTAATAACAATATGGGGGCAATAGGGGCACAACAATATTAATAAGGGGTATAACTACAATAGTAATGGGGTAATCACTAGTATTATAGGGACCCAGCATGCCCCTCGCCTTCAAAAGTTTTGTCCTCAACGTTTGAGTAGTTCTGGATACTTCTACATAAAATTCTCATCCTCCCATGTGGAATCTTCAGCGGATAAGTTCTTCCACTTGATAAGATACTCTGAAATTGATCGATTTCGTAGCTGTCGAGTTCTTGTTTCTATGACTGCTTCCGGTTCCAATATAATTTTTCCTTCCTCGTCAAGTTCTGGAAATATTGTTTGAACTGGGAGCTTGTCACCTATAACCTTCTTTAAACATGAAACATGGAAAATTGGGTGCAATCGAGAAGTTGCAGGAAGCTCCAATTTGTATGCCATAGTACCAATATTTTGCAACACCTTGTACGGACCATAATACTTTGGTGATAATTTATTATCCTTCTTAGCTTGCTTGAGGGACATTTGCTTATATGGTTGTAGCCGTAGGAATACCCAATCACCTACATCAAAACTTCTTTCACTGTGATGTTGATCTGCCTGTTGTTTCATTCTATTCTGTGCCAACACGAGGTTATCCTTTAAGAGTTGGAGGACTTGTTGTTGATGTTTGATGTGATGTTCCACTGCCTGAACCTTAGAATTTTCTCTTAAATATGATGTGATGGATGGTGGTTGATACCCATAAAGTGCCATAAATGGGGTCATTTTTGTTGCTGTATGGAAGGAAGTGTTATACCACCATTCAGCCAGAGGCAACCATTTGACCCATTGTGTCTGTTTATCAGATACAAAGCAACGAAGATATCCTTCCAAACATTTGTTTACTATCTCAGTTTTCCCATCAGATTGAGGATGATAAGATGAGCTATGAGCTAACTGAGTACCAAGACAAGAAAATAATTTTGTCCAAAAATTTCCAGTGAAAATGGGATCTCTGTCACTTACAATAATCTTTGGGTTTCCATGTAGCTTTTGAATTGTTTCCATAAATGCAGTAGAAACTGTACTGGCTTTAAATGGATGTGATAATGCACAAAAGTGTGCATACTTGGTAAGTCTGTCAACTACCACCATGATGACACTCTTTCCCTCAGACTTGGGTAAACCTGTGATAAAATCCATTGAAACCTCCTCCCAACGTTGGCTTGGAATGGATAAAGGTTGTAATAGACCCGGTGTCTTAATTGTTTCAACTTTATTTTGTTGGCAAACCAAACATTCCGCCACAAACTTTTGAATATCTGATTTAAGGCCATCCCAAAAAAATTCCTTCTTAACCCTGTGGTAAGTTTTTAAAAATCCTGAGTGCCCTCCTAAGGGAGAAGTGTGCAATTCCATAAGAATCTTTTGTTTTAGCTGGGAATTCTTACAGAGGTATAAGCGATCTTTGTACCATAACGAATCATTTTGCCAGCTAAATGTATCAGATGTACTGGTAGCTTTCAAATAAGTGCCCACACTTCTTCGTCATTCTTCCATTCCTCCCTTGCTTCGTTTATCCAATCTGGTTGGATAATAGAAATGGCACACAACAATGCTTCCACATCCTCATCCTTTCTTGAGAGTGCATCTGCCACCACATTTTTCTTCCCTTTTTTGTAGATGATTTCAAAGTCATAACCCAACATCTTTGTGACCCACTTTTGTTGCTCTTCAGAGGATAATCTTTGTTCTAAAAAGTATTTAAGGCTATCATGATCCGTTTTTACCTTGAAGTGTCTTCCCATTAGGTAGGGTCGCCATTTCTTAAGTGCATGGAGTATTGCCAACATTTCCTTCTCATAAATAGCTTTGCTTAAAAACTTTCCCTTGATTGGACGACTTTCAAAAGCAATGGGTCTTTCATCTTGCATTAGAACAGCACCAATTCCATTTCCTGAAGCATCACATTCCACAATAAAGGTTTTTGTGAAGTCCGGTGTAGCTAAGACCGGTGCTTGGCACATTGCCTCTTTAAGATGTTCAAAGGCCTTTGTTGCTTCCGGAGTCCATGAAAATGCATCTTTCTTCAATAATGTTGTTAGAGGTGCTGCTATTCTCCCATAATTCTTAACAAACTTGTGATAATACCCTGTCAACCCAAGAAATCCTCGCAGATGCTTTATGGATGTGGGGATTTTCCATTCCTTAATGGCTTTAATTTTGCTAGGGTCTACCTTAACTCCTTCATGAGATACAATATGACCCAAATATTCCACCTCCTGGACTCCAAAGAAACATTTGGATCTTTTTGCATATAATTGTTTCTCCTCCAATAGTTGTAGCACCATGTCAACATGTTCAACATGATCCTTCCAAGACTTGCTGTAGATTAGTATATCATCAAAAAATACTAACACAAATTTTCTAAGAAATGGTTTGAAAATTGAATTCATCAAACCTTGAAATGTTGAAGGTGCATTGGTAAGGCCAAAAGGCATGACCAAAAATTCATAATGACCCTCATGAGTTCTAAATGTTGTTTTCGGAATGTCTTCAATCTTCATTCTGATTTGATGATATCCTGAACGAAGATCCAACTTGGTGAAGTAAATTGATCCATGCAATTCATCCAGTAATTCATCAATGACAAGAATGGGGAACTTATCTTTAATAGTGAGCTTGTTGAGCTCCCTATAATCCAAAACACATGCGCCATGATCCATCCTCCTTGTGCACCAATACTACTGGAGCAGAGAAAGAACTTTGACTCGGTTGAATTATACCAGCCTCTAGCATTTCTGCAACCATACGTTCAATTTCACTCTTTTGGACATAGGGATATCTGTACGGCCTGATGTTTGGAAGAACACTTCCTGGAATCAGTGAATAGCATGATCATGATCACGCATAGGTGGGAGACCTTTGGGAGTCTCAAATACCTTGGAATGATTGTCCAGGACTTTTTGGAGATCTGGAGAAATAGATGATTCCGATGTGGAAACATCTAGCGAACATAATTGTGCAATTACACCTCTTTGCTCCTTTTTTAGAAGCTTTGTCATACCATTAGAGCTGATTATCTTTCCTGGTTTCCCTGCAATACCCCTTAATTCAACTTCCTTTCCTTCCGTAGAAAATTTGATGAAAAGTTCTTGAAAATTAAAAGCTATTGTACCCAAGGATTGTAGCCATTGGACTCCTAGTACAACATCAGCACCTCCCATTGGAATGGAAAGCATTGGGCTAGTCAATACATATTCTCCCATGGATAGCTTGATATTATGGCACTTTCCAGAGAAATTTATTGTTCCTCCATTTGCAATCATCACTTGACACTCTGGTGCTGGATATAGGAAGCAATTCAATTCTTTTGCTACCCTACAATGAATAAAATTGTGGGTTCTTCCTGAATCAATCAACACTATTACCTTTTTCTTCTTGATTTGTCCTTCTATCTTGATGGTTTGAGGAGTGGTAATTCCCGCCAATGCATTACAAGATATGGTCGGATTTATTTGTTCTTCATCTAGGCTTTGTCCTGGAGTATATCCTCTTCTTTTGACCTTTCTTGCTCCTTTTCTTCTTCCTCTTCACAATCTATGTAGAATAATTTCTTCTCAGCACACTTATGACCTTTAGTGTATTTGCTATCACAACTGTAACAAAGCCCTTTTCTCTTTTTTCTTCCAATTGTTGTGGTGTCAACCTTATAGGTTGTGGAAGACTAGGGGCAACAACACTTCCGTCTTTATAGTTGTGAGTGGTATGCTTCCTGGTTGCCATAATTTTGCTTTCCATTTTTCTTGCTAACCTGAATGCCTTCTCTAATGAATCAGGTTCCCAAAGGCGAACATCATGTTGGATATTATCCTTTAAAGACCCTATGAACACATCAATCCTATGCTCCTCTGGAATATCTTTTACCCTTATGTTCAATTTTTGGAACTCCTCAATGTGCTCCATTATTGAACCCTTTTGTTTGAGACTTATCAATTGGCTAAAAAAAGTGTTGCTTTTTGTATCCTCATAATGTGCTATCAATTCTTCTGTAAAAATTGCCCAAGTGATAAATTGTTTACGAGAGCAAAGCCATTGATACCATACAAACTGATTTGGTTCCAAATATAAAGTTGTCATACGTACCTTTTGTGTGTTTTGCACATTATTGAGATCGAAAAACTGCTCCATCTGTAATATCCATGTGGCGGGATCCTTGCCATCAAACTTCCTCATATCGATTTTTGGAATATGGTGAGTCTTCGATCCAACATTAGAGTCTATGGAATCATGATTAACATTTCTTTTGTTCTCATCATGAGTTTCCTTTAGTACCCTTTCACCCTTATTGACCATTTCTTGTAGCAACTTATTCATATTTATCTTCAATTCTTCCATCTTATCATCCATGCCATCAATTTTAGCTTCTACGCCTTTCTTTAAACCATCAATCTTAGCTTCTATATCTTTCCTTAAACCATCCATCTTAGATTCTGTTGCTTTTTGTGCAAGTGACACTTGTTGCACTTATTCTTGTGATTTTGATATATCATATAGCATTTCTTCTTCTTCTTCATGAGTCATGCTAGAGCTTCCAGGTTCCTTACTAGGAGTTTGCATTTTCTTTCCTCGGGGCATCAGTTATCGATAATAATGCTCTATTATGCCCTTTGAATTCCTTCAAAATAAATTTTCAAACCAAGCTTAAGCAAAAATTTAAGAAAATCTACACACCTTTTTTCACTTTGTAGGAGCTCGATATTGCCTCTGATGTATCTCTGTACTTTTCGATCATCTAGTTCTGAATTTGTGACCTGCAGTATCCATTTGTGTCCTCTTTCCAATGCCACAAGTCTGACCCAAATTGGTTTCTCCAAGGAAGAGTTATGCGAAATCTCCCACAATGACTTGATTATAGACTAGTTCAGTAGAGCGAACTTGTACTACGTGCCACGAGTCACTATTTCTACCTTTGGATCTGAAAAATTCGTACAAGAAACTACAGTCCGTCCTCTTTCTGTACCTTCTTACGAAATTTCAATCTGATCCCTAGAGAGAAAGTTATGACGATTTTCCCCAGGTCACCTGTTTGGAATGTAATTCAGGAGTCTGCAAAAAGACCAACTTCCTCAAATCATATCTCCGCAAATATAGCGCGAAAAGCTCTGAAATTCGGACCCGAGGTTTAGCACGATTTCTTCTCAAATGGTTTTTTTTTTGCAACTTCTGAAACATCGCAGAAAAAAGGTTATAGCGAAAATTCCACGATGACCTGTTTGGAGCAGCGAAACCCTAGAATCCAAAGCTCTGATACCAAATGTTATGAAACCAGCTCACGAAAAGATAGATCAACGCCTTAGAATTCAGCCTCTTCGAGAGGGAAACCTCCTTTACATTACATAAATGAATAATTCTTGGATAATTCAAATGACAAAACCTCATTTCTATATATAGGAGTCTAAGGAGTCACAATATAATCCAGCCGACCTAACAATAATAAGCCACAAAAATAACAATAGAGGGATTCTATGGGGCACAGTAATAACAATATGGGGGCAATAGGGGCACAACAATATTAATAAGGGGTATAACTACAATAGTAATGGGGTAATCACTAGTATTATAGGGACCCAACAAGTTGTATTCTTATCTGGTTTGTATGTTAGCATTCTATTCTGATAATTGCTATACATATTATTCAAATAAACACTTTAGATGTTCCAGATGTATTTTTATATGGCTTATAACTTAGCATTCTGCTCTATTTGTTGTTGTTCATAGTATGCAAATAAACACTTTAGAAGTTAACCTGTCTGACTTAAAATCTCACATTCTTTTCCAAGGAAATTTATGTTTTTAATAGTCAAGCAAAGTTTCAAAGTGTTCCAGATATGAACTTATTTGTCTTGTTGAACTACTTAAAATCATGTAACTTGTTTAACCTCCCAACCTTGAGACTTGCGCTCCAACGCCTCCCGTCTCCCCCCAAGCTACCCAATCTTGCGTAAAATATTCTAGGCCACTTCGCCTTGAGTAGCAGTGGATATCTGGTCTTAACCAGACTTAGCTCTTGCTCGTGTGTCTGTCACTATAGCACAAAAAACTCTCATCCTCCCCTCAATCACAGATCCTCTTGATCTTTTAGGGATGGAGTTTCATAGGAGCAGTTAGGGTTGTGGCAACTGCCCCAACCAACTATTTCTTGAGAACCTTTTCCATCACCCATGTGATAGATATATCTCATAATTAAAACAGTTTCTTTTCTTAACATATTTCAACACTCAATTTCCTTTAATCAATTTTAAAACAAAATTTCTAATTATATGAACTTAAATCAGTTCCAGTTTGTTTTACTAGCAATAAAATAAATATTCACATTCACAGGGGATATCACATATAGTTGGACTGTTTATTGCTATATATGAGTTGATTCTGGAGGAACTTGATTCTTTTGGACCTTATGTTATCAGAGAAGAACAAATTGAAAAGCCTTATTCACAGGCATATTTTGACGGTTCCTCTTAGAGGGATGGTTCTTGTGGTGGGGGTGTTATTCTTTATTTGTCTAAAAATAATTCCTTTAGCCTCGAGAATGGTTTGGCCCATGGATCAAACAAATATGCTAAGATTTTAAGTTTAAAATTCCTCTATTTTTATTTTTAAAAAGGATGTTGGAAGCTGCAGGTTTTTGGTGATTCCCATGTGATTATTAACTGGTTTAATGAAGTATATGTATGTCACATGCACACACTCAGGTCAATATTGGAGAAAGTTATTTTGATCAAGCATAGTTTTGATTTTATCTCTTGTCATCATATTTACAAGGAGTAAAACTCCAATGTTGATGGAATTTCCAAGGAAGGCACGCAATAAGCTTGGGGCTCATGGCAAATTCACGAGCAGTTAGATGGTCATCATTATGATTTCTTTCATCGCCCCTTTATAAAGGGACTTTAATTTCATGACATTTTATTAGGAAATTGATTTTTCAATTTCATAACGGGCAAGGACTTGCATAAATTTTGGTAGATAGTAATCATAAAAAAATATGAAAATGTGAAGGAATTGTGTTGTGCAAAGGCCACTCAATTGGAGATTATGCTTTCATTGCAAATTGATATATGAAGTGGGAAAATTAATTACCTATTAAGGGACAAGGAATTTCATAAATTTTGGTGAATAGTAACCACTAGTAAATCTAAATCTATAGATTTACATTTTTACTCCTACTTGTTAAAGTTTGAACACATAAATAAATGTGGGTAGTGACTCCTAGTAAGTATATTTATTTACATCTTGTTCCTATCCATTTTTTATGCAAATACGCTTAAATTATGATGGAAAATAATTGATGGTAAATGTATTATTTAGGTGACTATGAGCTATTTGAAAGGATTTTCATTTTAGGTGGCTTTCCTATAAAGCTTGAAAAAGAAAAATAATTACACAAATATATAAAAATCATAGCATGTATATTGCAACTACATCTAAAAATTATGACAGAAAAAACTTAGGAAGTTATCCACTTGACATTCTATTGTGCAAAGGTGTTATCCACGTGACATTCTATTGTGCAAAGGCAAAGTTATAGTCCAATGAAAGGTGTGAAAATTATTTCTTTCAATAACATTGTAATTTTCATTGGTCAATGCTAAACTAATAGTGGTCAACAAGAAAATGGATTACTAGACTTTTTCCATGGCAAAGACTAATAATGACTTGCGTATTCAAATAATGTCAGCAATAATATAACAATAATAATGAAATGGTCCAAGATTTAGTGGTTTAACAGGAATTTCCCCTTCAAATAAGTGTTTTTCTTAACTACTGACTAGATGAGGATGCTTTTATATGAAAAAATCATATTCCCAAGTGGCATATTCTACTGGTATGTTCTTCCATCTGATGAGATACTCAGTAATTGCTTACTTTGTCATTTCCTAATCTATGTTTCAAAGATTGTTTTAGTCTCTTGTATCTCAAACTTTAATGAAGTAGTTTGAAATGGGATTTTGTGATAGATGACCTTGTTTAAACAAGAAACATGGAAGACTAGATGTACATGTGAATATTGAGGTAACTTGAATATATATGCCATACTTCTAATTCTTTGCAACACCATATAGAGGCTATAGTACTTGCATCATAATTTATTTTCCTTTTTTTGTTACTTAAGGGACATATATTCAAATGGTTACAACCTCAAAAGAACCCAATCCCCAAATTCAAAGTGTCTTTCATTGTGATGTTGATCTAGGTTTTGTTTCATCATGTCTTGTGTTGTAACCAAGTTGTCCTTCAATAGTTGGAGAAACTCTTTTTGGTGCTTGATGTGAGCCTCCGTTTCTTACCTTAGGTTTCCCTTTGAAGGGTGTTGTGATGGATGGAAGATGATACCCAAAGTGATATTCTAGAAAACACATGAAATGAAATGTTATACCACCATACTACCAAATGCAACCATTTGACACATTGTGACTATTATCAAATGCAAAGCAATGGAGATTACCTTTTAGAAATTTATTCACAATCTCAATATTCCCATCATATGGTGATTGTGAATTAAATTGTGAACCCGTTGAGTACACACACAAGAGAAAACCTATTCCAACTGAAAATCGCATATCTATCACTCGCTATAATCTCTCGGGTTCCATCTAGCTTCTAAATTGTTTCTATGAATGTTGTCGCTACTATGCTTTCTTTAAAAGGGTAAGAAAGTGCACATAAACGAGCATACCTTGTGTGTTTATTCACCACTACCATGTTGGAAATTTTCCATTCAAACTTTGGCAAACCTATGATAAATTCCATTGGGACCTCTTCCTAATTGTAACTTGGTGTGGTAAATGGTTCTAAAAGCCTTGGTGTCTTAATTCTCTCTACTTTGTTCTATTGGCAAACCAAACATTATGCCACAAACATTTGAACATCTTTTGGAAGGGCTTCTTTTTTTACTAAACCTGACAATCAAAATTAGTCAACTTTCTAAGTCATAATGTAAGTCAGTCAACTTTCGAAGTCAGAATGTAAGTCTAGTTACTTAGGTTTTATGGTTATAAATTGTGGGGATATACCTTTACGTATACCTTGTTACCCCCTCATAACTATGGGTAACTAGAGGATATTTTTTCACACTAGAGGTGAGTTTTACGTTTTAACTTCAAACACTTCTATGACCACATTCATTGTTGCTTTTCCGCCAAAAAATTGAACATTTACCTAACCCCAAAAGTGTCAATAAAATTGAACCGTTGAATTCTCAATAGAAAATTAAGGTGCTATGATGTTGGGTACTTGACCAATTGAGCTAATCCTCATAGATAAATACATACCATGATAAGGACAGCAAAAAATAATAAATAATTTCATCTCCTTGATATTTATGTTATAATTTTTTTGAATTCTTTATGTAAGTCATATTTTAGTTTAGGAACCCTCCCATACTGTCAACGTGTTGGAGTCACCATTACACCAAAACCTGTAGGTGTTAGTAAATGGACGCATCACTAAAGTTAATGGATCCACAAGAGGCAGTTAAGGACATGTCATGAAACACATGGGGAGCATTGTTTTATCCAATGTCCAACAAGCTCCCCCCATTGCGAGCTGGGTATGATTCAAACTCGATACCTTTGGCTTTGATACTACTTGTTGGAGTCACGATTGCCATTACACCAAAACTTGCAGGTGTTAGTAAATGGGCACATCATCAGAGTTATCCATGAGAGGCAATTAAACACATGTCATGAAACACATGGGGGGAGCGAGGGTATATATAATGTATGACACAACATATGCATCTACTATAACCATATCAAATTTCAATGCATACAAGCACAAACTAAAAAAAAAAAGAAAAAAAAAATTAATAATAATAATAATAATAATAAATAAATAAATAAATAATAATAATAATTCTATGTTGGCCCCATTCATTACCCCCTTTGTGCGGGATGAATAATGTTCCCTGATTTCTAAATGTTAAGTGAATTCAACATTTACCCGACCCCGAGAGCATTGAGAGAATTGAACCGGTGACCTATCAATAGTAAATTAAAGTGCTTTGACAATGAGTACTTGACCAATTACACTAACCCTTGACGAGGATAAATACATACCATGATAAGGACAATAAAACATAATAAATAATTTCATCTCCTTGACATTTATGTTATAATTTTGTACGAGGGCTTCACTTAATGAACCTATGACATATCACGTGAGTTCGTCGCATACTAAGCAATACCCTTAGTTTGACTATATTGGAAAATACCTCTAAAAATCACATTATTTAACCCCCTACCAATATGAACTCAATACATCTTCCCATTTTGAAAACCCCTACTTTCACTAGATATTGTAGGTATCCATTTTTTCGTTAACATTTTTTATACCCCTTTATATTTTTTCATTAACTTTGAGGTCCATTTTTTTTACCTGCCAATATCAAAACCCTTTACCCCCTATTATATGCTCAATATATTATTTCGTTTTTTCCTCAGTATATATCCTCAAATATGAATGCATGTGGTATGGTATATCTCCCCCAATTAAGCTCCCATGTAATTTTGTCGTATTCTTTGTGAAGTCATATTCAAGTCTTGGAACCCTCCCATAATGTCAAATCATGGATCTACTACAACCATGCCAAATTTCAGTCCATACAAGCATGAACTGAGAACATTTCAATGTTGGCCCCATTCAGAATGCCTTTTGTGTGGGGTCAATTAATTAAAGCATAATTTCCACTGGTTGTTAAATTTTAAGTGAATTGAACATTTACTTGACCCCAAAGGTGTCAAGAGAATTAAACCTGTGACCTCTTAATAACAAATTAAGGTGCTTTGATTATGCATACTGTAACACACCCCCCTATCACCCTAATAAGGAGAGGTGGTTACTGTGAAGAACTGTTTGTCAATGTACCATCTTGGGAATGGGATCTATAGGTTTCTTTAATATTGTTTCCTTAAGCTATGTTGACAAACAAAATTTACTTAGTATTATTTTAATAGATTCCAACATAAGGTACCGTTCCTATAAAAAAAAATTAACTTACACCCAAATATTATGGCATCTCATCTAGAAGTAAATTTATTATTGTATTCATCTCTAAAATCATATCTCATAATTTAATAACATAATCTAGAGATTGGATATTTTATTTTCTAGAAGAAGATTTCTAATTTCAAACGGATTATGTTTTAATTGTGTATTATGATGTTCTAATCGGTCCCCAGTTTCATTCATTAACCAAGAACCATGAGGTAAATGTATTAACTGAAGGGCTTTCCAAATACTGTACTTAATAGTAGTCCCCAAACCTATATATCAAATTTGGCTAGTCAAAATAAGAGTTTGAATCTTGAAACCATGTATTACAGGTACTATCATTAAAGTTCATAGTTCCTACATATCAGCATTGGATCTTCTATCTCCTATGAAAGGACATAGCTATCGTTTATTGTGCATCATTTATCCAAAACTTGAACATGGAATTTTAATTAACATGCATAAAGCCAAATGACCTAAGAATAAATTCCATTAGAATGCACAAGTTCTAATGTCTAGAGAATAACTTTCATTAACATGTACAAGGTCAAATGGTCCTAAGGGTAGAATGACAAGAGTTTAAAATTGACAATAAGTCAAACATTGTATAGTAAATGTCAATAGTGATTATAAATTAGCATGGAAGTGGAAAAAACATAGCTCCTATGCACACATTTACAAGCTTGAAAAGTCCCATCCCGTTTTTCTCCTTTTGGATTTTCCTGCACCAAGAACTTCTTATCATAGGCTTGCTTCTTTCTTCAAGAAGTTGTCCAATGGCATGAGCATTCCCCATTAAGACATTAGCCCTATTGGATGGCCACGGGTATCACATCTAAATTATAAATGACTATCCCTACCTCATTTTCGTTGCATATCTCAAAACCCTCATTAGACCCCCTTACATCTTGCCACTTCAAAACATAGGCAATGTGAGCTTGTCCATAACTACAAAAGTAAGTTAGATGAAATGAAATAAGTATTGATATACTTAAGCAACAAAATATAGGTAATAGAACTATAGACAAGATACAAGTGCAAATTAAGATGAGGGGGTTCCTAATGCATCTCTTGTACAAGTAGATAATATAATTGTGAGAAACCTCTAATATATTTTACCAAATGCAACAACTAAGAACCAAAGTGACTCTATTCGCCTTTTCAAATGTTTTAATTGCTTGTGGTAAAATTATAGCTCTTGAACATGGTATTCCATGGCCAAATAGTCAAAAATGGAATTCCATTTAGCTCTTTAAACAAATGTTGCAGGCTTCCATGAAGCAGGACTATATTACATTTATTGTTCTCTCTACATGCAACCATGTTGGTCTCATCGATGCAGGAAACCAATATCTTGGGTCCATGATTCATGATCATTATATACAATTGAAATCAAACCACTATTCCTACATGATTGAATTTCATGGTCGTGTTAGGAAACTTGGTGGTGTAGAGGAAATTATTGACAACTTGTCATTTAAGCATATAAACTATCTATGCGCCTGCGAGATTTCCTACATGGTAATTTAAGATGAATGTGCCCAATGTTGCTTCTTGTAGTGGTTAAATCATTCAATTGATCTTAACGATCTCACAGTCGGCTTAATCGACCGATTGTACATGTGCATGACACTTAGAGTACATTTGCATTTAAGTGCATTATCATAGTAAATGTTTAAGTTTGTAGGGGCTTCGGAGATTGTTGTAATACATGACATTATGCCCAGTAAAGATTAGCTTCCAGGTCTACATACATGATGGATTATTGCCTCTCATATACTATTCACTTTCCTTGTTTAAATTTCACACATACATTGGAGAATGTTGGGCATGGAATCCCCCCATAGCATGGTTTGGGGTTCAAAGCCCAGGTTTTGATTAATATTATTGTAAAGATCCACGAAGTGCAGGCACAGAGTGCAAATTGTATTTCATAGTCATAAGGTTGTCCACCCTAACTTTTGAATGTAGGGTTGGCCTACCCATGGTCCGTGGACCATGGGATTGTTTAAATAGAGCAAGGCTCTAAGTTGTAAAGTAGCGAAGAAGAAAGTAGCTAACAAATGAAGTCTAGAAGATAGCGAGCATAGAGTAAGAGTCTAAGTGCTTTTGGGTCGTAGTAGTAGGAAGAGGCTCTACAGATGAGTGCATAGAGGCCTAATAGAGTCTGCAGCTGAGTGCGTGGACCCCTGCAGCTGAGTGCACAGTGCAGAGTCGGGTCTGTAACTAAGGAAGAATAATAATAAAGAGAAGTTTGATTCCAAATCTTGTGTATTTGTTCTTGGGTTATTTCCTGTTTGATACTATATGCAGTTATACTATTTTATTTATCACAGACACTTATATGAATGTTGAACACTATTAAGTATAACTAGAAACTTATAGATAAGCTAAATTGAGCACTAAGATTGGGTTACTAATAAGGATTTGGGTAATAACATTGTTCGGGCCCCGGGTAGCGTTGCATGAAGGTAGCACCATAGGCTACGCGGTAGAGATAGGTGCGTGTAGCGACGTACACGCAGGCTCAAACCGTGGACCACCTAAAATCATCAGACATCTCCAGGGTGTGGAAGCCTAGTTCTAGCACCCTCCCATACTACTTCGAGTGCGACGTTAGTCACACTCTATGGACTATTGCCGAAAGGGCTAGTAGTACTGGGATTTGTTTGTCTAAATCACCTCTGAACCTGGGTCAAGCCCCTACAAGTCAACAAATGGTTCCGTTGCCGAGACTGGGATCTACATAAGGGATGTCTGATGTCATGTCACTAGAAACTTACAAAGAAAGAAATTGAAAAGTGGCTGGATAGAAAAATACACGAGTTCACGGCACAGGAAAACAGAAATCCGCGAGTATCAAAGGAACAGTGGCTAGAGCGCTATGTGTATACGGAAATCCACGAGATTTTCTTTACATCCTTCCCTTCTGAGTTGTATGAGTGGATCGAAAAGCTAGCAGACAGTCAAGGGAGGTGTAGGCTCGACAAACCAATCATGTGGACTCCAAAATTAGTGCACATACTAGAAGCATTGGAGGATAAGATCGTGCACACTGTGGACTAGTGGCTCGATCGGATTATAGGAGGGTTCATCACCGAGTTTGCAGTAGACACATCGGTCAGCTATAGCGAGGCGGAACAACGCTTCCTCAAAGGACCGTGAGGTAAGTATTTTAAATCGTTGAACACTTGGATTAAGATGTTATTGTGTGAAAAGTGGGTTATGCAAATAAATTAATGTCTGGGACTACGTGAAGTGGTAAGATCTACAAAGGTAGCGAAGAATTAGAGACTAGTCCTTTGATTTTGCCCTCGCGAGAGAGCAAGGAGGAGCTCGTGAAAGTTTCTCCGAGAAGCACGATCAGTCGGATAAGGCAGCGAATTCCGTCCATACCGCCCACACCTACATCACCACCCATCTCACCGTCATCACCTCCATCCCTGCCCACACCACCTCCACCATCAACATAGTTCAGTATAGCGAGTGCAATAAAATTACCAGTATTCAAAGGAGTAGGGAATGAAGACCCGGATCAATTTTGGTTCGTAGTAAAGGTAGTATGGGAAGCGCAAGGGGTTATAGATGACAACATAAAGAAGGCAACACTAGTAAGTGTGTTGCAAGACCGCGCACTAACGTGGTACATTAATCATTCTAATGGAAATCCAAATGCAGGAATCGCAGAAATCCAAGTCGCGCTGAACAGGGAGTTTAGCAGGCCAAAGTCGGAGACACAGTCGATTATTGGGTTTAAGGAGATCGCAATGATGTTGGGCGAGACCCCATGGGAACTGGATCAGAGGCTAAAGAGAATGATTCGCGAAGCCAACATGACCTTAACGGATGCACAACACTGTGCATGGTTTGTAGTGTCCCTAATGCCGCAGCGAAGAATGACGCTCTCGTAGCAGAAGTTATCCACCCAGGCCGAAGCATTGGAGATTGCAATGAGATTGCATGAGACTCCTATACAAGATCTTGGTATGGAAGTTCAACAAATCCATGTGCAACTAAAAAATTTATGCTGGAAATGCAAAGTCTAAAACAGGACAGGACAGCTCACCCCGAGATGCGCGAGGAGGTATGGTGTATTAAATGCAAGGGATAGGGACATGACAAAGATCACTATCCAGTCTTCATGAACTATTTGGCGGCAGGAGGGCTGATGCCATTAAGACCAAAGGCACAAGCAGGACCGAGTGCAGCGCCTGCATTACGGTGCGCGATTTGTCAGATAGGAGGAAAACATGCTACAGACAATTGTCACCTATTGCAGAAGTATACACAAACGTCCCAACAATTGTTCTGTAATTTCTACCGGTCGATAGGCCATGATGAGTGCACCTGTAGAAGTTATGAGCTAATGATGGATCGAACCCCTACCTATAGGGTGCAGACTGAAATACAAGCCCTTGATCAAAACGCAGGAATGGCACGTGTTAGATTTCAGGGGCGCGATAGAGGTCGAGGTGGAATGGGACCAGGAAGGGTCACAGACAACTAATTTTTTACAATTGTAGAGGGTCAGGGCATTATGCGTACGATTGTATGAATCCGACGAGAACATCATGTTTGTACTATGCTCAGTTTGATCATGAGGCAGAGGATTGCCCTACATTGATAGAGAGGCTGCGTGAAAAGGGGGTACTCCAACCTCCCCCAACTTAGAATCTACAAATGATGAGGGCTGAGCCACATAAAGAGGATCCAAATGTGAACATTGTGCTTCAGAGTGGTATCACAATGGGAGACGACAAAGGTAAGCAACCTGAAGAAAGTGCGTGGGTACGCAAGGCTCCTACAAAGGAACCCAAATTTGATTTGGAGCACATGAAGGAGACATTCATGGAATCTAAGAAGAGCTTCACGGAAGCCTCCACTTCAGGTAGTAAGGATCAACTATTACTAGAGATGGATCATTCAATGCTCACTACCTTTCTGGAGACATGTATGAAGTTATTGCGCAACAGCAGGGCTGTGAAAGGACTACAGGAACTTATCACCAGGTGCGTTGGGTCAAGAGAGCCACGCGTAGTATGAAATCTCAGAAAACATACTTCACGGACAAGAAGGGAAATGAGGTTGACTACGCAAATCGGAGAATATGAAATGGATAAAGTAACTCTGGGTCTAAGATCAGACGCGAATGTACTGCCAAAAAAAACATGGGAGCACATGGGAAGGCCCGCGTTGTAGTGGCCTCCTATTCAATTACGAATGGTGAACCAACAGAAGATCTTACCCATGGGGAGACTACAAGGAGTCACGGTCGATATTGAAGGCACGAGCGCGTTGGCGAATTTCGAAGTGATAGAGATTGTCAATGATAGCAATCTCTATCCTGCGCTACTAGGCATAGATTGGGCCACTGATATGAACGGAGTCATAAACCTGAAAAAACACAAAATTATTTTTGAGAAAAAAGTCACTACGCGTAGTATTACCACTAGATCCTACCGAAGGAGTGTGATATACAAAACCTATGCATGAAAACGATAGTGATGATGATCTCGATTGTATTTATAAGATAACTGCGCGAGATCAGGACTAGGTAAATCCGATAGAAAAGAGTAGAAATTCATGGGAGTGTGACAACTCTTGCACTTCGGATTCGGATGAGGTAGTAAAATAATGGCAGAACCGGTTACACTAGGTAACCATGCTAAATTGCAATATGATGATAAGTTCATTACGCTGCATAGCGACATAAGCAAGGGATCTGCCCATGTATGACGAATTGACATCGGTGGATGAATTCCTGAACAAATTTGAAAGCGAAGTTCCAAAACAACAACGGTTTAATGCTCTGAAATGGGCACTATGTGCTACGCCTGCAAGGTGGTGGGGTACACCCCAGCAGAGTTTCGGGGATTGGCGCAGCTGCAAAAAAGTGATGCTTACACAATTTGGAAGACCTCAACTACAGATGAGAGCCAGTTTTGAGGGGCGGAATAGCTTTCACGCCCACCTTTCCAGATGGATACAGGCGTATGGTACGCAGCCCGCACCAACGCACACCTCTCTCCTAATAGGAAACAGGAGCACAACGCAGAAGCAGCAAAGACGAAGGACACCAAGGATTATCAGTGGGGAAACCTTTGACAAGGTGTGCGAGGTGTCGAACAGGGTCCATCATGTGAAATGCACTGACCGGGACCTGCGTGTACCAGTGGTTCGATGGGCCTATAGGACCAAAATCCGAACCATGAGAGCAATCCCAAAGCTGCGATATGAAGCAGGGACTACAATCTCTAAGGAGCATGCGAAGACAAATCCACACGTAACAAAACCCATAGATCTGACAGTGCGTGAAGCCTGGGATGGAAAAATCACACATTTACGCAAAGCAAAAAGAAAACTTCAGGAAGCAATTCGACAGGGAAACTTTATACTTCGCAAGCTTGAAAAGGACCGAGTATGACTAAGGAAGAAAGGTGTTTTAATGGACACAGAGGTTAAGAGGTTGGAAAACAAAATAAAGGGTGCATTTCTTGTCAACGGACCAAGGATAGCAAGGCAAGGTGCGTACCATCATTCTAACGAATTAGAGGACTATCGTCGGGAATTAGTTAGTTTGTTGCCATGGATAGGACCATATATCACCAAATGCAGCAACCAAGGTAGCGCATGGAAAATAGTAGAGCGCACAGTTCCAGATGAGGATTTTCCATGTACTATGCTGGAGAACGAGATGGAAGCCCGCACAGGTGGTGCGACCACCTGACTAGCCATAGGAAGCACAGTCTTAGCACTCTAAGCAGTTGAAAAGGAGCGCAGGACTATAAATTATTCTGCCGGGGAGCTGCGCGCTCTGGGAAGTGCGTGTAGGAATAGAATGTCACAGGGTTTGTGACCGCACATGAAGGGTTGTGCTGCCGCACGGGTTAGCTGGGAAATGACCTTTGGTGTCACTGTTCATGACGGGATGTCTGATTTGAGGCCAAATGAAGCAGACGATGGGCATTTAAGATGCGATTTATGGGCAAGATTTGGATAAATCTACCACCAAGAGAGCATTGATGGCCCGGAATTGGGGGGAACAGTCTAATTTGAATTCAAAAGTCACTATAAAACTCCAAGGGCTAACCTGTGGACAACACTTGGTCATTTGAGAATTGAGCGGTTGAGCGGAGCACAGAGTGTTGAGAACCGAGCGAGAATAGAGCCCCTAAGTTCACAGAAGATAGCAAACAGTGTAGAAATAACGACGACCACTAAGGATGGGTTGGGCATTGAGGAAGGAACTGCTGGTGAAGCCACGTAGACCCCCATGGTGCAAGATGTTCTTGAGGGCACTGTGATGGTCACAGAGATCCCCAAATCAGCACGGACACCACGACCGAAGAAGGATAAGCAAACAATGGGACCAGTACGCATGTCCCTGAGGAATCCACGGCACAACAAGTTATCAATGGAGGAAAAAGGGAAGGCAGTTACAATTGAGATGGACGAGGAGGAGGAAGACCTGCAGGCCCTAATTACCATTGCAGAAGAAGAAAAAGACATGGAGGAAGACATCCAAACGTTGCACTCCACAGCAAAATTGCCCGCGTATGTCCCTCCACGGAAGGGGAAAACCAAAATACCACAGGATCTGGATGCCACGAAGAGCGCACTCCAGACCCCGCTCCTCCCCGATGGAATTGTCTTTGAGGGCTCGCACCTAGGCCACGTGTCCACCATGAAATTTGAGGACTAGGACCTCGCGGAAAATGAGAAGTTCCCACACTTAGGAATGACGAACCTGATGAAACAAAATACGGAGGGACCGATGATAACATTAGAGCCACGAAAAAGGTTGCGCGATGTAGAAAAGGCTGGGTTGCTTCATCTGCTATGGATACCACACGTCCACTGTGCACCCATCACCATTTTTGTCATCAGGCAGTTGCTCTGTTAGGTGCATGATGGGTACTTATGGCTAGAGGAGCCTATTCCCATCACGAAAGATCTCATCCATAGAATTTCTTGGCTTCCCTATAAGAGGAAGGACCCCGCGACGATAGTCGGGAAAGCCAGCGATTTGGCTCTCGCAGAGGCCATGAAGGAAAAGTATAAGCTAGAAAAGAAAAAGAGGGGTTACGCTATCACTAGTATCAAGGACAAAGGGGCGCACATAGCCACCCAACACCTGGTTGGTAAAGTAATGAGAAAATGTCACGTCGATGAAGTACTAATGCCAGTGGTTGTGTCGACCGAATAGTGTGCGGAGGGGGTCCAGTTCAACTAGGCTGAGTTCCTCTGCAATGAGTTTTTGCTCAATTGTCGTGAGGCCCAGGAGCAGGGTAAGACCTTCCACTATGCATGGTTACTCTTATCCATCTTGCTAGTAGCAGGGGAACTGCCGAAGGATAGTCAGTTCCCAAGCATTGACCGAGACTTACTAGAGGTCGCGAAGTATGCTTCGCTCTGGACAACCAAGGACGCAAAACGGATTCACGATACCAAGATTTTCTAGGTGCTCATGGAGGTGAGCATCCCAATGTGGATAAATAGGAGGCCGCACCTGTCCCCCTCGGTGCACAACAATCTGCAGAGTTTTGCAGACTTCAAGGCAGACATGCACAATATCTACCTCAGGGTGCAAAAGGATCCGGTGCAGTAGTGGACAAAGCTCCCATTCATAGCCACTGACAACACAATCTTTACAGTGTTAGAAACATGGCCTCTCGAGTGGTGTGCCCCGAATTTGGCAGAGTTAGAGAAGACGACAACATATAAAAGGAAGGATGAGGCCAAGCTGCATGTCACCCAACTGGCCGAGAGAAGGTGGAATGAAAAATTGGTAGCTGAGGTAAGGGCAGTCTGAAAAGCAGCACTGGGAGCCGCGGAGCAGAAGAAAGCCGCAGAAGGAACAACAATAGCGCAGACAATAGAGGCCGCCACAGTGCAGGTAGAAGAGGGCCAAGCAATATCCACAAGATAGGGGCAGAGGACACTGAACTTGCAGAAGAGAGTGTGGACCTAAGGACTGCCTCTACACAGCTCAAACGGTTGTGCATCGTAGAAAGATCGGGTCAATGAAAGAAGGCCAAGGCCTCGAAACTAGCCATCGACTTGATCACCTTAACTGAAGGTGATCTCCACGACATTGGCGAGATGGTTCGCGATGTCACCGGTGAAGCGCTCCAAGAATTTATGACGGAGCAGCAGGATGTGTTGGGGGCCCTAAGGGCGCAGCTGCAGGATTTACAGGTGCGGCCCCCGTAGGAAGGTACATTGTCTAGCCAAGTCGCAACAGGCATGACAGTAGCAGAACAGATGCTACGCGCGAAGATTAGTGCGTTGCTGACATCTAGACCGTTTGGAACCAGCTAGAGGGACTCCGCGCCAAGATCGCTGCACCGACAGAGTGACTCGAGGACGAGTCACGATTTTGTGTTGGGCACTTGTTGGGCATGGAATCCCCCCATAGCATGGTTTGAGGCTGAAAGCCCAAGTTTTGAATAATATTATTGTAAAGATCCGTGAAGTGCAGGCGCAGAGCGCAAATTGTATGTCAGAGTCATAGGGTTATTTGCCTTAAGTTTTGAATGTAGGGTTGGCCTACCCATTGTCCGCGGACCATGGGATTGTATAAATAGAGCAAGGCTCTAAGTTGTAAAGTAGCGAAGAAGAAAGTAGCTAACAAATGAAGTCTAGAAGATAGCGATCATAGAGTAAGAGTCTAAGTGCTTTTGGGTCGTAGTAGTAGGAAGAGGCTTTGCAACTGAGTGTGCAAAGGCCTAGTAGAGTCCGCAGCTGAGTGCGCAGACCCTTTCAGCTGAGTGTGCATGGCGAAGTCGGGTTTGTAACCAAGGAAGAAGAATAATAAAGAGAAGTTTGATTCCAAATCTTATGTATTTGTTCTTGGGTTATTTCCTTTTTGATACTATATGCAATTATACTATTTTATTTATCACACGCACTTATATGAATGTTGAACACTGTTAAGTATAGCTAGACACATATAGAAAAGCTAAATTGAGCACTAAGATGTGGTTAATAACAAGGATTTGGGTAATAACATTGTTTGGGCCCCGGGCAAGGCTGTGTGAAGACAACACCATAAGCTGCAAGGTACAGATAGGTGCGCGTAGTGATGTACTAAAATCATCAGACATCTCCAGGGTGCAGAAACCTGGTTCTAGCACCCTCCCATATGGGTGAGACCTCAGTCCGCGCTCCACGGACTATTGTCGAAAGGGCTAGTAGTACCAGGATTTTTTTGGCTAAATCACCTCTAAACCTAGATCAGTCCCCTACAAGCCAACAGAGAACAAGTCATAAAATTGCTAGCCACTCAAGGACTGTAATACATCCCTAAGGCTCCCACATAGCTTCAACTAATATGTGATTGTCAACACCATAAATTTGGTAGGTGAAACATGGTATGTATAACTTACACAATGCATATTTATGTAACATGGGCCCAAATAATTATCCTAAGTGCCAAGCCTATAGTTTTTCTTCTTTTTCTAGAATTAATCCAAACTCAATAGCCCAACACAAGGTTGAGGGTCTCTTCTCTTAGGTTTATGTATTTTGTTTCTAATGGAGTAGGGTCATATTGATAACATGGGAGAAAACTTATTACTGGAAACTTCCATCCTAGCATTTTAGGTTGGGGTCCAACAAATTATGATAATGATACACTTGCAAGCTGAGTTTCTATTTTAAGACCAATTTTGTGACATGAACCTCATTACACACAGAGTATACAACTCTGCAATATTAAAGAAACCATATAAAAATTCATATTTATTGCATTCCATAGCATTAGATCAGCTAAGATATTATATTTCTAGACTACCAAGTGCATGCTTCAGAGAGGGTTGTATATTATGACCTTCAAGGTAGGTTGGTAACTCAACCTTACAGATGAAACCATTATAATCTCATCAAGTCAAATACATAAAATAAACCATGTTCTAAGCATATCATTAATAGAACATCAATTTAATTAACATGAACATGAGGAAACCACACTCAAGCACTCAGTAATCAGAACATTAGACTTTCTAACATGAATTTTCATGTCATATACTAAATGGACTAGATACTAGCTTGGGACTCTGATTTTCCACCCAACCTTGTATTAGGTAGAACTTTGGTTTGTCTTGTAGCCCAATCAATCCTAAGTCAGATTCCAAAGCATGGAGGGAAAGTGCTTAAAGGATTAAATCGATGTTTCTTAGCTAAAATAGGTACTCTAGGGTCTTATTCACCCTCACCCACTAGATAAAAACAACGCTCAACTCTACACAAGGGCCTTTAAGAATTTACCAATTCCACTAACAAATACCAATGAAGTTGATGGCTCATATGTGCCCAACCCTTTCAACACTTTGGTGCATACCAAAAATTATATGAAACTCTTACAGTAAACTCAGTTGAATATGTTGGTATAGAAATGATGGATATCCTTATTAAATGGAAAATCAATGGTTGTACTAAATTACTCATTTTTCTCATGTGAAATCTCTATGTACAATTTTGCATCCTGAAGTTCCAACCCTTCATTTTCATCTCTGTCAAAGATGGCATGACTTTTACTCTAGGCCTGATTTGTGGCGACCCTAATCAAATACTCATAGTTTATTGATTCCAAATTGGGATTCGTTTCACTTTGTTGAATCAAGAATTAATATGCTTCTTCAAAGCCCCTGGCTAAGAGCATTCCCTTACTAAGATGCGCATAAGTACCATATAAAGGCTTAATCCCTTCTCCTTTCATTCTATCCAAGAGCAGAAGTGCACCTCTAAGATTTCTTGTCTTGCAAGCTAAATTAATAGTTATATCATAATATGTAAATGATTTTGGCTAGTAGCCACTATTAACCATGCTCTCAAGTACTTTGGGTACCTCTACAAATCGTTTTCAATGAAAAAGCTTAATAAAAATGAGGCTATAGGTCATTCAATCAGGAGGAGAGCCTGTGGTCTTCATCATCTCAAATAGAACATGTACCTTACCCATTAGGCCATTAAAAAAAAACACTATTATAAGTGGATTAAAGGTGACCACTCTCAAGCCACAATTAGCACTTACCTTTTTTTTCCAATACGAATAAATATGCATTGGCATGATTCTCTTCACAAATAGATGCAATAAGCATTTCATAAGTGTATCTTTTGGGAGAAAACTCTATCTTATCATTCATTCAATTGACTTGATTCAGCATATTTGAATCATCATGTCAAGTTGTGGTAAAGGAAAATATTTTCACAGAATAATTGTGATGAATAGGTAACAACTTTGTCAAACTCTTTTGTAGGGTTCAAAGTCCTTAGAGCGACCAAGAAGATTGGTAAACTTGTTATATGTTAAAGTGTTATGCATGTATCTTAGTTGTAGTTTGGACCATTGGAGAAAAGCTCAGGGCCAAGCTTGAGGAACATGTTTATTCAATACCATCTATATCATTCCTTGATAAATATGAATGCCCAATTCACTTAAAACTTCTTCGTCTTCTTCACCATTTTTTTCTAAGACTTCACATATTTCACTTGGGGCTTCCTCTAGCTTCCATTTCTCTTTTCCTTGGTTTTTTTTCTCCAGTTTTGTTAAATTCATGCAAGGTCTATTCCTCTTCTTCGTTATTTTTCTCCCCAATTGAAGCCCTTTTGAAAGTCATGAAGATATATTTTTGTGCCATTGTAATATTGGAGAGCTCCACCCCATGTTTTCATTCTGTTGCCTTGTCCAAAAAATTAGTCTTCTCTGATGCAATTCGATTCCGTTTCCCCTGGTGGTTGTTTTCTAGTATGGCTTGAATTGTTTGGGCACATAAGAGTTGATCCACATGTTTCTTTGTCCCCTAATTTTTTTATTTATTTTCCTCGTCATCCTTAATTTTTTTTGTGTATGATTCTCAGAGTATTGCATGGAATTCACCATAGTTCCACTTAACCCTATTCCCCTTTCTTACATACCTATCAACCTCCATGGATACCACCAAACAAGTCAACAACCGAAACATTTTTCGCCCTCCTGAGCTCTATAATTCATGTCCCTAGACTCAACCCATGTTTAATTAAATTAATTTAAAATAAATGGGAAAAGTAACCACTCCCCCTTAGGGGAACATAGTCCTCAGTGTTCAATGACCATATACAATATAAAAATCAATGCTTTAAAGACCAAACATAGTTGATATGGATCTTAATATATGCAACTCGTTCAACTTTTACAACACATATTATATGCACAGTGGCTTGCCTAGCTTCTCGGTAAAAATTAATCATTCATTCCGCAATCTCCCAATGATCCTTTTTTCAATATTTGGAAATTAATGTGCTCAATCAAACTTGTATTCGTTCCTTTTCCCCGAAAATTTTCCTGCCTCCAATGTCCAACATTGTTATCTTTGTGATCCTTATTCCTTTAGTGAGCATATATCGGCTCATTGTTTCCAAGCACACCCCAATGTGCTTTTGATTCCAATCAACCATGTTCATGGCCCTTTAAAACAAATCTATTTTCTAGCCCTCCCTTATTTACTTCCCAGTCCCTCGGGAGATATAGTCACCCCCTTTCATGCAGTCACTCACATTCCAAGTTTAGGCATCCCCTTCTCTGCTTCTTAATCCCTCAGTAATCCACTCCTTGGCCAGATTTCCTCACATAAAAAGGTCTCAAAAGCAAGGCATATCCTTGCCTAAACACTAACATACAAGTCACAACTTTCTTTATGGCAATCATTTGGCACCATTGGTGCTAGTGTCCCACAACGACCTTGTTCCTAAAATATTTTGCTTTTGTACATTGTTGTTATTCTACCTTGTGGTTAGATTTGTTCATTTGAACTGAGCAGTCTCATGTCTTGTCCTGCATCATAGACACACAACTTTTATGGGACTCATCATAAAAAATGAAATAATTTTAAATCATACCATATTAGCAACTTATTCCTACAGTGAATCTTGCAATTTTCCCATAATTCCTATCAAAACAAAACCAAGTTTGTTCATAAACCAAATCATCATAATTTAAAATATCACATCAGGTTAGCTCAAAACCCAAACTATCATAAATCAGAGTACTAAATCAGAGTACTAAATCAGAGTACTAGTACTTATCTTGATTTTGATGGCTTTCTCCTTTTTCTCATACACACATGGGGTTGCTTATATTGGCAAGCACCTAGTACCTTCTCTTCTCTTCGACCTTGTACACACATGGGGTCAATTGCCTAACTTGGAAATAACCTAATGCCTTTTCTTCTCTTCTCTTCAACAATCCACAAGTGGTGGACACATGGGATATATATAAGCCCATTCACACCTCACAAATACGTGCACTACCAAACTAGGTAGTCTTATGTTGACAGGAAACAAGTGTATTCCACACCTCATAAGAAAAAAATTCCCTTATATTTTTTTCGTAAAAGCAAGCCTAGACAGTCCCATACTTGTCCATCCTAGATATTTACACATGCTCTGACAGTCTCATACTTTCCCATCCTAACACATTACATAACACTTACACATAAATGCATGGGACCATACAATGTACACATAACACAATGCCACATACACATAGCACAATACCACAACACAACACATCGTATACACATTTACACATAACTCAACAAATTATACATTATCGCATAGAGTACAAAGACCACATTGTCTCTATTCATGTGACCGAGGCCATACTACCTCTTTTTTTTTTCTATGTTCATAATGTAAAAACCATGTTTAGTAGGAGTTCCTTTTTGTCAATATATTTCTCTTTTCATCCCATCCATAAGCAATGATATTTCCATTCAAATGACCCATGATAACCTTGTCGTACATAATGACATTATATATATATATATATATATATATATTTGGCACAATGATGTATTTTTAATATATATATATATATATATATATATATATTTGGCATAATGATGTATAAAATACATAAGTACGTGTACAAATATAGTCGCGGTTAAGATAAATACCTTTTACCATTTTATTATCCATCATTTCCATGGACTCAACCAGCCTACTTAGCTATCATATCACATTCCAGTTAATCATGGTCATAATAGATATTGACTTATATCAAATAAATCTAGGGTCTAGAAAACCCCCTAATTATGTAGTAGATAATGAAATTCCTTTTTCCATATTTCCTCTTTACCTTTATCTTTTCCATATGCATGTTACCATGTCCCTGCCACCCAACCAATTTACTCCAAGGCCCCCAAGCATGTAAATCAAAGGGAAATTATAAGATAAATCGGAAATGCAAGAGGCAAAATAAAAGGAAACATCATAAAGGAAATAAAATCCATAATCACAATCATCAAGGAAAACCACATGCAAAATAACACGACCATGCATATTTAACAATCAATTAACAACAACTCACAAACTTAAAAGTTTAAAGGAATAGCATGTCAACATCATGTAAAGTAGTCCCAAAAACCCGAGTCCAATACCCATGGATCTCTTAGCCATCATACCATGCATATACATATGTAACAAAATCAATTTACTTTCTTCTTCAGCTTGTGGGGGCAGTCTCGTTTTAAGTGCTCTTCCCAACAAGACCAACACAAGATGGGTTTTCTTCCCATCTCAATTTCATGGGGTCTTTTTCCTGCCATCATCACTTCCAATTTCTAAGGGTTGAACCTGATATGTCAATTCCCACATGTGTTGTTTAAATTCATAGTTACATTCGATTAGCTCTTATTGTTGAATAACAAGTTTATTTATCTTCGCCTTGCAGATCCTAAGCTTAGCTTCCAAATCCTTGAGATGAGATTTCAAGTCTTCTACTCTTCAAGAGGAGCTTCCCCTCTTTAATTCATGTTGTGTACCATTGGTCATGTTTTCCCTGTCTTTTCCAATGATTCTTCCCATCTGTTTCCACACACACTCAACTATTAGTTCATAATGAAAAAAAATACATATACCAGAGGTAATCTTACCAAGTGAACTCAAACATCCTTCTGTGTAGCCATTCACATATCATAGGATTGTCATGAGGTATATAGTGCAACCAAAATAGCATTTGCATAAGTTTGCTTTCAATTTCAGGAACACACACACACACACACAGATTGCATAATAGTCATAATTATCAACCATTTAGATAAAAAAATTAATCACTTTAGAAGGATTCAAACTTATTATTAAGGCCAGCAGTCATGGCGCCTACAACCCCATAGAGTCAACATGCATCAATCTTAAATTTTCACATTCATATAGAGAATGCATCATAAGACCTGCAGACAATATTTGATTAAACCATGATCCTTTCAAGTCTACTTCCATTGGCATTCAATTTCACCTGTAAATAATCTGCATACAATCCATGATCATAGTGCTATAACCAATACCTACCAATAATTATTTGTTATCTACTATATTCCCAACAAATTTGTACTTGTAGTCATACAAATCACGAGATCCATCCAATGCATACACCCACATATACATAAATATCTCTATACAATCAACATGACAATATGCAACATAAGAGATGTAGGAATTTACACAATCCCTCATACTATGTAGATATTCATATGCATACCTATTCCAAGTGTGTAAGAGTACACTACTTGTTAAATAATGCTAATACACTGGCAAGTTATGCACAAAATCATGCAAAAAATTCTTCCAGTGACTAATTTTACATCATGCAAAGAATTCTTGTGGTCCATATTTAATTCCATAATCAATATTATAGTTACTCATATTAATAATTGGCCATCATTCCATGCATATACATATGTAACAAAATCAATTTACTTTCTTCTTCAGCTTGTGGGGGCAGTCTCGTTTTAAGTGCTCTTCCCAACAAGACCAACACAAGATGGCTTTTCTTCCCATCTCAATTTCATGGGGTCTTTTTACTGCCATCATCACTTCCCATTTCTAAGGGTTGAACCTGATATGTCAATTTCCACATGTGTTGTTTAAATTCATAGTTACATTCGATTAGCTCTTATTGTTGACTAACAAGTTTATTTATCTTTGCCTTGCAGATCCTAAGCTTAGCTTCCAAATCCTTGAGATGAGATTTCAAGTCTTCTACTCTTCAAGAGGAGCTTCCCCTCTTTAATTCATGTTGTGTACCATTGGTCATGCTTTTCCTATCTTTTCCAATGATTCTTCCCATCTGTTTCCACACACACTCAACTATTAGTTCATAATGAAAAAAAATACATATACCAGAGGTAATCTTACCAAGTGAACTCAAACATTCTTCTATGTAGCCATTCACATATCATAGGATTGTCATGAGGTATATAGTGCAACTAAAATAGCATTTGCAGAAGTTTGCTTTCAATTTCAGGAACACACACACACACACACATAGATTGCATAATAGTCATAATTATCAACCATTTAGATAAAAAATTAATCACTTTAGAAGGATTCAAACTTATTATTAAGGCCAACAGTCATGGCGCCTACAACCCCATAGAGTCAACATGCATCAATCTTAAATTTTCACATTCATATAGAGAATGCATAATAAGCCCTGCAGACAATATTTGATTAAACCATGATCCTTTCATGTCTACTTCCATTAGCATTCAATTTCACCTGTAAATAATCTGCATACAATCCATGATCATAGTGCTATAACCAATACCTACCAATAATTATTTGTTATCTACTATATTCCCAACAAATTTGTACTTGTAGTCATACAAATCACGAGATCCATCCAATGCATACACCCACATATACATAAATATCTCTATACAATCAACATGACAATATGCAACATAAGAGATGTAGGAATTTACACAATCCCTCATACTATGTAGATATTCATATGCATACCTATTCCAAGTGTGTAAGAGTACACTACTTGTTAAATAATGCTAATACACTGGCAAGTTATGCACAAAATCATGCAAAAAAATCTTCCAGTGACTAATTTTACATCATGCAAAGAATTCTTGTGGTCCATATTTAATTCCATAATCAATATTATAGTTACTCATATTAATAATTGGCCATCATTCCATGCATATACATATGTAACAAAATCAATTTACTTTCTTCTTCAGCTTGTGGGGGTAGTCTCGTTTTAAGTGCTCTTCCCAACAAGACCAACACAAGATGGGTTTTCTTCCCATCTCAATTTCATGGGGTCTTTTTCCTGCCATCATCACTTCCCATTTCTAAGGGTTGAACCTGATATGTCAATTCCCACATGTGTTGTTTAAATTCATAGTTACATTCGATTAGCTCTTATTGTTGACTAACAAGTTTATTTATCTTCGCCTTGCAGATCCTAAGCTTAGCTTCCAAATCCTTGAGATGAGATTTCAAGTCTTCTACTCTTCAAGAGGAGCTTCCCCTCTTTAATTCATGTTGTGTACCATTGGTCATGTTTTCCCTGTCTTTTCCAATGATTCTTCCCATCTGTTTCCACACACACTCAACTATTAGTTCATAATGAAAAAAAATACATATACCAGAGGTAATCTTACCAAGTGAACTCAAACATTCTTCTGTGTAGCCATTCACATATCATAGGATTGTCATGAGGTATATAGTGCAACCAAAATAGCATTTGCATAAGTTTGCTTTCAATTTCAGGAACACACACACGCACACACAGATTGCATAATAGTCATAATTATCAACCATTTAGATAAAAAAATTAATCACTTTAGAAGGATTCAAACTTATTATTAAGGCCAACAGTCATGGCGCCTACAACCCCATAAAGTCAACATGCATCAATCTTAAATTTTCACATTCATATAGAGAATGCATCATAAGACCTGCAGACAATATTTTATTAAACCATGATCCTTTCATGTCTACTTCCATTGGCATTCAATTTCACCTGTAAATAATCTGCATACAATCCATGATCATAGTGCTATAACCAATACCTACCAATAATTATTTGTTATCTACTATATTCCCAACAAATTTGTACTTGTACTTGTAGTCATACAAATCACGAGATCCATCCAATGCATATACCCACATATACATAAATATCTCTATACAATCAACATGACAATATGCAACATAAGAGATGTAGGAATTTACACAATCCCTCATACTATGTAGATATTCATATGCATACCTATTCCAAGTGTGTAAGAGTACACTACTTGTTAAATAATGCTAATACACTGGCAAGTTATGCACAAAATCATGCAAAACATTCTTCCAGTGACTAATTTTACATCATGCAAAGAATTCTTGTGGTCCATATTTAATTCCATAATCAATATTATAGTTACTCATATTAATAATTGGCCATCATTCCATGCATATACATATGTAACAAAATCAATTTACTTTATTCTTCAGCTTGTGGGGGAAGTCTCGTTTTAAGTGCTCTTCCCAACAAGACCAACACAAGATGGGTTTTCTTCCCATCTCAATTTCATGGGGTCTTTTTCCTGCCATCATCACTTCCCATTTCTAAGGGTTGAACCTGATATGTCAATTCCCACATGTGTTGTTTAAATTCATAGTTACATTCGATTAGCTCTTATTGTTGACTAACAAGTTTATTTATCTTTGCCTTGCAGATCCTAAGCTTAGCTTCCAAATCCTTGAGATGAGATTTCAAGTCTTCTACTCTTCAAGAGGAGCTTCCCCTCTTTAATTCATGCTGTGTACCATTGGTCATGTTTTCCCTGTCTTTTCCAATGATTCTTCTCATCTGTTTCTGTAGAAATTTTGAATAATTTGACACATATTCAACAGAGATTATCCTGATCATACAATTTAAGAGGAACATGTATAATACATAATCTCCTCTACGTTGATCATCAAATTATAGAAGCAGAAACATCCACAGGCACACATAGAAGCATCAATCAAACTCATAAACACAGTATGTATCCCGGGGAAAGCATCTCGCTAAAAACCCCACACTATCTGTATATTATATTGATTGAATCATGTAACAATACAAAGCATAATACTTCTCACAAGTATCTCCACCTGTTACACACAATACAGCTCAGATTTGATCTCCAAATCTCTCCCGCTGCTTGCCTGCCTCCACTGCTCAAACCTGCTCGAGAACTGATGAGAATAGCTTCCCAAACTCGATTTTACACTGCAAAATAGTCACCCACACTATGTTGGATGTGAGCAACAGCTATAATATCATGAAGATACGTGAGCAAACTCATTGGCATACTCAATCCTTTGATTGTGCAAATCATCATGCACAGCTATAGTCACAACTGATAGCGATCTGATCCTCTAACACCTGTCCCTGCTGAACTGAACATGCACTGACATGCAACTGAGTTAACTGATGTATTCTATAGTTGCATTATGAGTTAATAAGTAGTGAATTAATTAATAACTAATTCACCCAACTCATCTTTAGTCTATTGATCAGTTAGACTAAATACAACCAGTTTAACAAAGCTAAACTGAACACAACTCCATCAACTGTACCTCCAGTCCACTAAACTCAACTCACTTGAGTTCTAACTGAAGTCATGCATGCAACAACTCAACTGACTCATAAGAAAAACGAATTTCCTTCTGACAGCTGCATGTGCCACTTCCGTAGCTCAAACTGAAGTGCTCCAAGAGAATAAGATTAAGTTTATAGTCCAAATATTATTGTGAGATAATAATATTTGACTTTTCTATTTTTGACTTTGATCACTCACACTGTGATCACTCACACTGTAATCACTCACACTGTGATCACTCACACTTTCATCAAAAATAGAAGTCCATCTATTTTTTCCAACTTGATCAATCATCCATAGACATGATCCATATGTCTAAAAATAGACATAGTCTAAAAATAGACTTGCGCCAAAAATAGCCTGCGGGCCCACTTAGTGAAGGCGACTCTTTTCACTAAGCTCCATCATCTTGTTGCACTCTCAACAAGCATTTCTTGTTGCACACTTTTCAACAGTTTCCACACACACTCAACTATTAGTTCATAATGAAAAAAAATACATATACCAGAGGTAATCTTACCAAGTGAACTCAAACATTCTTCTGTGTAGTCATTCACATATCATAGGATTGTCATGAGGTATATAGTGCAACCAAAATAGCATTTGCATAAGTTTTCTTTCAATTTCAGGAACACACACACACACAGAGAGATTGCATAATAGTCATAATTATCAACCATTTAGATAAAAAAATTAATCACTTTAGAAGGATTCAAACTTATTATTAAGGCCAACGATCATGGCGCCTACAACCCCATAGAGTCAACATGCATCAATCTTAAATTTTCACATTCATATAGAGAATGCATAATAAGACCTGCAGACAATATTTGATTAAACCATGATCCTTTCATGTCTACTTCCATTGACATTCAATTTCACCTGTAAATAATCTGCATACAATCCATGATCATAGTGCTATAACCAATACCTACCAATAATTATTTGTTATCTACTATATTCCCAACAAATTTGTACTTGTAGTCATACAAATCACGAGATCCATCCAATGCATACACCCACATATACATAAATATCTCTATACAATCAACATGACAATATGCAACATAAGAGATGTAGGAATTTACACAATCCCTCATACTATGTAGATATTCATATGCATACCTATTCCAAGTGTGTAAGAGTACACTACTTGTTAAATAATGCTAATACACTGGCAAGTTATGCACAAAATCATGCAAAAAAATCTTCCAGTGACTAATTTTACATCATGCAAAGAATTCTTGTGGTCCATATTTAATTCCATAATCAATATTATAGTTACTCATATTAATAATTGGCCATCATTCCATGCATATACATGTGAAACAAAATCAGTTTCCTTTCTTTTCTAGCTTGTGGGTGCAGTCTCGTTTTAAGTGCTCCTCCCCACAAGACCAACAGAAGATGGGTTTCCTTCCCGTCTCAATCTCATGGGGCCTTTGCCATCATCACTTCCCTTTACTAAGGGTTGAGCCTGGTATGTCAATTCCCACATGTGTTGTTTAAATTCATAGTTACATTCGATTAGCTCTTATTGTTGACTAACAAGTTTATTTATCTTCGCCTTGCAGATCCTAAGCTTAGCTTCCAAATCCTTGAGATGAGATTTCAAGTCTTCTACTCTTCAAGAGGATCTTCCCCTCTTAGATTCATGTTATGTACCATTGGACATGTTTTCCCTGTCTTTTCCAATGATTCTTCCCATCTGTTTCCACACACACTCAACTATTAGTTCATAATGAAAAAAAATACATATACCAGAGGTAATCTTACCAAGTGAACTCAAACATTCTTCTGTGTAGCCATTCACATATCATAGGATTGTCATGAGGTATATAGTGCAACCAAAATAGCATTTGCATAAGTTTGCTTTCAATTTCAGGAACACACACACACACACACAGATTGCATAATAGTCATAATTATCAATCATTTAGATAAAAAAAATTAATCACTTTAGAAGGATTCAAACTTATTATTAAGGCCAACAGTCATGGCGCCTACAACCCCATAGAGTCAACATGCATCAATCTCAAATTTTCACATTCATATAGAGAATGCATCATAATACCTGCAGACAATATTTGATTAAACCATGATCCTTTCATGTCTACTTCCATTGGCATTCAATTTCACCTGTAAATAATCTGCATACAATCCATGATCATAGTGCTATAACCAATACCTACCAATAATTATTTGTTATCTACTATATTCCCAACAAATTTGTACTTGTAGTCATACAAATCACGAGATCCATCCAATGCATACACCCACATATACATAAATATCTCTATACAATCAACATGACAATATGCAACCTAAGAGATGTAGGAATTTACACAATCCCTCATACTATGTAGATATTCATATGCATACCTATTCCAAGTGTGTAAGAGTACACTACTTGTTAAATAATGCTAATACACTGGCAAGTTATGCACAAAATCATGCAAAAAATTCTTCCAGTGACTAATTTTACATCATGCAAAGAATTCTTGTGGTCCATATTTAATTCCATAATCAATATTTTAGTTACTCATATTAATAATTGGCTATAATACTTAGGAACTATAGTTCCACTCCTTTCTGATGGTTCATACTTTAACCTCCTGCTCAATTAATTATGTGATAGAGAATTACCTTGATTCTCAAGATTATAGGGTTAAACCTTTAGTCTTCATTCCTTTCATGATAGATCGCATTAGGTCCAAGTGTTGAACCTAGGAGCTCGGATACCACTTTGTAACACACCCCCTTTATCACCCTAATAAGGAGAGGTGTTTATTATGAATAATCAATTCCCAATGTATCACCTTGGGAATGGGATCTAAAGGTTTCATTAATATTATTTCCTTAAGCCATGTTGACAAACAAAATTTTCTTAGTATTCTTTTAATAGAGTCCAACATAAGGTAGCGTTCTTGCAATTTTATTTTTTAAACTTACACCCCAAATCTTATTAAATCTCATCTATAAGTAAATATACTATTGTATTCATCTCTATAATCATTTCTCATAATTCAATAATAAAATCTAGCTATTGCATATTCTATTTTGTGGAAGATTCTTTCTAATTTTAGAAGGATTATGGTTTAATTGTGTATTATGGCGTTCTAATATGTTCCCAGTTTCATTCATCTAGATATTGGATTTAATATTAGACTCCAAACTTGTATATCAAATTTGGTCAGTCAAAACAAAAGTTTGAATCTTGAAACCATGTATTACAGGTAGTATCACTAAAGTTCATAGATCCTACAGATCAACATTGGATCTACTATCTCTTGTGAAAGGACATAGCTATCTTTTATTATTTGTGATTTAACTAGAAATTGAACGTAGAATTTTCGTTAACATGCACAAATCCAAATGCCCTAAGACTAAATTTCATTAGCATTCGCAAGGCCAAATGTTTAAATAATATTTTTCATTAACATGCACAAGGCCAAATGGTCCTAAGGGTATAATGAAAAGAGTTTAAACTTGAAAATAAGTCAAGCATTGTCTAACAAATGTCAATAGTGATTAGAAATTAACATGGAAGTGGAAAAAACACATCTCCTATGCACACATTTCCAAACTTGAAAATTCCTATCCCCTTTTTCTCCTTAGGGATTTTCCCGCACCAAAAAATTCTTATCATAGGACTGCTTTTTTCTTCAAGAAGTTGTCCAATTGCAATGAGCATGCCCCATTAAGAAATTATACCCTCTTAGATGGCCACAAGAAACACATCTAAATTATAAAATACTATTGCTACCTCATTTGAGCTGAATATTTCAAAATCCTCATTAGACCCTTTTACATCTTTCCGCTTCAAAACATAGGCATTGTGAGCTTGTCCATCACTGCACAAGCAGGTCGAATGAAATGAAATAATTACTAATATCCCTGAGCAACAAGAAATAAGCAATATAAATGTAAACAAGGTACATGTGCAAATTAAGATGAGGGGGTGCCTAATGCATCTTTAGTATAAGAGGATAATATAATTGTGAGAAAGTTATGAATATATTTTTCCAAATGCAACAGTTAAGCACCAGATCGATTCAATTCACCTTTTCAAATGTTTGAATTACTTGTAGTAACTTACTAGCTCTTGGACATGGTAAGAAGGTCCATGGCCAGATAGTCAAAACTGGAATGCCCTTCAACTCTTTGAGCAAATGTTGTAGGCTTCAGTGAAGTTGAAATATATTACATTTATTAGTGTTCTCTCTACATCCAGCGATGTTGGCCTCATTGATGCAGGCCACCATTATATTGGGTCCATGATTCATGATCAGTGTATCAACAAAAAATAGACCACTATGTATGCATGATTGACCTTCTTGGTCATGTTGGGAAACTTGGTGATGCAAAGGAAATTATTTGCAACTTCTCATTTAAGCTTATAAACTGTCTATGTGTCTGCATGATTTCCTTCTTGGTAATTTAAGATGAATTTGCTCAACCTTGCTTCTTGCAGTGGTTAAATGCTTCCATTGATATTAATGATTAAATAGTTGGATTACTAGACCCATTGTACATGTGCAAGGGACTTAGAGTAGGTTTTCATTTCTAGGGGCTTCAAAGATTGTGTAAGTAGGGGCTTTAGAGATTTGCTTGTGTAAGTCAGTAGGGGCTTCAAAGATTGTTGTAATACCCAACATTATGCCCAATAAATATTAGCTTTCCATGTCTACATACATGATGGATTATTGTCCTTCATATAGTATTCACTTGTCTTGTTTAGATTTCACACATACATTCAAGAACAAGTCATAAAGCCACCAACTACTCAAGGATTATAATACACCCCTGAGGGTCCCACATATTTACAACTAATATGTGATTATGAACACCATACCTTTGCTAGGGTAAACATGGCATGTATAACTTACATAATTCATATATATGTAATGTAGGCCCAAGCAATTATCCTAAGTGCCAAGACTATACTTTTGTTTCTTTTGTTGGAATTACTCTAGACTCAATAGCCCACACAAGGTTCAAGGTCTCTTCTCTCAGGTTTATGTTGTGTATTTTTAATGGAGGGGAGTCATATTGATTATCAAGCATACAACGTATCATCAAAAATTTCCATCCCATCATTTCAGATTAGGGTCCCAAAAATTATGGTAATGATACACTTATAGGTTGAGTATAAGTTTTAAGACTGATTATGCGACATGAACCTCATTACACACATGGTATACAACATTGCAATATTAAAGTGGCCATATAAACATTCATAATTCTTACATTCCATAGCACTATATCCACTAAAATATTATATTTCTACACTACCAAGTGCATGCTTTAGAGAAGGTTGTATATTATGGCCTTCAAGGTGGGCCAATAATTTAGCATGACAAATGAAACCAATATAACCTCATCAATAACCTAAGATTGGTCAGCTTACCTTCAAGTCAACTACATAAAACAAACCATGTTCTAAACATATAATTAATAAAACATCAAGTTAATTAACATGAACATGAGGAAACTACACTCAAGCACCCAGTAATCAAAAAAAATATTTTATACCATGAATTTTCATGGTGTATACTAAATGGACTAGATACGTATCTAGAAGTATGAAATAAAAACTTAGTCTAAGACTTTGATTTTCCTCTGAACCTTAGATTAGGAAACATTATGGTTTTTCTTACAACCCAATCACCCCTGAGAAAGATTCCAGAGCGTGGAGGTAAAATTCTCAAAGGATTAAACCGATGTTACTTAGATGAAATAGGGACCCCAGAGGTTCACTCACTTCCACCCACCAGCGAAAAACAACAATCAACTCTGCACATAGGCCTTTAACAATTTACCAATTCCACCTATAACTACCAACAATGTTGATGGCCCCTATGTGCCTAGCCCTTTCAACCCTTTGGTGCATACCTAAAATGATATGGAATTCCTACAGTAATACCAACTGAATCTATTGGTATAAAAATTATGGATATCCTTATTAAATGGAAAATCTGAGATTGTTCTAAATTACTCTCATATTAGTTTTGACTTATTGTTCTCATGTGAAATGTCTGTGCACAAATTTTTATCTAGAAGTTCCAACCCTTAGCTTTCATCTCTATCAAAGATGGCATGCTTCTTCCTCTAGGCATGATTTGTGACTAATCAAATACTCATAGTGTACCAATTCCAAATTGGTATTTGTTCCACTCTCTTGAATCAAGAATGAATATCAATATGTAACATTTTTCAATTATATGCTAGACTAAAATTATCACTTTTTGTAACAATGTAACTTCTTACAACTTACATCCTTACAAATTATGACCAATGACATTAAACCAAAGTTGTTAAAAAATTAGCCTATGAAAGAGAAACTTTTACGAAAATATATACGACTAGCTTTAACAATAATTAGGCCAAATAACCTAAAACAATGTTACCTAAGAATGTGGAACTTAATTTGAAAAGAAAAAAGGAAAATCAGCAAACCATCCTAGATAACAAATAAGATCCTAACATTGATCATAAAGTAAATATTAATATTTTACTATTCAAATTATATCTACACTCTACAACTAGATTTTGAATTTGAAAAACATTTAAATAGATGGAAACATACATAAATAGGGAGGGCGATTAGGGGCACGTGCCTAACCCTAGATACGTCGCCCCTGTATTATTCTGCTTCTTCTACCCCATTGTTTTTTCCTCCTCTGCATATGCATGTGCTGGATATGTTGTTGTTGCAATGTCTCCAAACTCGGTTTGGTGGAGTTTATGAGGGGATGGAGCTTCAAGGGCTCTATTTCATTCCTCTTCCTCCTTGCTTGGTCGCATACACACGGAATGGTAATTTTAGTGGGTTTGTCTATATCTCATCTTTTCCCATTTCCATTTTATCTATTATGGGCGCCTTCGTTGCATCTGCAAGGATTCTGGGGTTTTTTTGTTAGGCTTCATGGCACTTTCTTCTTCTATTGTCACCACATGGGTTTTCAATGTAGGGATTTCTGGTTTGTGGAGCTCGCATGTTGCCACTAGGACCGGGGTCTTGGACATAGTTTGTTGCATCATCCTACTATAATAAATTGAGTGGATGGGGTTTTTTTAGCCCCTTTTGGTGCCTTATCTTGCCTCTTCCTACATAGCATTTGCTCTGACTTCAACTAGGTTCGTGGCTTTCTCCTTGAGGTTATTGCGACGTTTTTGGTGTGGGTTTTGGGCCCTACCTTTGTTTTTTGTGGTCATGTTACTTATTGGATGAACGTATTTGTATTTTCTTGTTTGAACCCTTCTAGGGCTTGGGGGGCCTACACACCTTTTTTGTCTTTGTTTTTGGTAGCTTATCGTCTGCGTGCCTTGGTTTATTATTGCATAGGGCTAGGGTTCTTGTTTTTTAGCGATTCATTCTCTACTCCTCTGGTGATAGATGCTTTGTATCATTAAAGGATGCTCATTCGTGGCTTGTTGTGTTTACAAAGTGTAATTTTTATTTTAGTAATAAAAGTTACGAGTTTTTTTTTTTTTTTTTTTTTTTTTTTTTTTTTTTTTTTTTTTTTTTTTTTTTTCTGTGGGAAAGGATGGAAACATACATAAAAATCCTATAGATGCCTTTCAATTTTATTTTTTTGATATTAAAAGAGAACTATTTTAATAAAATAATATTCATTCTGGTCATACAAAGGTGGGTAAGGGAGGTGCGAGACTTGGAACTCGTAGGCTTGGCTACCATGCTATAGGATATGTAGTTTTCCATCTGTTTGCACCTTGCTCCCAAGGCCGAGGCCGAAGCGGTTGCAAATAAATGGGCATGTCAGGGCATTTGTTGGGGAAAATTTACCAAGGTGAGGGTCATGGTCATGCTGGATGGGGGATCCTGTATTTCGGGGTTATACAAATGAACCAAGGGCAGTGGATTTTGTAAAAAGGCAGAGCCTTCGGGTGTTAGAAATACAAAACATAATGTTATGGCAATCCTGGTTTCTTGTTCCCATATCAGGTCCATCGAACGGTAATCATTCTTGGACACGAAGAGCACAAAGGCTAGTTTCTATCCATCCTCAGGATTTAGCTGGCAGGTATCGTGACAGGGTGACAATGGGCAGAATGACGAAAGGTAAGGGTCAAGGAAAGAGTCCATGGGAGATTGAGGCCAAGGCTGAACCAAGCACCTTGGGTAAACGCCGAGGTAGAAAACCATTGGCCAACCTGATAAGTGAAGTGGCTATTGCATACAAGGAAGGCACCAAGGAGGAGATTAGGTGACTGATAGAAGAATGGGAGGAAGACATAAACCGACAAGCGAGTGTGGATGAAGCTGATCTAGAAGACTATAAGCCCTCGGTTCCGAATTTGGGAAAACCTAGAGGAAGAGCGACTCAATTTAAACAGACCCTGCATCTTTATTGGCTGATGAAATGCCTCCTTGGAAAGGCCATGGAGAAAATCTGGATGTCTGACATCTAGGATTTCCCAAATTACAAACAAGAGTTTCAGAAGCTATAATTTCGATTGCAGAAACATGATGATCGCCTTCGTGCATGGAGAGACACTTCCCTTGCCTATTCTCACACAAATAGCTACCAGGCTCCAGTGCTAAAGATCTGGCCCCAATCGCTTCGGCCTCTTTCGAGAAGGATGGATAGAATGCTAGCTTTCAATTATTTTTTATTAGTTTTCATGTGGATAGCTTTTAAATTCCAGTTTACAGTCACACACACACACACACACACACACACACATATATATGGACATAGTCAATGAAAATCATAACTTTAACATGTGTAGTTATTTTCTTCACCATCGCTACGTCAAGAATGTGTCCAAGAATCACCTTCAATGTGAATTCAAGTCATGTTTTTAAAGGTGAAGTGCTTACATTATGTTATACATTGCTTGATTCTCATAGCCTTGCATGTATGAGATGGAATCTCATGTATGGAACTAAAATATGCTGTGACATACTACCTATATTCTTCCACCTCTTCATAGAGGGATTCGATGCTCTTCTTTAGCTTACTCTCCTACTTCAATCCCCATACAATTTTCCAAAAGTAACGAAGAATGGTTGATCTATTTAGGGATGATAAATAATGGGAGGCAAAAGGACACCTATAATTATGGCTCAAAGAATAATTGTGCAACTTCTTAACCTAATACTATCTTCCTTAAAGGTACCATCATGAGAATTACATGGAAGCGATCCACAACTACCATTTCATAAACATTGCCCCACTTGAAGTCCCTAAACTTATGAGGAAATCTATTGATTTCAACTCTTGCGATCTTCTTGATATTGGAAGTGGAGTATATTTTTCTATCTTCCAAATTGTTATCCTTCATATGTTATATAGTGGACAACTTGTCATGAACTTTTCCATAATTTACACATCTTTTAAACCAATAGAAAAGAGTTAAGAAAATTTGTGATTGTCTTCTCCACTCTCAAGTGTCTTGATAATTTGGAATGGTGTTCCTTGTGTTGTTATTGAAGTTTTTGATCTCTCTAAGGAACACAAAAAATTCTTAATCAAAATGTGTTCTTCCACAAGTAGCCTTGGAATACAAGATTACATAAATCTACACAATGTTAAGGAACTTTAACCTTAAAGGCTTTTTTAATGAACTAGTTTAAGGCGTGGTGTTGTAAAGGCATGACTCAATGCACAATCCATTTGAATGTTTTGTGTTGCACAAATTCCCACCACTAAAATAGATTTGGTTGTGGTTCATTGTACTAAAATGGTTGTGGTATTGTTAAATCACTACTAATTTTATCTTGGTTCTATTGTCCCATTCTCCATTGTTTCATTTTCTTGAATCATATTTCCTAATGCATACAACATGAAGCATGTAATATGAAAATTCAAACAAAGATTACCTATACTTGCATGAATTTTTTGAATTGGATAATGTTCTCGTTCTTATTGTTCTTTTAATCTTTGTCATCATTTCCTCATAATTTATCTAGCCATTTCTCAGGCTTCTTCTTGGTTTGGCACTTAAGCCCCTTTTCAAGAACGAATTCTCCATATTTTCATGTTTGTTGTCAATCTATGTGTAATTTCCATGTGTTATTTCACCATGGACGAATGTTCTGTGTTAATTTTCCATGAATGAACATTCAGTTGTGTTTTTTTTTTGGTGGCAGAAGGAGCTTGATCAAGCTCCTAGCTCTGTAACAATGCCAATTAATATCCTTAATATTTGGTAGTTGGTGTTGGTGAGGAGGTTTATTACTAGAAGGGATTTATCGAGGGTGTGTTAAACCCTCGATCGAGTTATTTCAAATTTTACCTAAAGTGCTTGATCGAGCTTTTTAAGTGTTTGATCAAGTTGTTGAGGACATGATAAACAAAATTTTAAATCCCCTTCTACAAATTTCTTTGCAACACTATCTTGTAGCATGGTGAAACTCAAGGCAATGTTTGTCCTAAGTGGCAGAGTTGATCACCTTGGATTTGTGATGGAATCCTCTGTCCAATGGCATATGATTTTGACATTTTCGAATTCATATAATATATTTCGTCTAATTTCTTTTCAATGTTATGCTTAATTTTTTTTGGACACTGTTGAAGGGGTTGAATGAAATATCATTAACATAAAATATACAACACGAAAAAATTTCAAAAAATTGCATCATCTTCATTATCAAATTCTCTTCAAAAGGGTACTCTTGGTTTTTGAATTTATTTAAATAGTAGCAAAAAATCATGCATGAATACATGTGTTTGAAAAATGCAATTCAAATATTAATTGACCACCTTCTAAAAATAATAAAAAAAATATAGTTTTGCTTTAAAAAATAAAGTTTCAATATGCATAATTTAGTCCTATATATATATATATATATATATAGATATAATCGAACCCACATATCAGTTAAGATGTGCGAAAATTTGCAAGGGAAAACATTTAATTTAATGGAAAATTGACAAATTACACGACACTGGTTTTTTTTGCAAAAAAGTCATTACAACAACACAATTCTCCACAAATTATCTTTTTACTCCAAATTAAATTTCACAAAAGTTATATCAATTTTGAGAGCTTTAATTCTATAAAGACGTATAATTTTGAAAATTCATCGCCACATTTGGCCTATAAGTGTAAACCATATTCATATCTCCCCATATAATATTGCTTCACATCTCCACCCATGTAATATTACCAAATTTTAAATATTTTCTAACAAATTTTTAGTTCCAAATATTATAAGATAGAAATCACTATAAAGTGGGTTTTTGAGCATATCACAAAAGGCAAGAACTAATTGTAATAGCCTACCATTTTGATCTTTGCCCAAATGCAGATTTTAGTCATATAAATTCAAACTACTTAGAATTAAAAAAAAAAATCCAAATTATAAAAAAAGTATATCGTCTTAAATCACATTTAAAAGTTGAATATTTTTATATGAATAAAATTTCTAGTTAAGATTAAAAAGAGAGCATAATTATCTTGATCGGGATGCGGGCTGACCGTTGGGAGAGCAAGGGTGAAGTAATGAAGGGTACCTAGGCACTTAATACTGTCGTCCCCCACATGCTCAACGCTGGGGTGCGGTGACCTTTGGCATGATTGCACGCTGGGGAGGTGGGCAAGGTGGCGAGATTAGAGGCAAGGAAGGGTATAATGAAGGGAGAGGCATTTCGACGTGTAGTCTTAGTGTGATAGCTTGTGGAGAAGAGTGGTGTCTCAGAGCTGGTGGAGAACATCGAAATGCAAAGAACCAGGGCCGTCGACGAACTCCTATGGACTCCGGGTATGTTATTTGACTCCACCTCAAAACTGTAATTATGATCTTGCTGGGGTTTAGCTGGGGTGCAAGGGGTTCTATCTGGGGGATAGGAAATTGTTGGTGGCAATGGGGCAGGCAACTTCTTGCCATGGCCTGGTTTTGCGTCTTTACATTATGCCAAATGGGTGAAACCCATGACAGTTGGGGGGGCAATTGCTTTCTGTTAGGATGGGAAGCTCCGCGCTATGGGAACAAAGGTGGGGGGGAGCTTGACTGTCGCAGGGTAAAGCAGGAGGTGCAATTGAGCATAGCAGGGGGCAGGGATAAGCAACTGGTAGGCGACTTGAGATGCAGCTATACCCGAGACTCGCAAAGTAAGCGATGGGCTACCTGGAACCCAAGCCCGAGTGATGGCAAGGCCAGAAACTCTAGATGGAAACCTAGTTGGGGGGAACTGAGAGCCAAGATCTATAAGGCTGAGGCAAAGGGAGAAAGATACCTGAACCATCGCTGGAACCTAACAAAACGCAAGGGGGACCTGCGAGATCGACATGGGCATGGGATGGTAAACTTGCATGTGACTGAAATAAACAGAGACGGGTAATGGGAACTCCAAGGGGCAGGGGACAGGACCTCTCCGATAGGGGGTTGCGGGCTCCGACCCACCCCAACATGACCATGGGAAGAAATGGAAGAGAGGAGAAGCAAGGCAAGAGGAACCTCACTGCAAGCAATAAGGAATGGGCGAGGTGGTGTATAATTTCAATTTTGTATTTAAATCTAGCCGACTGCAGCTATCATCAGTGCTCAGGACAACAGGTCATGGTTCGAGTTGCGTGAGGCCATGGGCGTGGTAGGAGAGGCCCGACTCCAAGGAAAGATAAGGGTTCGAGCACGTCAGAGCCACACAAGGGCAGAAAATCGGTAGAACGTCTCATAACAGAGGCAACTGAGGCTTATCGAGAGGGGACGGATGTGGGCATCCGGAATTTGCTAGAAGAATGGAAAGAAGATGTGAAACAAAGCAGTGAGACAGAGGAAGAGATGGACTATTGGAGGACCTTAGTCCCAGATTCGGGAAACCCCTGCGAAAGAATCACTCAGTTCAAGCAAACTCTGTACTTGCATTCGCTAATGAAGAGTTTATTAGGCAAGGCTGTGGAGCAGATCTCAGTGGGAATGGCGGTGAAACTACAAGGAATGCCGAACTACAAGAAGGATATGGTGAAAATCCTATTTCTGCTGCATAAGAAGGATATTAAGCTGGACAGAATTGACCACCATATACCTTACATCCTGGAGCCATAAGGTATGCCAAGAGCATTTGCCCAGGACCTGATGCCTGTAAGAATAGTAAACTATAAGATAAAATGTTCTAAAGTGCATATATATAAGGAGTTATTCGGGAAACCATATTAACAAACACTTCCTGCAAACTGTAAGATACAATGTTCTAATCTGCATATATATAAGGAGTTATTCGGGAAACCATATTAACAAACACTTCCTGCAAGAGAATATAAGGAGTTATTCGGGAAACCATATTAACAAACACTTCCTGCAAGAGAACTATGACTGGTAGAATGGTTTAGAGAGAGTGATGCATATGATGATTATGGAATTAATAATAAACAAGATAATTCTGAACCTAAGGGATAGAGGCCCAATTATAGTCCAAATTTTGTAATAGGATTGTAGAGGGGTGAATATGAGGACCCAGAAAATAACCAGATTCCCCATACCCTCGAATGCCAGTACCAGTGGTAATATTAAAATGAATCTGATATATAGGACGGCCAGCATTGCAATGAAATAAAATGTAGTAATAACACATTTCTGTAGCAATACAAATTCACAAGGATTTATCTGTCAGAGAAACATTCGGGATTCAGAATTTTATAATTACAATTATGGGAAAATTTTACAAGTACTATGGGCGTGGAAGATAAAAGAGGAACAAAATCCTACACACTTATTATAATTATGTTTAATGGCATGATCGAACGAACATGGTGATAGCATGAAAAGACAAAAATAATTGAGTTGAGATGTGACTACTTCGTATTAAAAATCGAACTCCGACATTCAAATTCAATATTGACTGAAACTTCTGAATATTACAATCTTGAAATGTAAACTTTTAACAACTTATTAAACTAACCTTGGAGTTGGCCACATGTCTAACATAGAGAGACGAGCAAACTAAAAATTTTGTAGGCCGACAAATGTGTAAGATAGAGAGACGAGCAAACTAAAAATTTTGTAGGCCGACAAATGTGTAAGATAGAGAAACAAGGGAAGCTGCGAGGCAGCAAGTCCCTGCGTTGAGTGGGGTAGGATTCTTTTCTGCCCTGGCACGACGGAGCCAGTAGGAGTGCACAGAGAGCTTTCTTTTCACCCGGAGTTATGTAAAAACAAATCAAAATATATGCAAAGGAGTTAAATGCGACTCAAAGCAAAACATGTATAAATAAAACCTTCAATGTATTGGGTAGAGCCCATGGCACTAGATTGCACTTGTACTGGATGAAATTATAACAGCTTGCACACCCGCGGATGCTCTCCAGGAATTATAACAGCTTGCACACCCACGGATGCTCTCCAGGAATTATAACAGCTTGCACACCCGCGGATGCTCTCCAGGAATATATGGTGCCTGGAAAATTGGATGTCTAATGGCATACAACATGGGAAAGTCATCATGGCAATACCAGTGAAGCTCAGTCCCTACAGCGCGCTCAGTCCCTACAGCGCAATAAGTAGCAGCCTGGAGCTTCAAAGAGATTCTCTGGGATTTGTAAAGCCCTTGTGGGCAAAGGCCTGCAATGAGCAAATGGGCTATGTCTTTATACCAAGGAGACTGGTTATAGCAAGTTTTTATTTAGACTTATTCTTTTGCTCCCTGGTCATCTTCCCCATCAGCTTGTAGGATAACACTTTCCATCCCTTTTTTTAATAATATATAATTTTAAAACTATGAAAAAAAATTCACAGAAACTATGAAAGCTTAGATAAAAGCAGTAAAATGTATTTTACAATGTCAATGAACACAAGCATTAGTTGGCTAACATTTTGAATTTCTGTGTTGTAAAAGCTTACCTTTTAAGCTTTCAGTTCGCTAATATTTTGAATTTGTGTGTTGTATTTTAAATGAATACATGCAAATCTAGGAGCACTTGAGCTGTCGAGATTGGGGCTGCTCCAGGATGATCAGCAAAAAACTGTTTGTCTTCTCGTAAATCTGTAGCCATAGAAAATGAATTTTCAGAGAAAACCAGGAAACAAATTAGAACTCGATTTAAGAAAACAGTCCAACTAAAGATAGTTAATTGGGGATGAGCCTATCCCCACCTAATTTTGTCCCCACCAAAATGATAGGCACAGATGGTGCATAGTGTCTCAATTCTGGAATCCACTGACACATAAGAAACAAGAACCACAAAGCAAACAGGAAAAAATCTTGAGGATCATTTTCAAAAGTTCAAAAAAATGCAAACCTAAAGCAGACATTTCTCCTTTCAAGAACCATGTCCAATATAATCTACTTCAAAAAAAAAAAAGATGAAACACAAAGCTATGGTAAGCAATTACCTTTTTGAAAATGTTTTCATAACTGGCCTTGCTGATCAAGGAGAAAGCCAGGAGGAAGACATCTGCACCTCTGTAACTCAGGGGCCTGAGCCTGTTGTAATCCTCTTGCCCTGCAATAATATGTCTGCAACTATTAACCTATGAAAAATATGCCATACTCCCCCTTTCTGCCACCAATATAATCTACAAGTCTCTCAGAAGTAACCGCTAATATGCATCCAGAAGAGTTTGATAGGAATATGCAACATGCCAGAGGACATCTTGGGAAAACTTGCTGTATAATCTATACACATTTTCATATCAACCTGGAACTTTGCATAGTTTAAATCTCCAACTGAAGACAAAGTTTTGCTACCCAAGAGGTTATCTCAAAGGAATTGTACAGTCGTAACGACATGTGAAGGAAACTTCGAGAATATATAACCCCATCTTTAAAAACATAAACTTCTCAATCTTTTTTGCCACAGTGCGGTCAATCTCCTGGGAGTTAAGGCTTTGGGGATACCCACGTGGCTAAAACAGGTGCAAGAGCTTACTCAGTATATATTACCAAGTGATGAGAGTAAGGCAAGCAAGAGCTTACTCAGTATATATTACCAAGTGATGAGAGTAAGGCAAGCTCTGGTTGAGCAAGACCACTGGGTAGGGGTGGGTGGTGCAATCCAATGCAATGCGTGCTAAATTAAGAGCCTCTTCTTTTGAGTACTCCTTTCCGAGAGTTATATCAATGAATTCATCCGGCCTCCCAGAATGTACAAGAGGCCTTATTGAAGAAGAGTTTATCGTTGTTTCTCCAGTGAGAAGCTGTAGCAGTATGATTCCAAAAGCATACACATCACTTTCCTCTGTAAGACGACCAACTGTGGTGTATTCTGAGGCCAAATATCCCATGCCTGCAGAAGATTTCAGGATTGAATACACTATGTCATCCGCTAAAAGTTTATGCAGACCGCAATCTGAAAGAAGAGGATTTAAGTGTTGATCAAGAAGAATCTTCTCAGCTGAAAAGGTGGATTTACAGGTGAAGCACCACACTGCTGAAGTGCCAATTTATATTCTTACATGTTTTAGTGGTCTAATAAAGTGGAGAATTTGCATACACTAGTATTCTTTTGTAGATAGATGGAGGCATGGGCTTGTGGTCTAATAAAGTGGAGAATTTGCATAACACAATTCTAGAGCTCCATCCTCAATAATGACAGCAACATTCTTCCTGCTGGCCATATATAAGCTAATCTAGGTCCTTGTGCATGCTACTGAGTAACACTGTTCTTGCAGCTGGCTGTATACAGGCTAAGCTAGGTTGTTGTGCATGCTTAAGGGTCAATATCTTTTGTTGTAAATTGTAATGACACTGTGTCTTGGTAATAAAGGAAAATTAACTTCACCTTTAGATAGATAAATATACTTTCTTTTAGACTTTACGTTTTTATGAAATAGATGATATGGGTATCTAATTTATCAAAATCACCCATGACATTTATATGGTTTTTGTCCATTGATTACACTGCACCCATGGGCTGTCAATGTAGTGGGACTTGCATCTGGTGTTAGTTCAGCTATCATATTGTTTTCTTCTCTATGAACATGGCTAGCACATGTGCACATGTAGTTTTGAACCTCGGTACACTCCAACTTGGCACTACGCCACAGCCTAAACAGAAACCTTGTTTGAGTTTCTTGCTAGAACTATAATTACCAAGTTTTGATCCATCTCAGAATTTGTTGATTTGTTTGAAATTGAATCTCTTTTTGGGAATGAATTAGCGGAAATAAAATAATGGTTTTGAATAAGGATCGCAGAATGTTTAAACTTTACAGTTCTCTTTACATTGCAGTTTAATATTTTGTTTGCAAGAAAACATTTGCCAACTTTTGTTGGACTTAGAAGGGTAACTTCCAGTTGTAGCATTCTGCATTTTGATTGGAATGGTCTGAAGACTGATGTCAGAGTTCAGAGAATTTTCATCTGTGTTTTTTCAATACCCACATAGGAACCTAATTCCCATTAAATACAGAGACTGGACCATTCATGAAATTATGCATTTCAGTAACTCATTGATAAAATATGGCTACTGAATGTTGTAGAAGTTGGGTCAAATCAGTTATGTTTCGCCACATAATCACAGCCTGACTTGTGTCAAACACATAAATTTTTGAATTTTTTTTAATCTCAAGCCTGCAGTTCTATGGTATCAAACAAATATTTCTCTTTTGAGTTGTTTGGAAATTACCAGCAGCCAAGATTTGTTCTAATTTAGCTTCTATTCTATTATCGGCTAATCAATACCCATAGAATCCTTGTCTTCCACACCAAATTCATTTTGGCAAATATATCTCCTGCCTTGGTCTAGTCTTATAATATGTCTAAGATATTCAGTGAATCCTTGACTTTGTTTATATAAATTTGTACATGCCTTTCCTTGTCAATGCCAAAACATTGACTGGAGTACAAGAGGTTGTTTATGTAGTAGTAGATAGATATTGATTTTGGCTTTGTGGCCTATTCCCTGCACTACAGTCGATTGCAGTACTTCAGGTCTGGGATCCATTCATATACATGCAACAAATAGAAATGCATTTAAGATAGCTTCACATATGCAAGATGGGGCATAAATTATAATCTATAACATGATAAATATTCGAGGAGCAATGCTTAATACGTAGTTGAAAATGGATATGGCTGTGACTGTGTCAATGGAGATAACTGAGAACTGCTTGCAGCAAATTGCTGTTGTGATTGAAGATACCGGTTCTGTTGCTGTTGCTGCTGTTGATGCTGTTGGTGGTGCTGCTGATGCAGTTGGCGAACTACATGCACATAGGCTTGATTATGGTTTTGACTTTGAGGTTGAGGATACTGCTGGTTACTATGCCCTTGCTTCTGCTGAGGCTTCTGAAGATGATGTTGACCAGAAAAACTCTGATTTGTTGAAGAAACCATCTGATTAGAGTAGGTAGTGTTCACGCCATTGAATGAAGAGGCTGTCTGACCATTATTCTGGCTGGCCTGAAGTGGAAGCTCTTGCATAAGCATCTGCCGCTGCTCTTGACTGGTCTGTAAACCCAAGCATACACAAAAACAATTGTGAATTATCACAAGTCTGCCTACAATATTAAACTTCAACCTACAGAAATGGAAGGCAAGTTCTAGAGATATCAAAGAGAGCAGCACTTACAGATTCCACTTTAACTTTAAAGGTATTATCTGCTTAAGTTACAGCTAAATGGTAACAACATTGTGCCCATCAGAAATTGTAGTTATGTAGTGGGAACTGATTTAAGGAACACTAAGCAAAAGGATAAAGCATCATAGATGGAATGCTTTCATTCCTAGGCAAAAAAAATCCCTGCAAACTGTTGATTACCATGACTATCCAAGAAAATATCATCACTCTTTTTATTGTACATTACTCAGATTTTTCATCAGGAAGCAGCAATACGTGTCAGACATCACAGAATATAAAGGAAGCCTACAGAAAAGTTTCTAACCCTTTATAACATCAAAGTTTCAAACGGAATTCCTTCCTAGTGTCTCAACTTACATTTGTCTAAATTTCCTCTCTATTTATCTTTCCATGGCTTCAAGTTCAGAACTGCAATAATCATTATTTTGTTTCTTCTGGGAAATACAGAAAGATTACCACATAACAGCTGAGCAAGGAACTCAAGTACCTAGTCTCCATTAAAATTACAGTAGCATTATCCTCCAGCATGCTCATGATGGTAGACAATACGTTACAGGGCTGAGAAAACATTATAAAGATTTTTTTGTCAAGGAAAGACTGGTGAAATATAGGAGGTTACCTGCAACATCTGCACATCTCTTGGCCTCCGAATCATACTTCCTGGAACATGCATGGTTCCAGAAGGAGCTGGACCACTGACAGGCAACCCAAGACCATTAGAAGAAAGCATGTTACTAATTCCTGAAGAAACCATCCCAGGAATTCCTGCTGATCCTAATCCTGGAAATCCTGGCCTTGGCAATGCCATTCCTCTGCCAAGTCCACACATCATTCCAGTGCCATTTCCTGCGGTTGGCACTGCACAATCATTTGAATTGGGTAAGCCAATAATTGGAAAACCAGCAGAAACAGTGACAGCAGATGGCTGCAGGCTTCTTCCTGCCACCAGTCGATTATAATGTTGCAACCGTTGTTGTTGCTCATCAATGGAGACAGAGAGGGACCTTCCTGAAGCAAATCTCTGCACATCCCTGCCACAAAACAAAGCAAAAATAAGTGTGCATCCAGAATGTATGAAAGCAATTAAATCTAGCCATATTAGGCACATAATGATACATTACCTTGCAGTGGCTCCAACGTTCAGACCTACCGATGAAGCTACCAAACCAGAACCCAACTGCACACTGTTCGTCCCCTGCAACAGAGTAAGTCCAGCTGACATAGGCTGTATCCCTAAAGATGCTCCTATCCCAGCAAAGGATATGCAAACTCCAAAACGAAGGACAATATCAATGTAACACCAGATTCCTGCATGAAACACAATGAAGTGTACATGTGAATACTTATCAAAGATCCCCACTGCCTGCAATATTTAAAGCATCTTAAACCTTGAATTTTGAGATAGACAAAGCAGATCATCAAGCACAACCCAAAAAAGCATTGTCAGATAATCCTAGGAACTACTTCGATAATGATGAAGCATAGACAGACTCCAGAATATATAGTATTTGCAACTCAGATGGCCTTGCCATTGGAAACTTCCACTGAGAAAAAACTCATGTTGCCTAAATAATGTAAAAGTGGATATTGATAAGCCAAAACTAGAAATGTATGCCATCGTACATGAATAAAGGATGCCATGACATACATAATCACAAGAAGCTTCCTCTCTTGAATCAATTAGGAAATTAATATCAATATTGGCTTCCTTTATTATGTTCAATTACATAGCTGTGCCTTACCTGTTCCGGCTGAGAAATGCACTGTTTTAACCTCCTTAACTGCAAAGAAGAATCCAGTACTGGAAAACAAAATGGAAAGTCAATATTAAAATATGGAGAAATTAGTCTTACAAAGAATAAAGAGACTCCATATTTATCAAAAAACAATACGCCAAAGCCAAAATCCTTCTTACAGAGGTTTGAAATGCTAACATGAAAAACCTTCATATAAAGACATATCTCAGCACAAGAAAGTGTCCATGGAACTTTTGAAATAAGATCTTATAAAAATCGAGAGATGACTGCAATGTGCAAAAATTACTGTCCAAGTTCCCATCTGAACTACAGTCATTCTAATAACAAAGGTTGTATTTGACAGTTATGTGGTACATTAGCTGAGTATTGCTCCACATTTAATCCACCATCCCTGTAATAATATAGGCTACATTTGATATTTATCAGGTGTACTTCACATCTATACTATGCAGTATAACATGAACAGATTTCAAGGAAGAAACAGTGTAATCATGAACACTGATGTTTCAGGTGTAACCCATCATCCATCATCATAAAAACAGGAATAAACTTGTGTGTCGATACAGTACAGTTAAAGATATCAAAATATGCAGAGGAACAGGTACAATCAAATAAATGGAAATATCAGCTTAGATTTATGGGTTTCATAGGTAAAAGTGTGAATATGAGGGTTAAAGGGTCGGCTAAAGATTAGAAATCTGTTTTAAAAAAACGTTCAAGTTACAGAAAAAGAAAGGCTTATTTTTGCAACCTAAAAATAAGAGGTTGAGTAATAAAGTAGAAAAGAAAATAAAGTGGATGGGTAACCAAATAGAAATTAAATGAAAAGAAGTAAAAAGCCAATGTTTAGAAGGTAAGTTTTAAAGTTAACAGGAAAAGTAAGGGGTGAAAAAAAGTTGAATGAGATTAAAAGAGAAGGGCAATGTATACTACACTTGCAGCGTAGATCTGAACAAGCATTTCCTTACTGCATATGTATTAGGATGGGAGCACTGTTCAAAAGCATATGTGGTAGATAGCATCTGCTTTACAAAATAATGGTTTTGAATAAGGATCGCAGAATGTTTAAACTTTACAGTTTTCTTTACATTGCAGTTTAATATTTTGTTTGCAAGAAAACATTTGCCAACTTTTGTTGGACTTAGAAGGGTAACTTCCAGTTGTAGCATTCTGCATTTTGATTGGAATGGTTTTCAGACTGATGTCAGAGTTCAGATAATTTTCATCTGTGTTTTTTCAATACCCACATAGGAACCTAATTCCCATTAAATACAGAGACTGGACCATTCATGAAATTATGCATTTCAGTAACTCGTTGATAAAATATGGCTACTGAATGTTGTAGAAGTTGGGTCAAATCAGTTATGTTTCGCCACATAATCACAGCCTGACTTGTGTAAAACACATAAATTTTTGAATTTTTTTGAATCTCAAGCCTGCAGTTCTATGGTATCAAACAAATATTTCTCTTTTGAGTTATTTGGAAATTACCAGCAGCCACTTAAAATTAGAACAGAAAACTCACACACAACTTTATTAATCACTTTGCTCAATTACATCACACTTATATAGGTTAAAACACAAACTAATTCCTAACCACTCATAACTAATTCTGTTTAACCACCTAAAACTAATTCAGTTCAACCACTCATAACTAACCATTTCTGCATTATTCTCACATCCTCCCTTAATGGAGAAATGGATTTTCTACCATACCTAACTGACTTCTAGAACTTGTACTTTGAACATCTGTTGTATTCTCTAGATTGATCTAGTACTTTGAACATCTGCTGTATTCTCTAGATTGATCTAGCTACTGCATTAACAGAGGGTAGTTGGAATTAATACCTTTCTACCACTCCCCCTTAATTCCAACTATATAACAAATATATACTATAGCACGATATACAAGAAACTATATTCTTAATCATGACGACTTAAACTGTAACTTGCCTGCTGGTCTAAGTCTCAGCTAGGCTTACAACAAAACATTTCATTTTTGCCTTCTTATTAAAAGGTCCATGCTTGTTCCTTTTCCATTGCTGGTGCAGTTTCATCTTCACCTTTTTGGGTTTCCTTATGAAATTCCTTTGCTCCTTGCTTACATACTTAACGTCAACAACCTCTTTTGGATTGAGAGGCAATGCAAGATCTCGAACGAGGTAATTTAATTCATGTTCTCCCCACTTTCCATGAGGAACCAACGAAGGAGTCACCAAAATGCAGTCATCTTTGGAAGTTTTAATCTCAGTGATTTCTTCAACAGCGTGATCCTCAACAACATGAGTGATTTCTTCAGGGACATGATCTTCAACAACATGTAACTCTTTGTCAATGGACTCAAAAACACTGCTAATCCCAAATGGGTTCATGAGAAAATGATCATTAAAAAGATCATTGTCTAAAATAATAGACATATCAATTAGCTTTATCACCGGTCACAAACGGTGCTCACTAACAGCACTCTCTTGAACAAGACCCACTTACACGATTTTTGCAACAAAACAAAGAAAACCGGGCCGACTGAAAAAGAATATGACCACGGTAAGAATATGAACAAGATGCGCAGACTTTCAAGTTTAGCAAAACTTGACTCCACAAAAAACTCGACTCAACAAAAAATGCACCGAAACAAAGGAGAAGGGTCTTATTTCAACAAGACGGCCATAAAAACTGGCTCCACGCAGCCTTTCTTGATGGCTCACGAGCAACGACACCTTGCTTCTCAACGGTTCTGCGTTCTGGCAGCATGCAAACGCACAGCACAACAGATGGCTGCAACAGTTCTCGGATGGCAAGAATCTGCACACGACGGTTCTTGATACGCACAACAACAACTGCTACCCGAGTTCTTGACAGGGGTCTTGGCAGCACACCACTCGGCCTTTCTCACCTGCGCTCTCACCCCAGCTCAAACCCTGAGCTCTGATACCAAATTAAAACAAATACGACACAAACTTCATTAATCACTTTGCTCAATTACATCACACTTATATAGGTTAAAACACAAACTAATTCCTAACCACTCATAACTAATTCTGTTTAACCACCTAAAACTAATTCAGTTCAACCACTCATAACTAACCATTTCTGCATTATTCTCACACAGCCAAGATTTGTTCTAATTTAGCTTCTATTCTATTATCGGCTAATCAATACCCATAGAATCCTTGTCTTCCACACCGACTTCATTTTGGCAAATATATCTCCTGCCTTGGTCTAGTCTTATAATATGTCTAAGATATTCAGTGAATCCTTGACTTTGTTTATATAAATTTGTACATGCCTTTCCTTGTCAATGCCAAACATTGACTGGAGTACAAGAGGTTGTTTATGTAGTAGTAGATAGATATTGATTTTGGCTTTGTGGCCTATTCCCTGCACTACAGTCGATTGCAGTACTTCATATCCGGGATCCATTCATATACATGCAACAAATAGAAATGCATTTCAGATAGCTTCACATATGCAAGATGGGGCATTAATTATAATCTATAACATGATAAATATTCGAGGAGCAGTGCTTAATACGTAGTTGAAAATGGATATGGCTGTGACTGTGTCAATGGAGATAACTGAGAACTGCTTGCAGGAAATTGCTGTTGTGATTGAAGATACCGGTTCTGTTGCTGTTGCTGCTGTTGATACTGTTGGTGGTGCTGCTGATGCAGTTGACAAACTACATGCACATAGGCTTGATTATGGTTTTGACTTTGAAGTTGAGGATACTGCTGGTTACTATGCCCTTGCTGCTGCTGAGGCTTCTGAAGATGATGTTGACCAGAAAAACTCTGATTTGTTGAAGAAACCATCTGATTAGAGTAGGCAGTGTTCACGCCATTGAATGAAGAGGCAGTCTGACCATTATTCTGGCTGGCCTGAAGTGGAAGCTCTTGCATAAGAATCTGCCGCTGCTCTTGACTGGTCTGTAAACCCAAGCATACACAAAAAAAAATTATGAATTATCACAAGTCTGCCTACAATATTAAACTTCAACCTACAGAAATGGAAGGCAAGTTCTAGAGATATCAAAGAGAGCAGCACTTACAGATTCCACTTTAACTTTAAAGGTATTATCTGCTTAAGTTACAGCTAAATGGTAACAACATTGTGCCCATCAGAAATTGTAGTTATAAATCCTGGCCTTGGCAATGCCATTCCTCTGCCAAGTCCACACATCATTCCAGTGCCATTTCCTGCGGTTGGCACTACATAATCATTTGAATTGGGTAAGCCAATAATTGGAAAACCAGCAGAAACAGTGACAGCAGATGGCTGCAGGCTTCTTCCTGCCACCAGTCGATTATAATGTTGCAACTGTTGTTGTTGCTCATCAATGGAGACAGAGAGGGACCTTCCTAGAGTGTCCAAGAAGCTCCAATGGGATTTGGTCCTGATAGATAGTAATGACCATTGTTAACTTATTGATCACATAACTGGGCAATAAGGCTCATGTAATAAAGTCATTAAGATGTGTAATAAATGTAATAAGGAGTCAGATCAAGTAAGGCCCTCACGTGCAGTTGGAGATTCGAACAACTTGCTGTGTGACTGTTATTTTCATTTCAAGATATGACAACTGTGAAAAATAAGATTCTGCGTCGTTTTAATTCATATACATTAAGTTTTTATTAATGTATATGAATTAGGGAGTTTAGTGAAATTCCCTTCTGTAAAACGCTAATGAGTTCATTTCAATACATTAATTACCCAATAGAGAAAACATTTCATACAATTTCCATTGGAACAGGAAAGAGGAAAAAACTATGTCCAGATTTTATAACTTCACTGGTAGGAATTTAAGTCCAGCAGTAGTCTAAGTATCGACTGCTCCTAACATTTTAAGAAAAATTTAAAGAAAGATGAAATCATCAAAAAGATACAATACATGTGATACGTGGAGTGTGAGACTGTAACTACTTGCTTTACATTAATCTTGCGAGTAATAATCGGTAATTAAAATTTTGTTACGCGCCTATGTTGGTGTACATGCACCTAGATTAGCTCCAGTTGTTGGTGTACATGCACCTAGATTAGCTCCAGTGTGTTGGTGTACATGCACCTAGATTAGCTCCAGTTAACTTAGATTAGCTCCAGTTAACTTATTGCTTGCATGTGGCACATGTACACATTAACATAAGATAAAGCACACTTAGCTTTAGTTAGCTTTAGTTATTGCATGTACAACTAAGCTTAACTTAGTTGCTTTTATGTATTTATTCTAAAACTAATATTGTAGAATCAATTTCATTCTTTTCTCAATTCTTGCTCGCTTCCTTCCTTCTCTTGCAAGCTTGTTCATTGTTTTGCAGATCTAGATCTGTATATCTCAAAAATCTTACATGGTATCAGAGCATAGGGATTTGTAATCAGTGCACAAGCAATTTTATTTGCAGGTTCAGAAGATTGAAGCAACAACAAAGAATGGAGTCTAAATTGGAGTTTCCACAATCGGCAATTCTCACTCCATATAATTATTTCGAATGGAAGCCAAAGATTCAACTTCACCTCAAAAGTAGAGGCTTATTTCGAATAACCATGGAAACGGAAGTTGAACCAACATCGACAATGGAGAAAACAAGATATTTCAATCGCATGGACGAGGCCTTCGACATCCTATGTTTATCTATTTCTCCGGAACTGCTATTTCATGTTGAATCATGTTCAACTCCAAATGAAGTATGGAAAAAATTGGAAGGATTGTTTGGAAAACAGGATGAAATGCAAGGTCACATTCTCGAAAATGAGTTAAACTCATTAGATCCGAGAAACTTTGAGAACATTCAAGATTTTTTCACAAGGTATAAAGCCTTGTTGGTTCAGCTGAAAGGATGCGGGATCGACAAATCCAAGCAAGAAAATCAGTTGATTCTTTCCATTTTATCAAAACTTGGTCCAGAGTATGCAGTATTCGTCTCTACATTCCACACAGTCAGATCTGCAACTGGTGCAGATTGGAAGATGCCCTCACTGGATTCTTTTATTCAGTCTTTGATGCATGAGCAAGATAAGCTCATCAAAATGGGCACACTTAAAAATTCCAAAGCGCATGCACTTACTGTGCATGCAAAAGGAAAGGCAAATTCCAAAGACCATCAGAAAGGAAAAGGGAAGAAGGATCCTGATCCAAGAAAGGGAGGACATCCCAAACCCCCTGATGGATCATCTGGCTCAAAGGAAAGGAAAGGAACGAAAGGGCAATCAATGTGCAATTATTGCCACCGTGGTTTTCATCCTGAATCTACATGCATGAATAAGACTATATATCTTATGGCGCAGACACTCCAACAACACAATCTTAGAGACCACATTCCTGAGAATGCTAAGAAGAAGTCTGGAGAAAAAGAACCAGATCCAAGAGGTAACGGGCATGCTTTGATTGCTCTTCATTCTGCACCACAAGAATGGATCATCGATTCAGGAGCTTCACATCATATGGCTTCTTCAAAGGAATCCTTTTCTTCTCTACATGCATACTCAGGTCCTCCCATTCTCATGGGGGCTAATTCTGCAGTTGCAACAACTGGAGCTAATCTAGGTGCATGTACACCAACAGCCTATGATGCTGCGCCAGAGGTGACCTGACGGTTAACTGTGTGGTATGGGTGGATGGATCTGTGATTCTCGCTGTGATGAAATGGGATGGAGAAACATCACAATTGATGAAATGGGATGGAGAAAGATCACAACTGGGAATTATCGTAGGCTTTGGCATCGCCTTTACCATTTTCTTTCTTGGAATAAACATCTTCGTCATCGTCGTCAATGAGGTCGGCATCTGTGACAAATCTCTTCCACAGCCAATGTTTCTTCCAGACTCTGTCCATCATCTCTTCAATTGGGATATTCTTCGTCTCCGGAAGGAGAAACAACACAAATACGGACATAACCAACACCCAGCTGGCAAAGAACAAAAAGATCCCGTATTTGAAATGGCAAAGCATTGACAAGAAGGCCTGTGCAATCACAAAAGTGAACAGGAGATTCACGCAGACGGTCACACTCTGTCCAGCAGACCTTGTTTCCAGGGGAAAGGTTTCGCTGGGAATCAGCCATCCCAGTGGTCCCCATGACCAGGCAAAGGATGATACGAAAATGCAAACCAGCGACACTATTACAGTGTCGTGAGGAAGGTCTGTAAAGTGCTTTAAAAAAATAAAAATAAAAAGACGTCCATGGACCATGTGGGCCCTCCCATGAGGGCCACATGCCTCGCCTCCTCCATAACGTAGCATGCAGGGCTTAAACCACGCCCAAGAGAGAAATAAATATGACTGGGCACCCATGGCGACCATTCGGAGGACCCACGTGCACCCAACGACTATGGACCCACCTGCATGTATTACACATGTTGATGTCACAATCAGAATCAGGAAGCCAGGCAAGTTGAGGAAGGGGCGGGCATTCAAATCATTACGCTCGGGGGCAGAACAACAAGCCACTATGAATTTGTCGAACAACGGAGCCACCATGAATAAGCCATTTCTATGCACATTGATACGTTCTGTTAAAGTTGTGCGCACGCTAAGGATTTTGATAGTGTGCAGTTGGGTTCTGGTTTGGTAGCTTCATCGGTAGGTCTGAACGTTGGAGCCACTGCAAGGTAATGTATCATTATGTGCCTAATATGGCTAGATTTAATTGCTTTCATACATTCTGGATGCACACTTATTTTTGCTTTGTTTTGTGGCAGGGATGTGCAGAGATTTGCTTCAGGAAGGTCCCTCTTTGTCTCCATTGATGAGCAACAACAATGGCTGCAACATTATAATCGACTGGTGGCAGGAAGAAGCCTGCAGCCAACAGAAAGCTTGTTTAGCTCATTCGAACACTTGCCTGAAGCGAATGGGATGGAGAATTCAAATACAGGTTTAAAGGAAAGCTTGTTTAGCTCATTCGAACACTTGCCTGAAGCGAATGGGATGGAGAATTCAAATACAGGTTTAAAGGAACCCCTGCTCATTCAAAGGAAGAGACATCCTCAAGAAGAATATGAAGAAAATGAGTACTGGGGAGACCATGCTATTGGTATTGTTGAACATGAAAATAATGAGAAAACTGATGAGGGCGGTACTTTTCTCCGAGCTTCCTTGAACGGCATGAATGTGCTTGCAGGTCGGTACCTGATCACCCTTGTGAGTTATCTTGTTATACAGGGACCGGAACTATTCATTCGTCTCGTTTTCAGAATCCCAGGAACCAGTCATTCGTCTCGTCTCTAGTAGACGTGATAGAGAGAACCAGACCTTGCTACTGAATGCTACCAAACCTTGCTTATGTATTTTGCCTAATATAGAAAGATGTAGAACGAAGACACCGTATTATATATGCGCCAGGTTCTCTTATGAACGCTAGTCAGGCAACAGAGGTGGGCTTCTGCTCGGATCGATCCTCAATGAAACAAGTTAACGGGAAAAGAGAGAGACATGCATTAAGGTTCGAAGCTACATGACAAGAAACAGAAGTGAAAAAATGACAGAAGGGATTGGAGACAGTAGTAAATACCACCCTGAATCCATTATGCTCTCTACAAAGAAGATCTCTATACACGCTTTGCTCAGATGAACAAAGGCAAAGTGAGGCTTCGCTCAGATGAACAAAGGAAAAGTGAGGATAAGTAAAGCAAGGAAGCAAAAGGAGCATACTGCCTAATCCCAATGAATGAGGAAGAAGTTGCGCCTTGACGTAAGGATTGAGCAGCCTTAAAGATTTGCCTGGCGGTTCAACCTCATGGCCTTGTAAGGATTGAGCAGCCTTAAAGATTTGCCTGGCGGTTCAACCTCATGGCCTTCTACGCTAGTAAGTATTTCCTTTCTTTGTTCGCTATGAAATATTGTTGCCTATGGAATATTGTTGCGGGCATGGCAAGGCTGGCAGCGCCATAAATCAAGCAGCTCCATAAATCAAGTGATCCTTAACTGAATAAACCCAGGCAAAGTGAGGATAAGTAGAGCAAGGAAGCGAAAGGAGCATACTGCCTAATCCCAATGAATGAGGAAGAAGTTGCGCCTTGACATAAGGATTGAGCAGCGTTAAAGATTTGCCTGGCGGTTCAACCTCATGGCCTTCTGCGCTAGTAAGTATTTCCTTCCTTTATTCGCCTATGAAATATTGTTTGCCTATGGAATATTGTTGCAGGCATGGCAAGGCTGGCAGCACCATAAATCAAGCAGCTCATAAATCAAGTGATCCTTAACTGAATAAACCCAAGCCTATATGGAAGGGGAGCCGTGGCCTTCTGAAATGTAATTCAGCATGCTCCCAGACACGTCTTCAGTACAAAAGGCGATAGAAACCTCCTCTTCTGCCTGGACAGATGCAAGTTACGCTTCTGCCTGGACAGACGGAAGTTACAACGGAGGCTGCAAATAGGGAAACTCACAGCTCACCAACAACAACGCTGTGACTGTGTCGATTCGCCATGTAAATTCGGTGAACTGACCTTAATGTGCCTCAGGGTTGTTGCAAGCTGTACGGAGGCTGCAAATAGAGAAACTTGCAACTCACCAACAACAACAACAAAGCCGTGACTGACCTCGATTCGCCATGTCAATTCGGTGAACTGACCTTAATGTGCCTCAGGGTTGTTGCAAGCTGTGTTTTGTTGCAGGCTGTGTGCCCTTCCTGTGATTCACCGTCACACCGAAACCTGCCTTTGCCACTGGACAAACATGCACTCGCATGCAATATAGATGTGGGGTGCAATCGCGTGTTGCAGCAGGTCCCTGCTATGCTTATATGTTGGTATATAACAGGGTGTTGCTATGCTTATATGTTGGTATATAACAGGGTGTTCCTAAATATGTTGGTATATAACAGGGTGTTCCTAAATATGTTGGTATATACCAGGGTGTTCCTAAATGCTGGTATCTACTAGGGTGTTCCTAAATGCTGAGATGACATTTAATGCCCTCCAATAATGCTAACATTAGTTTAATATAATGCTAACATTAGTTTAATGCCATTAGTTTAGGTTGCAGGGACTAAACCAAATAACATGAAAAATCAACATCTCGTCTCGGATTAGCTTTGGTTTTTGGCCTCTAGCTTCATTTTTTTTTGGGAAAAACCAAATAACATGAAAAATCAACATCTCGCTTCGGATTAGCTTTGGTTTTTGGCCTCTAGCTTCGTTTTTTTTGGGGAAAAACCAAATAACATGAAAAATCAACATCTCTCTCAAAACTTTGTTTGTAGCTAATGAGGGGGGAATAAAAGCAGCTCAAATAATGCTATATTCTTGGCTTCCTATTAATATAGTCCATGCCTAAAAGCAAGGACTAATAAGAAACAAATTACATTATACAAATAGTGTAAATACTGATAAATATTTAAAAACACTTATATTATAATACATTTTTTTAATTTCAAAATTAAAAAATTCATAAAAACTAACTAAATTATAATTTTATTTTAAATTATCATTACAATTAATTATATATATATATATATATATATATATATATATATATATAAAAGTTAACCAAATGCATAATTTTTTTTTTTAATTTTTCGTATTATATATGAAAAATTTAACATATGAGTTAACTAAATGTATACATTTTATTTTATTTTTTAAGATTTTTAACTTGTAAATAGTGTTTGCTATAATACCATGTTACATATCAAGTTTATCGATACCATGGTCCATATCAAGCTTATAATACCATGTTACATATTAAGCTTATCAATACCGTGGTCTATATCAAGCTTATCAATATCATATGTGTAATATTATCAATATCATATATTTAATATGGACATTTTCTTTAATTAATTAATTTAAGATAATTTGATTTAAATGACAAATAACTATTTGTCCATGTGATTATTAAAAATATTTTGTCATATTTTTTAAAGACTAATTCTATACCATCAACCTAATAATAATTATTAAATTGAAAATTTGAAAAAATCAATCTTAAAATAATATACCAAAATCTATACCATCAACCTAATATACCAAAATCTATAACATCAACCTAGTAATAATTATTATATTGAAAATTTGAAAAATCAATCTTAAAATAATATACTATGGTGATGCCAAACTTATATAAAATAATATAATATAACATCAACCTTTGAAAATTTGAAAAATCAATCTTAAAATAATATACCATGGTGGATGCCAAACTTATATAAAATAATATAATATACCATGGTTCATATCAAGCTTATCAATATCAATATCATATGTCTGTAGACATTTTCTTTAATTAATTAATTTGAGATAAATTAATTTAAATGAGAAATAAATTTTAACTATTTCTCTATGTGATTATTAAAAAATATTTTGTAATTATTAATTAAAAAATATTTTGTAATTATTAAAAATATTTTGTCATATTTTTTAAAGACTAAATCTATACCATCAGCCTAATCCTAATAAAAATTATTAAATTGAAAATTTTAAAAATTAATCTTAAAATAATATACCATGGTGCATGCCAAACTTATATAAAATAATAGAAAGAAAGAAATTATTTTAACTTATATAAAATAATAGAAAGAAAGAAATTATTTTAACTTATATAAAATAATAGAAATAAATAAATTATTTTAACTTATATAAAATAATAGAAAAAAATAAATTATTTTAATGTTTACAAGGCTAAATATATTATATTATATATTATATTAATATAATATAATATATCATGGTGCATACCAAACTTATCAATGTCATATATGTAATATTAATATTTTCTTTAATTAATATATTTAATATAAACGGATTTAAATAACATAATTATTAATATTTTCTTTAATTAATATATTTAATATAAACTGATTTAAATAACATAATAATTTGTGATTAAATTAAAATTTTGAAAATTCAAGCCTCACATAAACATACTTATAAACATGATTAACAAATTTACCAATATCATAGGTGTAATATTGATATTTTCTTTAATTAATATATTCAATATAAACTGATTTAAATAACATAATAATTAGTGATAAAATTGAAATTTTGAAAATTCAATGCTTATAAACATAATTAACAAACTTATCAGTGAAATTAATGTATGAAATAAATAAAATGTTGAATAAAAGAAAAACGCACTAAATTAAGTACAGTAGCATCCATCAGTGAATGATGAGCATGTGCCCCAGCGAACAGATATTTATAAATATTCATATAACCTTGGAAAATAAAAATTATAAAGGCAAGAAAACCTTATAAAACATTCATATAACCTTGGAAAATAGAAAGGTAAAAATTATAAAAACAAGATAAAATGTATGGAGCCATGACCAAAGAGAAAACTTTTACCAAAATATGCTTCTTCTCCGTCCAAATGACCAACTGCAGCTTCCATTCGCCTGCAAGGTGCATAAAGCTTAAAGTTTGTTAGTCGGCACACAATCCTGAAAACCTACATTGAAAACAAATACTGAAATTAATGCAAACTATACCTTCTCCTGATAACCATGGCCAGAAGGTTGTTTTCGGAGGATAAAATAAAAAGTATCATGGGCTCTCGCCATTCCTAGAACCTGGAATCGAACCCAAAAGGTTCTCATCGGTATCACAAGGTTTCTAGTACCCCTATAACATATTCAGCTTCACACATTCAGACACCCGCATCACATCCAAGATCTTCAATGCTTCAACTTCTTACAGCTAAATGTCTGCAACTTCTTCAAGGACTTCAAATGTTTTAAGTCTGGAAGCTCTTTTAACTCAGCATTCAGAAACGTCTAGTTTTCGGAGCTTAGTCGGTTAATCCAAACCATGCTCTTCAGTTTCCCACATCCAGATACCTACAACACCTCCAAGGACTTCAGATGTCCAACGCTTAGCAGCTCTTCTAACTCAAAGTTTCTAACTCAGAGCAGTAAGAAACGTCTAATTCTCGGAGACGGAGCAGTGTCAGCTGCTCCAAACCCCGTATGCTCTTCAACCTCTGACACATAGTTGCCTTGAACACCTCCAAGGACTTCAAATGTCCAACGCCTAGCAGCTCTTCTAATTCAAAGCAGTAAGAAAAGTCTAGTTCTCGGAGCTGTGTCAGCTGTTCCAAACCCTGTATGATTTTCAGCTTCATACAGCCAGTTACCTGCATCACCTCCAAGGACTTCAAATATCCAACGCCTACCATTTCTTCTAACCCATCGCAGAAACGAACGCGCATTTCTCGGAGCTGCATCACCTGCGCCAAATCCGCTATGCTCATCAGCTTCAATTTAGGACACTTGTCCAATTGCAGTTTTATGAGTGCATTTGGCAATGTCCGAACCTCAATCAGATCTTCACAGTCCCTGATGTCAAGATGTTGGAGGTTGGGGCAAACACCCGTAGGAAATGATACCTCTGATATTTGTGTTGTGCAGTTCCAAGTGTTGGAGACGAAGCAGGCACTTGTCCAGCGTCCGAAGTTTTGTAAAACCACATAGCTGTTCTATTTCCCTCATTTTAGGACAATTGATCAATTGCATTTTTAGAAGTGCATTTGGCAATTTTCCAACCTCCACCAGTTCTTGCCAATCAACCGGCCAGATCTCAAGAGGTTGGAGGTTGGGGCAATCAAACTCCACCAGTTCCTCACATTTCCTGATTTTAAGATGTTGGATTACTGTCGGCAATATTTCAAGTTCCACCAGATTTTCACATTTGCTGATTTTAAGATGTTGGATTGCTGTCGGCAATATTTCAAGTTCCACCAGATTTCCACAATAATGGATGCTAAGATCCTGGAAATTGGGGCAAACACCAGTAGAAAACGATCCCCCTATTTTCCTCAATTTAGAAAAGTTGGATATTTCCACTTCTATTGCGAGTCCATGTCGCTGTGTCATGACATGCGCCAGAGCTTTAAATGATGGATAATGGAATAATGCATTTTGCATTAGAGCATCATAAAATGATGCATAATGGAATGATGCATAATTGAATGATGCATTTGGCATTGGATCATTACATTTCATGATGTGAAGATCTTGGAGGTTTGCACACGCACCCGTAGGAAATGGTGCCCCTATTTTCCTCAATTCAGAACATTCATACAGATTCAGTGATCTTAGTCCATTTGGCAATGTTACCTCTACCAGATCTGGACATTTGCTGATGTCAAGATATTGGAGGTCGGGGAAAACACAAGTAGGAAATGATACCTCGGATATATGTGTGTTGCGCAGTGTCAAACGTTGGAGCCGAGGCAAAAACCTCTCCAAATTACTCGATGTTCTTTCTCCTCCCGAATCTGTCAAGTTTTCATTTTCCCCTTCAACCGCTTTAAAATGCAATTCTGGTGAACAGTCTTCGACCCAAAAATCAACCAACTGATTCAACAGTAGAAAGGAATCCGGCAAACGTTTCAAACGCCGGCAGCTTTGCAGCTTCAAACACTTCAAGTTCTTTAGGTTATTCCCGAAAGAAGGCGGCAACGCTTCTAAGAAAGGCGTTTTTAATACCAATCCTTCCAAATGGCATGCCTCTCCAGTGGCGCTTGGCCATTCTGTTAAGTTTATGAGCCACAACAGTAGGGACCGCTGATGAGCAATTTGCGGGGGAAAAACTTCGATGCGACACTCGGGCAAATAATACATGTCTCCAGGGTTAATCTCTCGAAAAGTTCCACCAGGGATGGTTAACTTATCGCAACGGCTTAAGTCAAGATATTCAAGCTTAATTAAATTCCCAAAGGAGTCGGGAAGTCTCTCCAAGGCACTGCAACAATAGAGGTTGATGTGTTGTAGCCTCGATAAATTCCCGAAGGAGTCGGGAAGCCTCTCCAAGGCACTGCATTCAGAGAGGTTGATGTGTTCTAGCCTCGATAAATTCCCGAAGGAGTCGGGAAGCCTCTCCAAGGCACTGCATTGAGAGAGGTTGATGTGTTCTAGGCTCGATAAATTCCCGAAGGAGTCGGGAAGCCTCTCCAAGGCACTGCAATAATGGAGGTCGATGTGTTGTAGCCTCGATAAATTCCCGAAGGAGTCGGGAAGCCTCTTCAAGGCAAAGCAGAGGTTGATGTGTTGTAGCCTCGATAAATTCCCGAAGGAGTCGGGAAGCCTCTCCAAGGCACTGCATCGAGAGAGGTTGATGTGTTGTAGCCTCGATAAATTCCCGAAGGAGTCGGGAAGCCTCTCCAAGGCACTGCATTCAGAGAGGTTGATGTGTTCTAGCCTCGATAAATTCCCGAAGGAGTCGGGAAGCCTCTCCAAGGCACTGCATTGAGAGAGGTTGATGTGTTCTAGGCTCGATAAATTCCCGAAGGAGTCGGGAAGCCTCTCCAAGGCAAAGCAGAGGTTGATGTGTTGTAGCCTCGATAAATTCCCGAAGGAGTCGGGAAGCCTCTCCAAGGCACTGCATCCAGAGAGGATGATGTTGATGTGTTCTAGCCTCGATAAATTCCCGAAGGAGTCGGGAAGCCTCTCCAAGGCACTGCATCCAGAGAGGATGATGTTGATGTGTTCTAGCCTCGATAAATTCCCGAAGGAGTCGGGAAGCCTCTCCAAGGCACTGCATTCAGAGAGGTTGATGTGTTCTAGCCTCGATAAATTCCCGAAGGAGTCGGGAAGCCTCTCCAAGGCACTGCATTGAGAGAGGTTGATGTGTTCTAGGCTCGATAAATTCCCGAAGGAGTCGGGAAGCCTCTCCAAGGCACTGCAATAATGGAGGTCGATGTGTTGTAGCCTCGATAAATTCCCGAAAGAGTCGGGAAGCCTCTTCAAGGCACGGCAATAAGAGAGGTCGATGTGTTGTAGGCTCGATAAATTCCCGAAGGAGTCGGGAAGCCTCTCCAAGGCACGGCATTCAGAGAGGTCGATGTGTTGTAGCCTCGATAAATTCCCGAAGGAGTCGGGAAGCCTCTCCAAGGCACGGCAATAAGAGAGGTCGATGTGTTCTAGCCTCGATAAATTCCGGAAGGAGTCGGAAACCTAACAATATAATATTTCATCAATTGTTAGATCAACAATTGAATTTCATAAATGATCCATTTAAATAGAGTTCAATATTATATATATATAATAAAATAAGAATCTATAATATGAGTATATACAAATTTGTACGTGAGTTACGGATTCTGGCTGTGGCCATGCGCCTTCCACTCTGATATTCAGATTAAGACTAAGTGTCTTCATGTAACCAAGACCCTTATATTTTCTCAATATAATATATTCTGATTTTTCCTGCTGAAAAAAAATACAAATTTGTACGTGTAACAAAATAATTAAGTACAAAAATTGAATTTCATAAATGATCCATTTAAATAGAGTTCAATATTATATATATATAATAAAATAAGAATCTATAATATAAGTATATACAAATTTGTGCGTGTAACAAAATAATTAAGTACAAAAATCTAACAATATGATATTTCGTCGATTGTTACACCAACAATTGAATTTGATAAATGATCCCGTTTAAATAGACTTCAATGTTGTTTATATATATATAATAAGAATCTAAATAGTATATATATATATTATAATATTTTATTAATTTGTATAAATTTAACAATTGAATTTCATAAATGATCCCGTTTAAAGGAGATACTTCATGTGCTCCAATTATTATAAATCTAATAGATGGTTGTCCTCTACATAACTCTTCTGATTCATTTGATTTCTGTGGCGCCCTATTAATAATGGCAAACAAATATACGAACCTTTAATTCTTGACAAAAAATTATATTTACCTGCAAATCCTCTTTCCACAATGTTTTCAATTTACACCCCTCCACATCTAACACCCTTAACTTCTTCATTGGAATATAAGGAGGAAGGGAAGAGCAGGGACAATTGCGCCAGCGAAGATATAATAGCTTTGGTGAGTCGACCCTCTCCAAAAGGCATTTCAAGAGATCATCATCCTCCTCCTCCTGAATATCAAGAATTTGTAAGTCATCCTCCTCCTCCTGAATATCAAGAATTTGTAAGTCATCCTCCTCCTCCTGAATATGAAGAAATTGTAAGTCATCCTCCTCCTGAATATCAAGAATTTGTAAGTTTTTCATTTTGTAGCGTGAAAAGGATGCACGCTCATCATCCTCATCTGTGTCTGAACGCTCGTCATAATGTTCCCAATGAAACATTCTAATTCCCCGCACTCTGGTTGCTTCCTGTGCATTTTTCAAAATCAATGACGAAGTAAGAAACTGTACCCGGATTTTTATTGAATGGTCTATAGAATATTGAAAGATTGACTAGATTTTTATTGAATGGTATATAGAAGATTGAAAGATTGACTACTTACAGAAGATTGTTGCAACAAATCCTCCATATGCTTTGTCCCACACCAAAGACGACAAGGGAATCCTGATCTATTAGCAAGATCTCTCCCCATATCTCTGAGGTGATCATGCATTATTATACGATGCTGATTTTTATAATTGTCCTCCATGTACACTTCGATTAGGCATTTATTCACTAGACTTTGAAACCCGCGCTTGCCATTCCAACCTGAGCCATCCCATACCCTTATGGCAGTATCCCTGTCTTCTCCTATGAAAAAGCAGGCAATGTCAAGGAAAATCTCTTGTTCTTCTCTTTTAAGTGCATCGTAACTAATCTGAAGGCTCTTTTGTATCTCATGGGGAAGTGTTTTTCTAAGTTCCTCCAATTCATCTTTCCAGTAAGATTTATCGGTGTTTCCACAAAGAAGCCCCCCAAAGACTTTTAAGGATAAAGGCAATCCATTGCAAGCCTTTAAAAATTGATTAACCAGATATTCAAATCCCGGCAATGGATGGGGCTGGCAGAAAGCATGCGAGCAGAAGAGCTCTCTGGAGCGTTCTGTGTTAAGGCCAGTCAACTTATAAATTGATGACTCTTGTACTCCTGACCTTCTAAGGACATCCTTGTCACGGGATGTGATCAAAATTAAGCTATCATGTTGTAGGTCTTTCAGCCGGGGCACAAGTGCAGATACTTGATCCTGGTGATCTACATCATCTAAGACTAGTAAAACTCTACAAGACGATAGGCGCTTCTTGAGTTCCTCAATACCTGCACGCCAGTTGTCTACATGCAATTCCCGTTGAAACAAACCCTTGAAAAGTTGGCTCTGCAAGGAATGCAATGATTTTCTAGCATTTTCTCTTACATCAAATAAAAAGTAAGATTTACCGTACTCTGAGCTCTTCCTGTTGAACAGTTCAATAGCTAGGGTTGTCTTCCCCACTCCACCTGACCCGGTGATGCCGACGGCCTGAACGGTTCCGCTCCGCTGCTGAAACAATACTTTCGTTTCAAAATCTTGTACTTTCTCCGCCAAACCAGTGGGATATCTAGCCACAGTCAACGGTGTTTTAACACCTTTTCTGAAGACAACTTCAACGATCTTATCAACGAGCTCACCCTCATCGCTGGTTATTCACCCACACATATATATTAGTTAAATTATAAAATTAATAAAACCATAAGTATCATTTTTTCATAGTGGATTTTATATGCAAAATAAAATGGGAAGAGGGAGAAGAGTCAAAGTCCTCACCCGTTAAACGCTTCGAGATCTAACCCACTTATGTCTGCAACCAGTGAAAGAGCATTTCTCCAGTTCTCAATAGTTTTGGAGTCGTAACGGGGTTGAGAATCAGACTTTCTCTTCTTCTTTTCTAGGTTCCGTAGAGATGTAGCATAGACTCCTTCGCCGTCTGTCCTCCGGAGTTCAGTGGGCTTTACATGGTGAAACACTGGAATAATTGGAGCCCCCGACTCCAACATGAGCACCAGCTCGTCCAGACACCATTGTGAATCGGCATATGTGGGAGAAAAAATTGCAACGTGGAGGGACGCGGCACTAATAGCGCCTTTTATTTGACAAGGAAAGTCTTCTCCCTCTTGGAGTTCCTTGTAGTCCAGAAAAACTCGCAGTCCATAGGAAATGAGGCGGCGATACAGATGACTGGCGAATGTCTTCTTCAAGTCTGGCCCTCTGTGGCTGATGAAGACGTCGTAGCAGGTACTGTTGTTGGAATCAGCAGCGGTGGAGGTGGAAGCAGCAGCGGAGGTGGAAGCAGCCATTGTCGTATGAAAAATAGAAACGGAGCCGCCGCTGAGATCGATACAAATCGCTAAGGAGGGCCTGAGTTCAAGAGTTTCCAGAGGACTGATGAGATCGATACAAATTTGCTAAGGAGGGCCTTAGTTAAGGATGTTTCAAAATGGCCAAAATATTCAAGCGTATCTATATAAACATCATCAATACTTTTGGATACTCGTACTAAATTTCTTCTCAAAATCAAACGAGCGTTAATTTGTTTCGGGGCTCCACACGCATTATACTGTACGCTCCTCTGCAACTTTGACACGTACAACCAACCGCGCACTTTCATATATCAAATAAAAAATTGAGATTGTCTCATCAATTTTGTTCTCAAAATCAAAAGAATATTGACTCCTTCAATTTTTTCGAAGTTCTTTATATATTCCCCTTGATAACACCCATTTATTTTTCCCTACTTTACTTTCAAATTCTTTTTAATATAAAATTAAAATGATTTTCTGCCACGTCTAAATTCCGTATTCAAACAAAAATCATGTCTATGATTTAGACACAAATCTCCTATGATTTTCTCCCACTTTTCCTGTCCATATTCAAAGAATGATCATAAGATCTTTGGGTGAAGCAAACCAGAAAGATCCAACCAAATTTTAACACGTATAAACATAAAGAAACGAAAAAATCATGATGAATAATTACACATGTGAGAAGATCTTTCGGTGAAGCAAGCGCGAAAGATTTCAACAAACCACATTTTAACACGTATAAACATAAAGAAACGAAAAAGATGAAGATGCTTTACCCCCCGCGTCTGTAAAAGCTGTAAAGCAGCGGGGGAATTTGTATTGCAAGTGCGGGTCGCCCTCATTTGTCACCGTCTGTGTTTTTCCTGCGGGGGAATTTGTATTGCAAGTGCGGGTCGCCCTCATTTGTCACCGTCTGTGTTTTTCCTGATTGTTTGAAAGTGAATTTGATTTTAAATTTGGTAAAAGTTTTTTATAATTATAAATTTGAGTGGCCTAATCTATAGAATTTGTATACTTACAAGTTTTAAACAGTTGAATTTATAACAAATCTCTTTTCAATAAATTACATAGAAGAATTTGTATATTTCAAAGGTTTTTTGAAGTTGAATTTATAACAAATCTATTTTGAATAAATCACATAGAAATTTTAAGGTAGAGGCTTTTCAAAGAATTACTCAATATGGTTCATCATAAGTTGAGTTTATTTATACATTCAAAAACACATTTTAAATAAGTGTTACATAGTAGTTAGTACATGCCGCTTAATTGTTCTCAAGCACATTTTAAATAAGTGTTACATAGTAGTTAGTACATGCTGCTTAATTGTTCTCAAGGATTACCAATTGTTATGAATAGCAAAGCTATGCACTTGCAGAGAAAGTAGCACATATATATATTTTGCCAATATTTTTTTATTAATAGAATTTTGTGCTGATTAAAAAAAAAAGGAAGAAGAAAGTAAGTGCCGCTTAATTTAAATATAGCTAAATTGAAGCAAAAATACTAAATTCAAGTTAGTGTTAAAGTTTGGAATATAGTCAATTTAAGATTTGCTTATTGGTAAATTGAGGTATTTTGTTAATTGTAATTTAACATTGTGTCTATGCAAAATAATAATATTTTATTGTAGTAATAATGTTTTTGTTGAGAAAGTTGTGAAAAATAGGTTGAATGTATTCCTTAAAAAAATGTAAATATTAAAAATGAAGTTTTTTTAATTACTTAATTATTTGTTGTTTTAATTGATAACCATTTTAATTTATTATTGATTTCTTATTGAAAATAAGTTAAATTATATAGTTTTCCATACTTTAATTTAATTTATTTGATAACATTAAATGTTTTAAATTTCTAACTTTTTAAATATATATAAAATAAAATTTAAGGTTGAAATCAATTTTCGTTTAATTGTTAATGAGTTTATCCCATTGTTTTTGTTTATGAATAAAGTTATTTAATTTAACTAATAAAATTGTAAACCCGTTGTGCGGATAAAAAACCAAGAGATTTGGTATGGTGGTGGAAACCTCTTTAGAAGTTATAATGCCCCTCAAAGACTTGCTTGTTCCATTAGTGACGGTTAGAAAACAAAGTTCCAATGAGGGATAACTTGAAAACGCGCAGTTTCTCTGGGCCTTCGTGATGTTCTTTATGTAGATCTGTTGAAGAAACATTTTACCACTTGTTCTTGTCCTATTCATTTACCTCTCAAGTATGGTAGTCGATGAAGTCTATACTCTCAATCTCCCTTTCATGACAGGGTCCCTCCTTCTTTGATGCCTAGTTTTCCCGGTGGAGATCGATCACAAAGCCAAAATTGAGTAATTTTCCCCTCTTGATAAATTGGGGTATCCAGAATAGTCACAATGGTCTCATATTTCAATATAAGATTCCATGTGTGGCTCATATAGTTGGACAGGTTATTGCTATACATGAGTTGATTCTGGAGGAACCTGAGTCTTCTAGACCTCATGTCATCAGAGAAGAACAAATTGAAAAGTCTTATTCATGAGCATATTTCGACGGTTCCTCTTATAGGGATGGTTCTTGTGGTGGGGGTGTTATTCTTTATTTGTCTAAAAATCATTCCTTTAGCCTCGAGAATGGTTTGGGCCATGGATCAAACAACTATGCTGAGCTTTTAAGTTTAAAACTCCTTTTTTCTTTTGAAAAAGGATGTTGGCAGCTGCAAGTTTTTGGTGACTCCCATGTGATTATTAACTGGTTTAATGAAGTATATGTATGTCACATGCACACACTTAGGTCTATATTGGACTAAGTTCTTTTGATCAAGCGGAATTTTGATTTTATCTCTGATCATCATATTTACAAGGAGCGCAACTCCAGTGCTGATGGCATTTTCAAGGAAGGCACGCAACAAGCTTGGGGCTCATGGCAAATTCACGAGCAGTTAGATGGTGATCATTATAATTTCTTTCATCGCCCCTTTATAAAGGGACTTCCTTCGGATTTAGTGCGGCTTTGATCTCTTTTCAGCAGTCAATTTAAATGATCTTATATTTTTCCCTTTCGGTAGTGGTTTTTTTTTTCAGAAGAAAAAAACAAACAAATTTCTATTACATAAAAATATGTTTACATATTCATGCATATTGCATATGTTTCAGAGAAAACCCCATATTATATATCACTGATCAAAACACTGGGACTCAAGCTTTCAGAATGTAAACCCAAACTAGTAGGAAAAAAACCAAAATAAACCAGGCACATAGGCCCTCAAAAACCCCAATAGGAATATCAGAATAAAGCCCAAGAACGGGCATACAACCATGTCAACATTGACCCTAACGGATAGGGGAAAGGGCTCCAGGCCCACAGAAAATAAATCCCTCAAGGGGCACAGACGTCCTAGAGGTAGGGGATAAACCCAAGTATGCGAAAAAATAAAACAGGCCTGGAAGGGCGATAGGCAACAAGCCGCGAAACCGAGGATTCACGGGACCCCGGCCCACCTCTAGCGAACCAATCGATGGAAAACAAAACCCCCAACTGACACTAGGACGAGAACCATGAAGGAGACTGCAATAGTCCTAGAAGCCAGAGATGGCGAGCACAACAACGAAGAATAGGCCGCCAAGCTGGCAGCAACAAGAATTTGGGAATCGACAAGCAGAAACTAGCATGAACCTGTCGTCAAACACCATTACACAATGAAACACCCTCCAAGCACGAACTCGTCAATAGATGCCAAAACACACAGTGAAACTCCCTTCAGAAGAACGGGCAAGAGTTGTGAAACTCCCTCCGAAAAATCACCTGCCAGAGAAAGCAAATGTGCACCAGCAAATAACCTCTAGCAGCGATAGAAGACACAAACGAACCGAAGGGTCAGGGCGGCTAGGGTTCCAGTCGCCCCACCCTCCCAACTCCTGACAATCACTCAACAATCAAAATCCTAAGCTTTGTCCCCACTGATGGCATTGGTGTTTCATATCTAGCCACACACATTTTAAAGATTGGTTAAATGCGCATTCCCCTTTCGGTAGTAGTTTGGGTAATCTAAATAGTCAATTTTTTGTTGTTGTCAGATATGTTATTTAGTGATTAGTTTTGATATGCTTCTCGTCGGATAGTGTCTCTATCAACTTATTTTTTGACACAACAAATGCTTTTGATATATTTTATATTTATGGATATGTATCTGAATGTTCACAACATGTCAACTTTTATTTTTATTAATGAAATTTACCATTTTTCTTTTGGGATCTTTTTTTAAAGTTAACTAACTATATTTATTAATTTTGAACTTGTTAATTAATAATATTGATAATAAAAATAATTTAAAATATTATAAATAATTATGTTACATTTTAATTAATTAATGGTTAATAAGATTTCATTTCGGTATTGTATGAAACTGAAAAATATGAAGGCATTGTGTTTTGGAAAGGTTACAATAACAATCCTTACATAATAATACCTAAACCAATCATATTGCAGATAAATAATTTTAAGTATTAATAAAAAATAAAAAATTTCAATGCATAATGTTAAATTATGGAGAAGCTGCAAATGTTTTTCATCTCAAAGGAAAAATCGAATACTTAATACCATGCTTGCAATAGGTATAATAAGTGTTGCATGACAACATAGTCCCTGCCACGCAATTGGAAATTATGCTTTCATTGCAAATTGATATATGAAGTGGGAAAATTAATTACCTATTAAGGGGCAAGGACTTCTGCAAATTTTGGTGAATAGTAACCACCAGTAAATCTAAATCTATAGATTTACATTTTTACTCCTATTTGTTAAAGTTTGAACACATAAATAAATGTGGAGTATATTTATTTACATTGTGTTCCTATCCATTTTTTATGCAAATACTTGCCTAAATTATGATGGAAAATAATTCATGGTAAATGTATTATTTACGTGACTATGAGCTATTTTCAAGGATTTTTATTTTAGGTGGTTTTTCTATGAAGCTTGAAAATGAAAAATAATTACACAAATATATAAAAATCATAGCATGTATATTGCAACTACATCTAAACATTATGGCAAAAAAATCTCACGAAGTTATCCACACGACATTTTATTGTGCAAAGGCTAAGTTATAGCCCAATCAAAGGTGTGGAAAATATTGCTTTCAACAACATTGTAATTTGCATTGGTCAATGCTAAACTAATAGTGGCCAGCAAGAAAAAGGATTGCTAGAGTTTTTCCTTGCCAACGACTAATAATGACTAGCGTATTCAACCCATAATGTCAATAATAATATAACAATAACAATGAAATGGTCCAAAATTTAGTAGTTTAACATGAATTTCGCCTTCAAATAAGTGTTTTCTTAACTACTGACTATATGAGGATGTTTTTATATGAAAAAATCATCTTCCCAAGTGGCATATTCTACTGGTATGTTCTTCCATCTGATGAGATACTCAATAATTTCTTACTTTGTCATTTCCTAATCTATGTTTCAAAGATTGTTTTAGTCTCTTGTAAGTCAAACTTTAATGAAGTAGTTTGAAATGGGATTTTGTCATAGATGACCTTGTTTAAACAAGAAACATGGAAGACTAGATGTACATGTGAATATTGAGGTAACTTGAATATATAGCCCATACTGCCAATTCTTTGCAACACCATATAAAGGCTATAGTAATTGCATCTTGATTTTCCTTTTTTTGTTACTTAACGGACATATATTTAAATGGTTACAACCTCAAAAGAACCCAACCCCCAAATTCAAAGAGTCTTTCATTGTGATGTTGATCTCTGTTTTGTTTCATCATGTCTTGTGTTGTATGCAATTTTTCCTTCAATAGTTGGAGAAACTCTTTTTGGTGCTTGATGTGAACTTCCATTTCTTGAACCTTAGGCTTCCCTTTGAAGGGTGTTGTGATGAATGGAAGATGATAACCAGAGTGATATTCTAGATAACACACGAAATGAAATGTTATACCACCATACTACCAAATGCAACCATTTGACACATTGTGGCTATTTATCAAATGCAAAGAAATGGAGATTACCTTTTAGAAATTTATTCACAATCTCAATTTTCCCATCGTATGGTGATTATGAATGAAGTTGTGAACCAGTTGAGTACACACATAAGAGAACAATCTTGTCAAAGTGAAAATCACATATCTATCACTCACTATAATCTCTCAGGTTCCATGTAGCTTCTAAATTATTTCTATGAATGTTGTTGCTATATGATTTCTTTAAAATGGTAAGAAAGTGCACATAAATGAACATACCGTGTATGTTTATTCACCACCACCATGTTGGAATTTTTCCCTTCAAACTTTGGAAAACCTATGATAAATTCCACTGGGACCCCTTCCTAATTGTAACTTGGTGTGATCAATGGTTCTAAAAGCCTTGGCATCTTAATTATTTCTACTTTGTTCTATTGGCAAACTAAACATTCTGCCACAAACATTTGAACATATTTTGGAAGGGCTTGTCGACTTTTTCGACTAAACCAAACAATCAAAATTAGTCAACTTTGTAAGTCATAATGTAAGTTAGTCAACTTTCTAAGTCATGATGTAAGTTTAGTTACTTAGGTGCTATGGTTATAAATTGTGGGGTTATACCTTTATGTATACCTTGTTACCCCCTCATGGCTAGGGGTAACTAGAGGATATTTTTTCACACTAGAGATCAGTTTTAGTTTTTAACTTCAAACACTTCTATGGCCACATTTATTGTTGTTTTTTCATTGATTGCTAAATGTTAAGTGAATTGAACATTTTCCTAACCCAAAAGCGTCGAGAAAATTGAACCATTGACTTCTCAATAGAAAATTAAGGTGCTCTGAAGTTGGATACTTGAGCAATTGAGTTAATCCTCATAGATAAATACATACCATGATAAGGACAATAAAAAATAATAATAATTTCATTTCCTTGATATTTATGTTATAATTTTATTGAATTATTTATGTAAGTCATATTTGAGTTTAGGAACCCTCCCATACCGTCAACGTGTTGGAGTCACCACTACACCAAAACTCGTCGGTGTTAGTAAACGGACACATCACCAAAGTTAACGAATCCACAAGAGGCAGATAAGCACATGTCATGAAACACATGGGGAGCGTTGGTTTATCCAATGTCCAACAATCTCCCCCCAGCGCGAGCTGGGTGTGATTCGAACTCAAGACCTTTGGATTTGATACCACTTGTTGGAGTCATGATTTCCATTACACCAAAACTTGCAGGTGTTAGATAATGGACGCATCATCAAATTTATCCATGAGAGGTGGTTAAGCACATGCCACGAAACACACAGGGAGCGAGGTTTTATCTAATGTCCAACACAACATATGCATCTACTATAACCATGTCAAATTTCAATGCATACAAACACAAACTGAAAAAGAATTCTACATTGGCCCATTCCTAACCCCCTTTGTTTGGGGTGAATTAATTAAAGAATAATTTTCCCTGATTTCTAAATGTTAAGTGAATTGAACATTTACCTAACCCCGAGAACATTGAGAGGATTGAACCTGTGACCTATCAATAGTAAATTAAGGTGCTTCGACCATGGGTACTTGACCAATTAAGCTAACCCTTGATGAGGATAAATACATACCATGATATGGACAGTAAAAATTAATAAATAATTTCATCTCCTTCACATTTATGTTATAATTTTGCACGGGGGCTTCACTCAATGAACCTATGACATATCACGTGAGTTCGTGGCATACTAAGCAATGCCCTTAATTGGACTATATATTGGAAAATACCTCTAAAAATCACGTTATTTAACCCCTTACCAATATGAACCCAATAAACCTTCCCAATTTAAAAAACCCCTACTTTCACTAGATATTGTAGGTATTCATTTTTTCATTAACATTTTTTATACCCCTTTATATTTTTTCATTAACCTTGAGCTCCATATTTTTTACCTGCGAATATCAAAACTCTTTACCCCCTATTATATGCTCAATATATTATGCCATTTTTTCCTCAATATATATCCTCAAATATGAATGCACGTGGTATGGTATATCTCCCCCAGTGAAGCTCCCATGTAATTTTTTCAAATTATTTGTTGAGTCATATTCGAGTCTTGGAACCCTCCCACGTTGTCAAATCATGCATCTACTACAACCATGTCAAATTTCTGTGCATACAAGCACGAACTAAAAAAATTTCAATGTTGGCCCCTTTCACAACGCCTTTTATGTGGGGTCAATTAATTAAAGCATAATTCCCACTGGTTGCTAAATGTTAAGTGAATTGAACATTTACTTAACCCTAAAGATGCCGAGAGAATTAAGCCTATGATCTCTCAATAACAAATTGTAACACATCCCCCTATCACCCTAATAAGGAGAGGTGGTTACTGTGAATAACTGTTCCTAATGTACCATCTTGGGAATGGGATGTATAGTTTTCTTATAATATTATTTCCTTAAGCCATGCTCACAAACAAAATTTACTTAGTATTATTTTAATAGACTCCAACATAAGGCAGCGTTCCTATAAAAAAAAAATTTAAACTTACACCCAAATATTATGGCATCTCATCTAGAAGTAAATCTACTATTGTATTTATCTCTAAAATCATATATCATATTTTAATAACATAATCTAGTGATTGGATATTTTATTTTCTAGAAGAAGCTTTCTGATTTAAGATGGATTATGTTTTGATTGTGTATTACGATGTTCTAATCGGTTCCTAGTTTTATTCATTAACCATGAACCATGAGGTAAATGTATTCACTGAGGGGCTTTCTAGATATTGGGCTTAATATCAGTCCCCAAACCTATATATCAAATTTGGCTAGTCAAAATAAGAGTTTGAATCTTGAAACCATGTATTACAGTTAGTATCACTAAAGTTCATAGTTCCTACAGATCAACATTGGATCTGCTATCTCCTGTGAAAGGACATAGCTATCTTTTATTGTGAGTCATTTAACCAAAACTGGAACATGGAATTTTAATTAACATGCATAAAGCTAAATGACTTAAGAATAAATTCCATTAGCATGCACAAGTTCAAATGTCTAAAGAATAACTTTCATTAACATGTACAAGGCCAAATGGTCCTAAGGGTAGAATGACAAGAGTTTAAAATTGACAATAAGTCAAAAAGTGTGTAATAAATGTCAATAGTAAATAGAAATTAACATGGAAGTGGAAAAACCATAGCTCCTACGCACACATTTCCAAGCTTGAAAAGTCCCATCCCCTTTTTCTCCTTTGGGATTTTCCTGCACTAAGACCTTCTTATCATAGGCCTGCTTCTTTCTTCAAGAAGTTGTCCAATGGCATGAGCATTCCCCATTAAGACATTAGCCCTATTGGATGGCCACAGGTAGCACATCTAAATTATAAATGATTGTCCCTACCTCATTTTTGTTGCATATCTCAAAACCCTCATTAGACACTTTTACATCTTGCCACTTCAAAACATAGGCAATGTGAGCTTGTCCATAACTACAAAAGCAAGTTAGATGAAATGAAATAATTATGGATATACTTGAGCAACAAAAAATAGGTAATAGAATTGTAGACAAGGTACAAGTGAAAATTAAGATGAGGGTGTTCCTAATGCATCTCTTGTACAAGTAGATAATATAATTGTGAGAAAGCTCTAAATATATTTTACCAAATGTAACAGCTAAGCACCAAAGTGACTCTATTCACCTTTTCAAATGTTTTAATTGCTTGTGGTAACATTATAACTCTAGAACATGGTAAGCAGTTCCATGGCCAAATAGTCAAAACTGGAATTCCATTTAGCTCTTTAAACAAATGTTGCAGGCTTCCATGAATAAGGACTATATTACATTTATTGGCGTTCTCTCTACATGCAGCCATGTTGGCCTCATTGATGCAGTGAACCAATGTTTTGGGTCCATGATTCATGATCATTATATACAATCGAAATCAGACCACTATGCCTACATGATTGACCTTCATGGTCGTGCTAGGAAAATTGGTGGTGTAGAGGAAATTATTGACAACTTGTCATTTAAGCCTATAAACTCTCTATGTTCCTGCAAGATTTCCTACGTGGTAATTTAAGATGAATGTGCCCAGCTTTGCTTCTTGTAGTGGTTAGATCATTCAATTGATTTTAATTATCTCACAATTGGCTTACTTGACCCACTGTACATGTGCAAGAAACTTAGAGTACATTTGCATTTATGTGCATTATCATAGTAGATGTTTAAGTCTATAGGGGCTTTAGAGATTACTTTAATACCTGGCATTCTTCCCGGTAAATATTACCTTCCAGGTCTACATACATGATGGATTATTGTTTCTCATATAGTATTCACTTTCCTTGTTTAAATTTCACACATACATTGAAGAACAAGTCATAAAACTGCTAGGCACTCATGGACTGTAATACATCCCTAAGGTTCCCACATAGCTACAACTAATATGTGATTGTGAACACCATAAATTTGGTAGGTGAAATATGGTATGTATAACTTACACAATGCATATTTATGTAACGTAGGCCCAAAAAATTATCCTAAGTGCCAAGACTATAGTTTTTTTTCTTTTGCTGGAATAAATCCAAACTCAATAGCCCGACACAAGGTTGAGGGTCTCTTCTCTTAGGTTTATGTATTTTTCTTCTAAGGGAGCAGGGTCATATTGATAACATGGCAGAGAACTTATTACCATAAATTTTCATCCTAGCATTTTAGGTTGGGGTTCGACAAATTATGATAATGATACACTTACAAGTTGAGTTTCTATTTTAAGACCAATTATGTGACTTGAACCTCATTACACACAGAATATACAACACTACAATATTAAAGCAACCATATAACATTTATATTTATTGCATTTCATAGAATTATATCGGCTAAAATATTATATTTCTACACTACCAAGTTCATGCTTCAGAGAGGGTTGTATATTATGACCTTCAAGGTAGGTAGGTAACTCAACATTACAAATGAAACCATTATAATCTCATCAATAACATGAGATTGGTCAACCTAGCATCAAGTCAACTACATAAAAGAAACCATGTTCTAAGCATATCATTAATAGAACATCAATTTAATTAACATGAACATGAGGAAACCACACTCAAGCACTCAGTAATCAGAACATTTCACTTTCTGACTTGAATTTTCATGTCATATACTAAATGGACTAGATATTTATATGGAAGTATGAACTAGAAACTTAATCTGGGACTCTGATTTTCAACCCAACCTTATATTAGGTAGAAATTTGGTTTGTCTTGCAGCTCAATCAATCCCAAGCCAGATTCCAGAGCGTGGAGGGAAAGTTCTTAAAGGATTAAAATGATGCTACTTAACTAAAATAGGGCCTATAGGGTCTCACTCACCCTCACCCACTAGATAAAAACAACACTCAACTCTACACAGAGGCCTTTAAGAATTTACCAATTCCACTAACAACTACCAATGAAGTTGATGGCTCATATGTTCCCAGCCCTTTCAGCGCTTTGGGGCATACCTAAAATGATATGAAATTCCTACAGTAAACTCAGTTGAATATTTTGGTATAGAAATTATGGATATCCTTATTGAATGGAAAATCAATGGTTGTACTAAATTATTCTCATATTAGTTTTTTACTCATTTTTCTCATGTGAAATCTCTATGTACAATTTTTCATCCTGAAGTTCCAACCCTTCGCTTTCATCTATTTCAAAGATGGCATTATTTTCCTCTAGGCCTGATTTGTGACAACCCTAATCAAATAATCATAGTTTATTGATTCCAAATTGGGATTCATTCCACTGTGATGAATCAAGAATTAATATGCTTCTTCAAAACCCCTGGCTAAGAGCACTCCCTTATGAAGATGGGCATAAGTACCATACAGAGGCTTAATCCCTTCTTCTTTCATTCTATCCAAGAACTGAAGTGCGCCTCCAAGCTTCCTTATCTTGCAAGATAAAATAGTTATATCATATTATGTAAACGTTTTTGGCTAGTAGCCACTATCAACCATGCTCTCAAGTACTTTGGGTGCCTCTACGAATCGTTTTCTATGACAAAGCTTAATAAAAAAAAAGCTATAGGTCATTCAATCAAGAGGACAACCTATGGTCTTCATCATCTCAAATAGAACATGTACCTTACCCATCTAGTCATTCAACAAAAGAAAAAGAAAAAAAAAACAAAAACAAAAAAAACACTATTATAAGTGGACTAGAGGTGGCCACTCTCAAGCCACAATTAGCACTTACCTTTTTTTTCCAATATGAATAAATATGCATTGACATGATTCTCTTCACAAATAGATGCAATAAGAATTTCATAAGTGTATCTTTTGGGAGAAAACTCTAGCTTATCAGTCATTCAATTAACATTATTCAGCATGTCTGAATCATCATGCCAAGTTGTGGTAAAGGAAAATATTTTCACAGAATAATTGCGATGAGCAGGTAACGTCTCTATCAAACTGTTTTGTAGGGTTCAAATTCCTTAGAGTGACCAAGAATATTGGTCAACTTGTTATATGTTAAAGTGTTATGCATGTATCTTGGTTGTAATTTGGCCCATTGAAAAAAATCTTAGGGCCAAGCTTGGGGAACATGTTTATTCAATACCATCTATATCAGTCCTTAATAAATCTGAATGCTTAATTTAGTTAAAGCTTCTTCCTTGTCATCTTCACCATTTTTTTCTAAGACTTCACATATTTCTCTCGGGGCTTCCTCCAACTTCCCTTTAACTTTTCCTTGGGTTTTTTTCTTCGGTTTTGTTAAATTCATGCAAGGCCTATTCCTCTTCTTCGTTATTTTTGTCCCCAATTAAAACCCTTTTGAAATTCATGGAAGTTAAATTTTTGTGCCATTGTAATGTTGGAGAGCTCCACACCATGTTTTCATTCTTCTTCCTTCTCTTTTGTTCTTTTCCTGCAATCTTCCTTCTCCTTGTTGTGTTTTCATTCCTTGTCTAGAAAATTAGTCTTCTCTTCTGCAATTCAATTCCACTTCCCCTGGTGGTTGTTTATAGTCTAGCTCGAATCTTATGGGCACATAAGAGTTGGTCCAAATGTCTCTAATTTGTCCCCTGTTTTTTTATTTATTTTTCTTGTCATCCTTGATTTTTTTTTTGTCTACTTGTCAGAATCTTGCATAGAATTCACCATAGTTCCAACTAACCCTATGTCCCTTTCTTGCAAACCTATCATTTTCCATTGGATGCCACCAAACAAGTCAACAACCAAATAGTTTTCCTCCTCCTGAGCTCTATATTTCGTGTCCCTAGACTCAACCCATGTTTAATTAATTTAATTTACAATAAATGGGAAAAGTAACCCCTCCCCCTTGGGGGAACACAATCCTCAATGTTCAATGACCATATACAATATAAAAATCAATGCTTAACAGACAAAACATAGTTGATATGGATCTTAATATATGCAACTCGTTTAAACGTTTACAACACATCTTATATGCACAGAGGCTTATCCACCCACTCGGTAAACATTAATCATTAATTCAACAATCTCCCAATGATCCTTTTTGCAGTATTTGGCACTTTAATGTGCTCAATCCAACTTGTATTCATTCCTTTTCCTCTACGTGTTTCCTGCCTCCATTGTCCAACATTGTGATCCTTGTGCTCCTTATTCCTTTAGTGAGCATATCTCGACTCATTGGTTCCGAGAACACCCCCAATGTGTTTTTGATTCCAATCAACCATGCTCATGACCCTTTAAAACCAATTTATTTTCCAGCCTTCCTTCTTTTCTTCCCAGTGCCTCAGGAAATCTAGGCATCCCCTTTCATGCAGTCACTCACGTTCCAAGTTGAGGCATCCCCTTCTCTGCTTCTTAATCCCTCAGTGATCCACTCCTTGGCACGTTTCCTCACATAAAAAAGGTCTCAAAACCAAGGCATATCCCTACCTAAACATGATCATACTAGTCACAACTTTCTTTATGGAAATATTTTGGCACCATTGGTGCTAGTGTCCCACAACCATCTTGCTCCTAAAATATTTTTCTTTTGTACGTTGTTGTTATTCTACCTTGTGGTTAGCTTTTCTCATTTGAACTGAGTAGTCTCATGTCTAATCTTGGATCATAGACACACAACTTTTATGGGACTCGTCATAAAAAATGAAATAATTTTAAATCATACCTTATTAGAAATTTATTCTTGCAGTGAATCTTTCAATTTTACCATAATTCCTATCACAACAAAACTGAATTAGTTCATAAACAAAATCATCATAATTTAAAATAACACAGTAGGTTAGCTCAAAACCCAAACTATCATAAATCATAGTACTAAATCTTGTTCATAATTAAAATTTAAAAATTAATGAAGTACTAGTAATCATCTTGATTTTGATGGCTTTCTCCTTTTTCTCGTACACACATGGGGTCAATTTCTTATATGGGAAAGCACCTAGTACCTTCTCTTCTCTTCGACCTTGTACACACATGGGGTCAATTTCCTAACTTAGCAAGAACCCAATGCCTTCTCTTCTCTTATCTTCAACCATCCACAAGTGGTGGACACATGGGATATATATAAGCCCATTCACACCTCGCGAATACGTGCACTACCAAACTAGGTAGCCTTATGTTGATAGGAAATAGGTGTATTCCACACCTCATAGGCCCAAAAATTCCCATATATTTTTGTCCTAAAAACAGGCCTAGATTGTCCCATACTTGTCCATCCTATACATTTACACATGCTTGGACAATCCCATACTTGCCCATCCTAACACATTACACAACACTTACACATATACACATGGCACCATACAATGTACACATAACACAATGCCACATACACATAGCACAATACCATGTATATATGACACAGTGCAACGTATACACATTTACACATGACTCAACAAATTATACATTCACATAGAGTCCAAATACCACATCGTCTTTATTCATGTGAATGAGGTCATACTACCTCTTCTGTTTTTCTATGTTCATAATGTAAAAGTCATGTTTAGTAGGAATTCCTTTGTGTCAATATATTCCTCTTTTCATCCCATCCATAAGCAGTCATCCTTCCATTCAAATGACCCATGATAACCTTGTCGTACATAATGACATTTTTCCTACACATATATATTTGGCATAATGATGTATAAAATACATAAGTACATGTACAAATATAGTGAGGGTTAAGATAAATCCTTTTTACCATTTTACTATCCATCATTTCCATGGACTCAACTAACCTACTTGGCTATCATATCACATTCCAGTTAATCATGGTCATAATAGATATTGAATTATATCAAATAAATCTAGGGTCTAGATAACCCCCTAATTATGCAGTAGATAATGAAATTCTTTTTTCCAGAATTCCTCTTTACCTTTTTCTTTTCCATATGCCTGTTATCATGTCCCTGCCACCCAACCAATTTACTCCAAGGCCCCCAAGCATGTAAATCAAAGGGAAATTATAAGATACATAGGAAATGTAAGAGGAAAAATAAAAGACAACATCGCAAAAGGAAATAAAATCCATAATCACAATCATCAAGGAAAACCACATGAAAAATAACATGGCCATGAATATTCAACAATCAATTAACAACAAATCACAAACTTAAAGTTTAATGGCATATCATGTCAACATCAAGTAAAGTAGTCCCAAAAACTCGAGTGCAATACCCATGGAACTCTTAGCTATCATACCATGAAAATACATATGTAACAAAATCAATTTCCTTTCTTCTTTAGCTTGTGGGGGTAGTCTCATTTTAAGTGATCTTCCTAAAAAGGCCAACATAAGATGGGTTTTCTTCACATCTCAAATTCACAAGGCCTTTTTCATGCCATCATCACTTCCGCTTTTTAAATGTTGAACATGATATGTCAATTCCTACATGTGTTCTTGCAATTCATAGTTACATTATGTTAGCTCTTATTGTTGACTAACGAGTTTATTTATCTGCGCCTTCCAGATCCTGAGCTTAGCTTCCAAATCCTTGAGCTGAGCTTTCAAGTCTTCTACTCTTCTAGAGGAGCTTCCCCTCTTTAATTCATGTTGTGTACCACTGGTCATGTTTTTCCTATCTTTGCCAATGATTCTTCCCATTTGTTGCCACACACACTCAAGTATTAGTTCATAATGAAAAAAAACACATATACCAGAGGTCATATTACCAAGTGAACTCAAGCATGCTTCCCTATAGCTATTCACATATCATAGGATTGTCATGAGGCATATAGTGCAACCAAAATAGCATTTGCATAAGTTTTCTTTTAATTTCAGAAACACACACACACACACACACCCATACACATTGCATAATAGTCATAGTTATCAACGATTTAGATTAAAAAATTAATCACTTTAGAGGGATTCAACCTTATTATTAAGGCCAACAATCATGGCACCTACAACCCCACAGAGTTGGCATGCATCAATCTTAAATTTTCACATTCATATAGAGAATGCATCATAAGACCTGCAAGCAATATTCGGTTAACACATGATCCTTTCATGCCTACTGCCAATGGCATTCAATTTCACCTGCAAATAATCTGCATACAATCCATGATCATAGTGTTATAACCAATACCTACCAATATTTTTTTGTTATCTACTAAATTCCCAACAAATTTATACTTGTAATCATACAAATCATGGGATCCATCCAATGCAGACACCCACATATACATAAATATGTTTATAAAATCAACATAATAATATGCAACATAAGAGACTTAGGCATTTCCACAATCCCTCATACTATGTAGATATTCATATGTATACCTATTCCAAGTGTGTAAGAGTACACTACTTGTTCAATAATGCTAATACACTGGCAAGTTATGTACAAAATCATGCAGACAGTTCTTCCAATGACTAAATCTAACATATGTAATGGTATAAAAAATAAATTTATATCATGCCAAAATAATTCTTGTGGTCCATATTTAATTATGTATTCCACATTATAATTACTCATATTCATAATCAGCTATAATACTTGGGAACTAGAGTTCCACTCCTTTCTAAGGGTTCATACTTTAACCTCCTTCTCAATTACTTATGTGATAAAGCACTATCTTGATTCTCAAGATTCTAGGGTTAAACCTTTCGTTTTCATTCCTTTTGTAATAGAGCCCATTAGGTCCAAGTGTTGAACCTAGGACCTCAGATACCACTTTGTAACACACTATTGTATCCATCTCTATAATCATTTCTCTAATTCAATAACAGAATCTAGCTATTGCATATTCTATTTTGTGGAAGATGTTTTTTAATTTTAGAAGGATTATGTTTTAATTGTGTATTATGGAGTTCTAATATGTTCCCAGTTTCATTCAATAACCATGAGCCATCAGGTATAGGTATTCACTAAAGGGCTTTCTAGATATTGGAATTAATATCAATCCCTAAACTTGTATATCAAATTTGGTTAGTCAAAACAAAATTTGAATCTTGAAACCATGTATTACACGTAGTATCACTAAAGTTCATAGATCCTACAGATCAAGATTTGATCTGCTATCTCTTGTGAAAGGACATAGCTATCTTTTATTATTTGTGATTTAACTAGAAATTGAACGTGAAATTTTAATTAACATGCACAAATACAAATGACCTAAGACTAAATTTCATTCGCATTCACAAGGCCAAATGTTTAAATAATAATTTTCATTAACATGCACAAGGCCAAATGGTCCTAAGGGCATAATGACAAGAGTTTAAACTTGAAAATAAGTCAAGCATTGTCTAACAAATGTCAATAGTAATTAGAAATTAACATCGAAGTGGAAAAGCCACAACTCCTATGCACACATTTCCAAGCTTGAAAAGCCCTATCCCCTTTTTCTCCTTAGGGATTTTCCTGCACCAAGAACTTCTTACCATAGGATTGATTTTTTCTTCAAGAAGTTGTCCAATTGCAATGAGAATTCCCCATTGATACATTATACCCTCTTGGATGGCTACATGAAACACATATAAATTATAAAATGAATATTCCTACCTCATTTGAGATGCATATTTCAGAATCCTCATTAGAACCTTTTACATCTTACCACTTCAAAACATAGGCATTGTGAACTTGTCCATAATTGCACAAATGAAATGAAATAATTACTAATATACTTGAGCAACAAGAAATAAGAAATAGAAATGTAGACAAGGTACAAGGGCAAATTAAGATGAGCGGGTGCCTAATGCATCTCTAGTACAAACAGATAATATAATTGTGAGTAAGTTATGAATATATTTTTCCAAATGCAACAGTTAAGCACCAGAGTGATTCAATTCACCTTTTCAAATGTTTTAATTACTTGCAGTAACTTACTAGCTCTCGAACATGGTAAGAAGGTCCATGGCCAGATAGTCAAAACTAGAATGCCCTTCAAATCTTTGAACAAATGTTGTAGGCTTCAATGAACTTGAACTATATTACATTTATTAGTGTTCTCTCTACATGTAGACATGTTGGCCTCATTGATGAAGACCACCATTATTTTGGGTCCATGATTCATGATCATTGTATCCAACAAAAAGTAGACCACTATGTCTGCATGATTGACCTTCTTGGTCATGTTGGGAAACTTGGTGATACAACTTCTCATTTAAGCCTATAAACTGTCTATGTGTCTACATGATTGCTTGTTTGGTAATTTAAGATTAATTTGCCCAACCTAGCTTCTTGCAGTGGTTAAATGATTCCATTGAGACTAATGATTAAATAGTTGGATTACTAGACCCATTATACATGTGCAAGAGACTTAGAGTACATTTTCATTTATGTACATTATCATAGTAGATGTGTAAGTCAGTGGGGGCTTTAGAGATTGTTGTAATACGTGGCATTCTGCCCAGTAAATATTAGCTTCCATGTCTACATACATGATGTATTATTGTCCTTCATATATTATTCACTTGTCTTATTTATATATCACACGTACATTCAAGAACAAGTCATAAAGCCACCAACCACTCAAGGATTGTAATACATCGTTGAGGCTCCCACATATCTACAAATAATATGTGATTGTGAACACCATACCTTTGGTAGGGTAAAAATGGTATGTATAACTTACATAATGCATATATATGTAACGTCGGCCCAAGAAATTATCCTAAGTGCCAAGACTATACTTTTGTTTCTTTTGTTGGAATTACTCCAGACTCAATAGCCCACACAAGGTTGAAGGTCTCTTCTCTCAGGTTTATGTTGTGTGTTTCTAATGGAGCAGGGTAATATTGATTACCAATCATACAACTTATCATCGACAATTTCCATCCCACCATTTTAGGTTAGGGTCTCGAAAATTATGATAATGATACACTTACAGGTTGAATATAAGTTTTAAGACCAATTATGCGACATGAAACTCATTACACACACAATATACAACATTGTAGCATTAAAGTGGCCATACAAACATTCATACTTCTTACATTCCATAGCATTATATCCACTAAAATATTATATTTCTACACTACCAAGCGCATGCTTTAGAAAATATTGTATATTATGGCCTTCAAGGTGGGCGAATAATTTAGCATGATAGCTGAAACCAATATAACCTCATCAATAACCTAATATTGGTCAGCTTACCATCAAATTAGCTACATAAAATAAATTGTGTTCTAAACATATCATTAATAGAACATCAAGTTAATTAACATGAACATGAGGAAACTACACTCAAGCACCCTGTAATCAAAAATAGATTTTATAATATGAATTTTCATGGTATATACTAAATGGACTAGATACTTATCTAGAAGTATGAACTAGAAACTTAGTCTGAGACTTTGATTTCCAACTGACCCTTAGATTAGGAAAACTATGGTTTTTATTACAGCCCAATCACCCTTGAGCAAGATTCCAAAGTGTGGAGGCAAAATTCTCAAAGGATTAAACCAATGCTACTTAGATGAAATAGGGACTCCAAAGGTTCACTCACCTCCACCCACCAACTAAAAAACAACAATCCACTTTGCACAGGGGCCTTCAGCATGTTACCAATTCCACCAATAACTACCAACAAAGTCAATGGCTCCTATGTGCCTAGCCATTTCAACCCTTTGGTGCATACCTAAAATGATATGGAAATCCTACAATAATATCAACTGAATCTATTAGTATAGAAATGATGGATATCCTTATTAAATGGAAAATCAATGGTTATACTAAATTATTCTCATATTAGTTTTGACTCATTGTTCTCATGTGAAATGTTTGTGTACAAATTATCATCCAAAAGTTCCAACCCTTAGCTTTCATCTCTATCAAAGATGGCATGCTTCTTCCTATAGGCATGATTTGTGACTACTTGTTGATGGCATTGGACCCGCCAACATTAGGGGATCTCCCCAGTATGAAGCCCCAACTATACCTCACACCATTTGGTGTAGGAGTCCCATCCCGTATGATGACCCGATTGCCATTATCTTAAAAATATGCCTTAGCTTTTTCTTGTTAGCACATGAGAGTGGTCTGCTTTGTATTTGAATAGCGAGGCTCGCATGCCTGTTGAGTGCTAGTGTTACTTGTGTCAAGGTTCTTTCACTTCGAAGAGAGAGGGTGGGGGTGAGTCTCAAGTTCGAAGGGATGAAGTCCCAACTCTATCAGTGTTGACAAGGTTAATCCTCTCTATGGATAGAGATGATCCCTCTAACCCAATTAGTGGGTCTAGCAACTAAAGCGACAATCAACTAGACATCTTCCTAGATTATGATTGAAAAGTAGAACAAGAGAGAAGGCCTACCTTGCTCTGATGCTAATCCGATTTCCTTTGTTGAGATCCTTGAACCGCTCGTGTCATGGACTTGTTCCTGCTTCTTTCAGTGCTTATGTACCTGCACAAATGACCAAGAGACAACGAAGCATGCCAAAACCAATAGCAAATCCAATAATAATCTATTTAGCTGATCAAGGAATGTCAAACCAATACATACATGAACATATATATTTTGGGAAGATGAACCAACAGTTGTATTATTATTTAAATAATAAAGGGGAAGATTACAACCATAGCCTTGATGTTGAAAGGCTCTCCTTGAGTGGTAATCCAAGTCCAAGCCAAGAAACTCTCCAACACTTCTTCTCCAAGTCTAATGAATAACCTTTAACCACAAGCTCAACATATGGGTGCAAATGGACATAGATCAACCATTTGGGAATGGTAGAGGGGGAATTTATAGGCAGGGAGAGGGAGTTAGGCCTCCTCCAAAGATAGGATTAGGTCCACATATTAAGGAGGTATCTCATAGGGATGAGACCAAGAGGCCAAATTAGGAGGATTCAACCTCATCTATGCAAAACCACCTCCAACTCGCCGCTCTGGAAACTTCTAGATCACGAAGTTTCTCATCCTCTTTGGAAAAACTTCCTTTTTGAGACCATCGTGAGTATGAGAGAGAAAATAGCGATGCCATCATTAGCTTAACAAGGCACAATAGGCGATTATCACGGTTTTGAGCTTCATAAGGGCGATGACTCTCATTTTACGGTTTTAAGAGCTATTTCTTCAGGGAAAGCTCCAGAGATTTTCCAAGAAAAGTTAAAGGAGGGATATGATTTGTATACATTGATGAGTATACTATATAATGATCATGTTTCGGGCACTTCAGGGTATGTCACAGGGAAGTGCAGGAGGCGTGACAAAATATTGTGTAATAGATGCCCCTTAAAGCATGAAGGCAGAACGAGGAGGGATGGTCGAGATGCTTTACGAACTTTTGGCAAGGACGAAGACACACACTGTCAAGAGACCTACAAATCAAGGATGCATATACATATACATATCTGAGATTAATACATGAATCCACGACATGGACACAGGCATCCGGATGATGAAGACTAAATAAAAGATCCATGGCATGGGTGTAGACATCCAAATAACAAGGATCATCACAAATATAAAGTCTCATGGTATGGTGACAACCATAATAGACAAGACTCAGGGTCTTGCGCTCCATCTCGACCCTATCAATGTACGAATTCCAGCATGCGAATAAACATGTTGAAGTAGAACATGCTAGAAAACCACCCGATTACCGGCCAATGATGTGGACCATTAATAGGTACGAGAGAAACCATCGATAATGACAATGGAACTCAAGGTACAATAGTACAATCCATGAATGTGATAATGAAGTTGAGGTTGAACACTCATGGAATCACCTGATCGAAAGCCAATAATGAAGACCTGTCATTGGATGCGAAGAACTGACCATTAAGGCATGCCAACTATAAGCTACTGAAAGGGAGTTCCTAAGTCATCTTCCTAGATAGTGAGCTGAAGTCGATAGGAAGTGACCTATCGAAGGAGGGCAATGATGAGTCCCCCATCATCGACATGAAACAAGGAATAAAGTGGAATGATATTCAGGACTGTAGCAATGACTCAAACAATGTATAGGTAAATAACTTCAGATTGGACTTCTCTTGAACATATTGGCGACACGACTCCAAAGTGTGGCATCATCTGACTCAACATGGGACTAAAGGTCCTAATGAAAAAGTGGAATAGTCAAATGAGAGGCAATATGGATCACCCAAACTTGGGAGGACAAGTGACTGAGTGAGGATATCCCAAACCTAACACGAGAGTAGAAGAGTGTCATGTTCAAGAGCGACATGCTGCCTATACAAAGGATGTCTGATCTTCATTTTCCCCCGCTATTTCTGGCGAGTACTCGAATTATTTTTATCACAAGCTTGAAGGGGATAACATATTCTTGTTATGTCAGTTCATTCTTCGAATGAATCCATCCTAGTAAGTTTTACAAGCCCTAAGAAGGAGAAGCTCGGTCTCATCATGATGACTGAGTCTTTCGTTGCAAAATTTTAATGAGCCTGACGTAAGAATAACTTGTTATCTTTTCATGTTTATATAGTTTGAAAAAGAAACGAAAAGGAAAGCTCCATCATGTCCCTTTTCATAATTTGTCCCTCGAACCTGAAAGGGTAGAAAACAATATATGAGGGAACCTCTTTACCATGTTGACTAAGGTGTACATTTTTCGTAAATAGTCAGTCTCAGCCCAGAAAAGGGGTAAACGTATATTGAGGTGATGTCGATTCATTTACTTTAACAATTTCAAAATGATAAGTACTCGACAATCTTTTCAATTTTCGAGAGTCAGAAAAGAGATGAAAGATGACTCCATGGGGGTTCCTTTTTTGTTTATTTAAGGAGTCCAAAAAAGAGATAAAATAAAACTCATAGAATCAGTCAAAAATGATATTTTTTCACATTGAAGGCACCTATAAATGCACAAGAAACACACTCATCACTGATATCGAGAAAATATTACAGAAATATTTGACAAAAATATTTTCAAAACTTATAAATAGGAAAAAGTAATTTCATTTTTTACCATTTTACCAAACTGAGCTCTGAAAGTGCTTTTGTGCCCTAATTTCCTTGATTTTCCAGTGGCTGCTGCGGGAGATTCAGGGTGCCATTTCACGATCTGTCTGCGATAGGTAAGAGCCTCATTCCTGCTCTTGAATTTCATTACTTTTTAAGTAATTTTAACGGTGTATTTTAGGCGAGAAATGAGGATTTTCAAATTTTAGGTTGTCGGTGACCATCGTGGGTATGATCATTGGACCCATGATGGTCGTGCTTGAACCCAAAGTCTCACGCAATGTCATCACACTGTTTTGAAAAACAGGGACGATGGCACCGAGAGTGATTTTTTGAAGTTAAAATCTCTCTTTTAAGCAAAATTTGATGATTTTTATCCATGTAAAAAGCATTAAAAAGTGTTTAAATGTTGTTTTCAGGAGAAATATGGTATTGGAGTGGAAAGAAAGGGGCCATGAGGCTGAGGATTTCTACGCTTCTCAGGATCCAGCATGTATAAATTCTTTTAGGGATTGTGGACTGCTTAATGCTTCTGGATCCTAGGGTTGAGGGCATAGATGGAGTTGCTACCCTATCTGATCAGCATTTGGGATGTAAATCGAGAGATATTCATCATCAAAGGGAAAGAATTGGAACTGGAGGAGATGGAAATCTATTTCATCATGGGATTATCCCGTCGAGGAGAAGCCATTCAACTCTTTGGATCTCGCTAAGGAGGTGAGAGTATCAGGAGTCTAGTCCATAGATACTGTCCTGGAGCCAAGATAACCAATGGAGGTAAGGTGAAGATTGCAACAATCACCAATAACCTCATCCTAAGAAGAATTTTGTTCACCATGGCGCGTGTATCTGACATGCAAGCTTTGCATGAGGCTTCCAAGTCTCAATTTCAGTACGCTATTTCTTTTTTTACCCCCACCATCTTCAACTAGTGTGGAGTTCTTTTGGTGAATATGAAGCGCTAACTGACCAAGGTTAAGCACGGACACCTGAAGCAATTCGGGTTCGGTTCTATACTGGTGAACTTCTTCTTGGAGCGAATACCTCTCTTCTGGTATTCGTGGGCAAAAGTACCACATCGTGCCCCCTGAGATTCGAGGCTCGTGAGATGGAGCCAAATCATGCCTCGAGGAGGCATGGGTCAACATATGCATTATCCACCATAGTTCTTTGCGTGGCTTGAATGCCAGCTGCTGATGGTAGATGATTATGCTTATGCAAGCACAGATTTCAAAGGGGATTTAGATCTACCTCTGCCACCAGGTGAAAAGTGGACCAATGCAGGTAAAAACTTGTTTTTTGAATTTTTTCAAGTTTTATGATTTTTTATGAGAGTGTAAACTAAGAATCAACTTATGATAAATGTGAAGATATGGGACCAGAGAGACGACCAGGCATGTCACTAATAGCATGGCGAGCTACCCATCCGATAGTGGATGTAGACTACGAGGAAGGGGCTGACCAATTAGCTGAGATAGAGCACAATCTGGAGGCAATCACTCGTGGGGTTCCAAATTATGCCACTATCAACGATGTTCCACTGCGTTGGTAGAGACAAATAGTGGGAGTCTCTACGAGATTACATCGGCTTCTAGGCCAACTGATCAAAGCAGTTGCATGCTACCATGAGCACTGTGTAGTTTGAAATATCTTCGAGTCTTTTACACATTTTGCAGGCTTTGAAAGCCAATTGTCTCTAAACACTCTATTTTTTGACATTTTGATGTAAACACTTCGGCAGATGCGATATATATATATATATATATATATATATATATATATGTATATATATATGTATATGTATATCTATATATATATATATGTATATATATATATATATATATATATATATATATATATATATATATATATATGTATATATATATATATGTCTATATATGTCTATATATGTATATACATATATACATATATACATATATATATATATATATATGTATATATATATATATATATATATATATATATGTCTATATATGTCTATATATGTCTATATCTGTATACATACATATATATATATATATGCATTTTTATTTTCTACTTATGTGTCCATAACATGATCAGTTTTACAAATGACGCAAATGTTATCAAGAACAAAATTTTCTAATGCATTAGTTAATGTACTTAAATTATGTGGATTATTTTGATATTTATTGTAATCAAAATTTCTTTCCAGCAATCTAACACGTAGATACGTACGCAATATTTGTGGATTTGTTACTAAATAATGATTATTTAATTGTAACACAACAAGATGTGAATCCCACTTAACAACTAAATCCCTAATGCCAAGAGCAACTGCTTCTGACAAGAGTTCAATAACTACACTATATTCAGCAATATTATTGGTTGTTCGACCAAGGCAGATACCTTGTAAGTTAATCAGCTCACCATTGGGGTCATAAAGTACCCATGCCGCGGAAGATAGGTTATGTGTGCTATGACAAGCACCATCAGCAAAACCAACGTAATGACCTGAAGACATCTGCAAACCGAGCAGAACACAGGGTAAGAAGAAAAACTTATGTCTGCAAAGCAAACAAACACACCAAAAATCAAAACGCACACTAATCAATTAAAACACTTATGTACAAAAGTTATGATATGAATCTCACGCATAATACTTTTTGAGGTACAACCCATTATGGGGTTGTGACAATGCATTTGCCTCATAATCACATAGCTCATAGGAACCTTTATATAAGACACACTTGACAATGTAGGGCCCATGCCACATGGGTTCAAACTTGCCTTCCCCCAACTTATCATTGGCTTGATCGTAAAGAAGGACCAAGTCGCCTTTAGCAAAGGTGCGAGGAGAAACGGTTTGGTCAAAATGAGCTTTGACCCATTTCTTTTGAGCTTCGATAACCATCATAGCGATGTGATGAGTTTCGTCGAGTCTCTCTAGATACAGTGGTCGCTCCTCTTCAAGCGAGGTATTCAGAAGAAGTTCGATAGCTAGCTTAAGTGAAGGGATTTCACATTCGATTGGAATAGTTGCCTCTAAACTGTACACTAGCTGGAATGGAGTGAATCCAGTGGTCATCTTAGTAGAAGTTCTGTAAGCCCAAAGAGCTGAGAATACCATTAAATTCCAATCTTTTCTATGCTTCCCAACAGTACGTTGAAGCATAGTAATAAAAACCTTATTGACTGCTTCAACTTGGCCATAGGGGTATGGATAATATGGGGTCGAGCTATCATGTCGAAGGCCCAACTAAGAAATTAACTCTGCCATCATGTGTTGACAAAAATGTGATCCATGGTCAGTCACGATAGCTTGAAGGACACTGAAATGTGTGATAATGTGGTTAAAAAGGAACTGCGCGGTAGTAATACCGTCAACATTGTATGTGGGCATCGCCTGGCCCATTTCATAAAATAGTCAATGACGACGATAATATAACCATGCCCCTCGGCCCAGTGAGGGTTACATGTCATGAAATCAATGCCCCATTTGGAAAATGGGTCAACGATAATTACTAGGTGTAGGGTTGCCGCTGGGGCAAGTTGCTTGCGGTTGAAAATCTGACATTCATGGCATATTTGGACAACTAGAATGCAATATTTGAAGATAGAATCCCATAAATAATCAGCGTGAAGGATATTCTGAGAAGTGGGATATCCAGACATATGACCACCACAGGCACTAGAGTGGCAATCATTTAGGACCCGCTCAACATCTTCAAGGGTGAGACACCCGCGAAGCACAGAGTCCACACCGACCCAATACAATGTATCATCGATGATCTGATAGGGTTGGGATTGATGCCAGATGTGGCGTCTGTCGGATAAGGTCAACTCAGATCAAAAGTTCTAAGTATGGAGATAAACAATAATGTCTCCATACCAGGGATCAAGACTGATGATCAAAAACAAAGTTTCATCGGGTATCTGCTCAGTGAAATCAGTTGGGATGCTTACAGATGGAAGATCACATATTAACTCAGCAAAGAAGAGCTATTTCTTTGATTTGGCAGTAATAAAATCCAAATCAAACTCTGTAGGATGACGATCCATTTGGAGTATTTTCCCCCCAGCAACTGACGAGTCAGTGTATATGTCATGGGGTTGCAATAAAAAATCATGGTGGTTTTTCGTAAAAGGATATAGTGTCAAAATATTTGAACGACATGAACTACCACCAAAGCAAGCTTCTCGACATGAACATAGCAAGACTTAGTATCAAGAAGATTTCGGCTCAGATAATAAACCACATGCCAATTTCCATCATCGTCGTCCTAAACTAACACCATAGTAATAGTGGTATCAGTTGCAACAAAATACAGGAAGTAATCGCGACAGTAATCGGGGGGATGCAGTAAAGGAGCACTAATTAGGGCTTTCTTTAAAGAATCAAAGGATTCTTGGGAAACTTCATCCCAAATAAAATGGATCCCCTTCTTAAGTAAGCGAGTATAAACTTTGGCAAGTTCGGTGTAATTTGGGACAAATCAACAGAGAAAATTAGATTTTCCTTGCAAACTTTGCAATTGCAGTATTGATGAAGGAGGGGGTAGATTGATTATGGCCTTCAAATTCAAAGGATCAATCCTGATATCTTCACGAGACACAACAAAACCTAAGAGTCAGCCAAACTCTACGCAAAACACACACTTGTGTGGATTGAGATGGATATTGTAATGCCGATAGTGTACAAAGATATCTCTTAAGTGATTTGGATGGTCACGACATTTAGCCAAATGAGCAGGTAAGTCATCGAGGTACGGATGAACAATGTGTCGAATGTCATGGAATGCATAGGAAATTTCTAGTTGAAAGGTAGCACTAACATTCTTCATACAGAAAGGAAGCTTTTTGTAAGAAAAATTACCCTAGGGATAGATAAAGGTTGTTTTATGCTGATTAGGGGGTGAAATGTTAATCTAGTTATAGTTAGAAAACCTGTCCATGAAAGAAAAAATATCACTCCCTACACATTCGTCGATGATTTAGTCGATAAAGGGAGTAGGATAACTGTCCTTAGGACACGCGCGATTGATATCATGTTAATCAACACAAATGCGTATCTTACCCTGCATTTTAGCAACAGGGACGATATTAGATACCCAATCCATCAATGGAATAGGATAAAGGAAACCTGCTTTCAAAATCTTTTCTACTTCTGCTTTTATAACAGCAGCCTTTCGAGAGTGCACAGGGTGAAGTCGTTGTCGAACAGGCTTAGCACTAGGATAAGTTGGGATCTCATGCACCACTATGGTTGGATAAATACCAAACATTTCCTCGTATAACCAAATGAAAACATCTCAGAATTCTTTAAAAAGCTAAGTATAAATCTTGATCTCATCTAGAGAACAAGAAACCCCAATATGGATGTTCTCAACAATCCCTAGTTTAATGGAAATGTCCAGAGGCATCGTAGTAGTAAAGTTTCCCATATTACCCTCCGATAAGACTTCATGTACCCAGATAGGTTTCTGAAGTGGAGGTGTAAGAGAATGAGAAACAAATGCTCCATAACAGGAAGGCATCTCATTGAGGCAAAGGAGAAAGGAAGAATGATGATGTAGAACGTTTCGTGGAACTTCCTCCAGAGACATGACTTCCACAATACTCTCGTTAGTGGGGAATGTATCGTTCAAGGGATCGGAGAATACCAAGAACCAAGCCAAGGGGATGGCACATAAGTGTCCAGGTTCATACTGAAGACAGTATGACTTTTGGGAGCGGCTGTCGAAGCTAAAATAATTTCTTGATAATTTATCTCCAATGGACTTAAATGCATTGCATCACCAAATAAGTCAATTTTATCTTCGGTAAGGATAATCCAAGGATCCGTAGAATTCGATATCATATTGACTGAATGAATATTTGGAGGGGTGACAGTAAAAGTACCCATTAAGGCAGAGTCTTTAAAGAGACTTGTCCCCATGCTCTCGTAAGGAATCTTAGTATTTCCCACATAAGGAATGTTATCGTTGGACAAACCAAAAGAAAAGAAAGACAATTGATCAAACGTGACTATTTTTTCTTCATGAGGAAAACGAAGTACGCAGAACAAAGAAGACACCACACAAAACATGGTGTGAGTCCAGCTTCACCCAAGAAGAAGGTTGTAGTTGAGATTGGCATCTACAACTTCAACTTCTAATTCAACGGTCTTGCCTTCTGATGTAATCGGTAAGTTCGTGAGAATACTTTATGGTCGCAAACCTCTGCCATCGAAGGCTTCCAAGGTGTTCGAATATTGGTTAAGTAGAGGAGAGCCAATGTATTTCCAACACGAAACTCACATGATGCAGGTAGAGGCACCTTCATCAATAATTGTTCTATGAATCATCTTTCCTTTGATAATGACCTGGATCAGAAATGAAATATGATGAGGAATACGAGGTACATGATTCTTTAGATCGAAAGTAACCAGACTCAAATCAGAAGGATTGATAGCATCCATTCTTGTTATGGCATCAACGTTGTTGTGCACAATTTCAACATCAATCTTGGTTTGAATACCATTGAGAGTGTTGGAATCAATGCAGGAATCAACAAAATTTACATTATTAGGGTTGTTGGAATCAGTGCAGGATTCAACGCAGTAACCTGATGTGCTTACCACATCTACCATGTTCTCGTTATTAACCAGATCTGCCACTGCATCACTTGTCCATGAAGTTGAAGGTTGTTTTTTACTCCCTGATCTGGAGATTATGTGCTAGGTTATTCCATCTCCTCTAGCATGCTTGTTGGCTCTCAGTCCCCAACAATCTTAAAGTGTTCTCAAAATGGGAGATGGTCTGTTCTTGGGTAGCCAGGTATCTTGGTGCAAGTTGAGCATCATTTGAAATGATGTTGTGGTTACTAATAACAGCCATGGAATTTATTTTCTCTACTCTGATGTAGAGGGGCTCCCTTTCCTCTTTTTCTACTATTCTCTTCACCTCCTCAGCCCTGGCCTCCTCATGACTCATCCATGATGCAAGGGTCATCAAATGCAAGTCCTCCAACTTTGTGTTGGGGTCCCACACATCCAATTCTGTCAAGGCAAGGTTTTGCTAGTAGAATTGAGATAATTTGACCTTGTCTATGAGGGTGCTCTTGTCACATAGCTCGATAAATTTCCTATAATCTTGGAATGGCATGGTTCCCTACTGTGCCAATATCTTAATTTGAAACTGCATCCATTGATATTTGAGGTATAGTGCATATGATTTGTATGGCAGCCTGCATTGAAGTGCCTCCATGGAGAGGCTTTCCATGGTGGCCAATTGGCTGTCCTTTTCTTGTAACTTCCTCCTCAGCCATGTGTTTTCTGCCTGCAACTATGTTCTCATGGTGTATTATTTATCTCTCAATTCACTCAACTACTTGCCCATCTCTAGGATTTTTTCTTCAATATGGCCCACATCTTCTACTTTATTTGAGTTAGTAATTTGCATCCATTGATGTGTCCTTCCACTTTATCTTTCAAGTTCAAAGAAGAGAGGAACTGCAAATTTTTGTGGTATCACTCTACCTCCGTCAATGAACTTGTGGTAGGAGCCTAGATTTGGCTGTGGGCTAGGCTCCTGCATATCTAGAAAATCTCCCTCAAATTTATTTGGAGAATTTTCCCCTTCCTGTACCTGTGGTGTTTTTTCCTTGCCTTATTTTTTACCTTGTTCTTCTTCCTATACCTCTTCTTGTCTTTCCTATAGCACTGTCAGTGTTTCCTGTACCGATGTTTGGGGACCCTGTAGCAGGCCTTTTCCTTTCTGTTGGAGGGTTACAGGTGTGTTGGTTTGCTTAGATGATGTTGACTTGCTGACAGGTTTCCTGACATAGGTGATGGTAGCCTTTGGGGTTGCTTCTGGTGATGTGACCTTCTCAACCTTCATTCTCATGCACTCTGGCTCCTCCTTCTTGTTTGGTGATTATTCAATTATGATGGGGGCTTTTGTTGGTGTTTGTGGATTCCCCTACTTGATCCTATTTATTCTTCCTGTTTTGAAATAGAGGGGAGTCTGCCTTTGCCTTTTCCTCTTGGAGTTGATGGGTGTGCTCAAGGCATCCAAGGTAGCAGTTGCCTCCTTTCCAATGGGTTCAGGAGACAATATTGGGGATATCTCTTGTTCTTCCAATATTTTTCTTAGGGCTGGTCTCTGCCTTCTGCTCCTCCTCTTATTCTTTTTCTTATTTTTCTTCTTCCTTTATTCTGTCTGTCTATGATTCCTCTTCTTTTTCTTCTTCTTCTGTTTTGTCTGTCTTTGCTTCCTCTTCTTCCTTTTCTTCTTCTTCTATCTCTTCTCCTTCTTCCTCCTATTCTCCTTCCTCTTCCTCCTCTTCAGCACTAGAGGTTGGGGTCCCACCATGTTCAAGGACTTGGGTTTCAAGGAAGGCTTCTCTATCCATGTCTCTAAATGTGGACGAGAGAACAAGAATTATCAATTAGCTCAAGGAATCTTCCATTATTAGATTGATAAGACCATGGTGTGCTAACTACTGGTGTTTCCCCTCTTTCACCTTCTAACTCATGTCCATAATGGACTGTAAAAGGAAATAAGGCACACTGAGCCTTTGGTTTATGGGTATTTTGGCTCTAAATCTCAACTCATGGAGGAGTCTGAATTGGTATCCATAGACTACACTTAGTATCACTTCACAAGAAATGTACTTAAGGATGTGGTAGACCACCTCATCCCAGGGATAGGGAAGGCTCTCCCTTCTGACCCCATTTTTTTCTTCAATTGGCTTTTCATCATTTAGGAATATTTTTTTCTTAGCAAAGGTGTTGCTAGCCTTGTCCTCCTTTCTCCATTGAACCCCTAGAGGAAGGGTTGTCACTCTGCTGATCACATCAAGGTTGATGGTAATGGACATCCCTCTCACCATAGTGGTAGCACTTATTCTTGCTTGAGGGTTTAGTGCCATGGAAAAATAACGGGTTATATCATCATTTTATCCCTTAAGCAACTCAAAAAAGCCTAACCAGTGATGCTTCCTGAAGATATATACCACAGGGGGACGAAGCTGAATTCTTGATGTGTCTATGGGTTCTCTTCTATTGAATCCCCATCCCATTTTATTCTCTGGTTTTAGCTAAGTGCAATAGGTTTTGTAGGATAGCTCCAATATCGATTTTAGGGTGGCTGAGAGCTTAACCTTTTTATTGGATGACTATAATTTATACAATTCCTTATAGCCACATAAATTTTGTTATATAGCCCCAAACTCTGTCTAATTCCCAAGGTAACTGTAATTACTAAAAGAGTGCAGAGTTATCAGCTATCATAGCATGAACAGAGGAGAGAATCAAGATGGGCCACTTACTTCTCACTGTAATGATTGGGATTATAACAATTGATGACCAAGTTGACCCTAGGCATCCCCTTGCAGACTTCCTATGGAATTCCAGTGTTTCATGTAGCTTCCTGTAGGCTTATGTGTTTCCTGTAGCTGTTTCCTATAGTTGTCTCTTGTAGGATGGCAAGAGTAGGGTTCGACTTTTGATGGCTTCCCGAGCTGGTCCCTATCTCCTTGATTTCGAAATGAGAAAAAAGGTGCATGAAAGTTTGGGGTTTTATGCTATTTATGGTCAAGGCTTGGAGTGTTGTGCTGGATGGCAGTGGTACGAGATTTCCTAATTGGGAACGTTGGCCCATTGTTGGTGATTATTCACTTGCCCCTCGTAATCATCACCCGCTCTCTCTTAACTAATTTGACCACATTTTTAATTGATTCCCATTGATGTGACACTCTGACGTGGCATCTTGACTAAAATTCCACTTTTTTATCACACGTTGAGGGTGTCCAAGTTAACTGGCCACCTACAACTTATAAAAATACATTCCTTCGACATTTATACATTTTCCATTATATCATACTTAGGGAAGAGTTGGGTAAGTTTTCATACATGTGCCTACCTTTTTTTGATCGATGCATGTTGGAGTATTTTTCTTATGTGTTGCTGCTAAGGGAAGTGCTCCTTTGCTCTCTTCCTGTGTATTTATTCCTGCTTGTCTATTCATGTGTGCAAGTGCTTGATATCTCTTTGTTTTTGTTGCTATTGTGGAGCCTGGCTAGGAGAAATAAGGTGTTCAAAGATGATGGTACTCCTCCTTACTCTTGTTGGGAAGAAAATCTAAGGCTCAGGCTAGTTGCAGTAATGGAACAGGTTGCTACAAGATATTCTGTATCTGCTACGAGAGATCATGTAGCTGCTACGGGAGATCCTGTAGCTGCTACAAGAGATCTTGTAGCTACTATGGGAGATCCTGTAACTGATATAGGAGATCCTGTAGCTGCGATAGGAGATCATATAGTTGCCTCTTTTCTTCCTTTTACAATGATTTGTTTTCAAAGGGATGTTGGGTAGTGGTGTAGGGGTTGGAGGATGATGGAAGAGCTCTGATGGAGTAGTGAATGGTTGAGGCAAGGGAGGACATGTCCTCTATTTTTTTCATTATATTTTGGACATTTTCCTGTGTTTTTTCTTGAATGAGACAAAGCTAGGTATGGGTATGGTGATTTGGACCAGGGATGCATGGATGATGGGTGAGTGGTTTGATGAAGTGTAAGGTCCATAATCAACCTAGAATAGGCATGCATGATGATTTTCTTATATGGTCCCCTTTCCTATAGAATTTTAGGACATCCTATAGTGCTACATGATCTTCTTGTAGTAGCTACAGGACATCCTGTAGCAAGCCATAAAATGCAAAAAGAAAATGATTTTTGATGCCTGAAAATGGATATGAGTGGTAGGGACATGGTTGGCATGGATGAGATGGAGTTGATGGAGGGAGAAATGGAATGAAACTTGGCATGTTGTCCCTGTAGCTCTGCATCTTTCACTACCTTCAAAACCTACAAAATCACAGAATTTATTAGTGGACAGGTTTGAGTTCCCTGCCATGGTATTATTTTTGTTTTTTTCTCTTCTTTTCTCTTTTTTTTTTTTGAAAGACACATAGGCTGCCTCAAGAGAGGTTTTCAACCTGCCTGCCTGCCCTGGGCACCTCAAGGGAGGTTTTCACCCAAGGATATTTTTATTTTTATTTTGTTTTCACTCCTGGGTTGCCTCAAGGAGGTTTCCAACCCAATATTTGGCCTCAGATGCCTCATAGAGGTTTTCATCCATGCCTCTTATTGTTTTTTCTTTTTTTTCACAAATAAAAAATAATTTTCAAGAATTGTGTGACTTGGAAGCTAGGACACTTCCAATCACATTTACCTCCTTACTAATGGTGCTGATGAACTCCTCCCTAGACAAAGGTCTTTTGTAATCTTTCAATCTGTATCCATTGACAAGCAAGGGAATACCTTCCTCATCAATGGTCTTGATTTGAATAGCCCCATTATCATGGCACTTCTTTATTAGGTATGGGCCTAACCACCTTGTTATCAATTTTCCTTTGAAGTCCTTGAACCTGGAGTCATATAGCAGAGCCCAATCCCCTTCTTCAAAAATCTTGTTCTTGATGTTCTTGTCATGCCAAACCTTCCTCTGTACTTGGGTAAATTCAGTGTGCAGGAGGGTCTGCATCCTAAATTCATCGAGACCATTCAGCTGGAGCAACCTCTCCTGATGTGCCTTTGTAACATCCAAATCCAACTATATTTCCATTCTCAAGGTGTTGTACTCAAACTCAATGGAGAGCAAAGCCTTCTTTCCATATACCAAGTCATAAGGGGTGAAACCAGTGGTTGTCTTCCAGGTTGTATTATAGGCCCAAATGGCCTCCACAAGTCTATCATCCCAATATTTTATGCTTCTACTCACAATCTTGGTGAGGGTTCCTTCCAATGGTCTGTTGGTGACCTCTACTTGTCCATTGGCCTGAGGATGATAGGTAGTTGAATTCCTATGTTTTATCCCATGCTGCCTCAACAAATTTTCGATTAGATGTGATGTGAATTGAGATCCCTGATCAATGACTAGTTCTCTATGGTACCCAAACTTTTAGAATACATTCTCCCTTTAGAACTCATCCACTTTTTCCTTTGTTGCTACCTTAACAGCCTTAGTCTCAGGCCACTTTATCAAATAATCAATGCATACAATTATGTATTTTTTCTGCCCTGATGGTGGATCAATGGGCCCAATGAAATCCATGCCCCACTTGTCAAATGACTCTAGAGCCACTTGAGGTTGCAAGGGAATTTAATCCTTGGGAATAGTTTTTCCCATCCTCTAGCACTGATCAAATTGACTGGTGTATCTTGTAGTATCTTGGTGGAGAGTGGGCCAGTAGTAGTTGACTTGCAGTACCTTGAAAGTTGTCCTCTTGGCTACAAAGTGGCCTCCACAAGGCCCATCATGACAGGTTAGAAGGATGTCAAAGACTTCTTCCTCCTTGACACACCTCCTCAAAAGTTGATCTGGGCCTAGCTTGAAGATATTGCCCCCAATCCAAGTGAATGGGATGCTTTTCCTTACAATTCTGCTCTTCTACCTGGATGACAATGGGATGCTTTTCCTTACAATTCTGCTCTTCTACCTGGATGACAGATTTGGAGGGAACTTTGCAGCAACTAGGTAGTTGGCTATGTCAGCAAACCATGGAGAGAGAACTGAAATAGAAAATAAATGCTCATCTGGTAGCTGATCATCAACCATTCCTTCCTCACCTACAAGCAAAGCAAGTCTAGACAAAAAATCTGCAACTACATTTTCTCTACCTGGCTTATCAATGATAGTTAAATCAAATTGTTGTAATAAAAGAAACCATATAATAATTCTAGCATTCACATCAGAATTGTTCATTAAGTATTTGATATCATCATGGTCAATATACGAAAAGGTTTGATAACTAGTGATGGAGTGTTTAAATTTGTTCACGGAATGGACAACAACTAGGAGTCCCTTTTCAATCACAGTGTAGTTCAATTCAGCCTTGAACATATTTTTGCTAATGAAGTAAATGGCATAATGCAACTTGTCATTTATTTGGCCTAGATCTTCTCCTATAACTTCTTTAGATGCATCAACATGGATGTGGAAAGGAAGAGCCCAATTTGGGCCTCTGAGTATGGGTGCAATATTTAACTTGTCCTTCAAGATTTCTAGGGCCTCTTGGCAACTTTCTGACCAACAAAATTCAGAGTCATTGGCCAGCAGTCCAAACAATGGTGAGGCTACTTTGCTAAAGTCTTTGATAAATCTCTTATAATATCCAGCTAAGCCCCAGAAAATCCTGACATTCCTCTGCTTTTGGCAAGTAGGGACCCTTTTTATGATGGCAATTTTATTTGGGTCCACTTGTAGTCCTTCCTCGGTTATTGAGTGACGCAGAACAGTCCCTGCATTAATCAATAATTCACACTTCTCAAGACTAAGTGATAGGTTCATTTCAATGCACCTTTTTCATACTTTCCCCAAATTGGAGACAGCCTCTACGAAGTCATATCCATAGGGAGTGAAATCATTCATGTATATCTCTACAGAGTCATGGACTAGCTAAATAAAGATGCTCAGAACTTCCCTTTGAAAAGTGGTAGGGGCATTACGTAATCCTAAAGGAAGGACCCTATAAGAAAAGGTGCCCAAAGGACAAGTGAATTTGGTTTTATCTTGATCCTCTGGGCTGATCTGGATCTGATTATAACCACTGAATCCATCCAAGAAAGAGAACTTCTTCCCTACAAGACCATCCAAGACTTACTCAATGAAAGGTAGAGGGAAATTGTCTTTTTTAGTGGATTTTTTAACTCTCTATAATCCACATAGATCCTCCACTTTCCATTCTTCTTTGGGACCAAAACTAGAGGAGACACCCACTCACTGTCTTAAATGGGGTAAATGAACCCTGCACCCAACAACTTCTGCAGTTCTTCTTTGAATATTTCTTTGAGGTTTGGGTTCATTCTCCTCTAAGGTTGGTGCATTGGTTTACAACCTTCCTTGATGTAGATGTGGTGACTACACACCAAAGGGTGCACTCCCTTCATTTCCTTATAGCTCCAGGCAAAGGCATCTAGGTGCTCTCTCAGCATGTTACATAACTTCTTTTCCTGATGTGCTGAGAGAGAGGGGTTTCTTTTCAATGTTTTAGATGGGCAAAATTCTACCATTTTGACATGAGCAAGACTTGAGTCAACTAGGCACAAATCATTCCAAGGGTTATCTTCAGATTTCTTCACCGGCTCATCATGAGTCATGGTGTTAGGGGGTTGGTTCTGGAGGATTTGATCAATGAGGTCATCTTCATTAGGTTTCCCCCTCTCCTATAATAACATCTGGGGTACAGATTGGGTAGGATGTAGTATGGTATACTTAATCTTCCTCCTTCTCTTCCAACCATAAGGGTAATTCATGCTCTAGGGATGGTTGAGCAGGAGGGTACAAGGCCAACTATTTCGACAAATGCCCATTATTAATGGTCACATTCCTAGCACTGTAACTTATGTAAGCATCAACAGTGGCTAGCCATGGCATTCCAAGGATGAGAGGATAACCATTGAATTTGGTCTTGCGCTGGAGAACTAGGAATTTAGCAGGGTACTCCCATGAATCAATAGAGACCATCACATCCTCAACAACTCCCCCAGGAGCCAATGTGGATCTATCTACAAGTTGCAATATTGTTGTGGTATTTCTTAAGGATTCTTGGAGATTTAGTTTGAGCATGGTCTCCTTGATCATCACATTGATGGAAGCCCCAAGATCAATCAAGATGTGGGGGACAATGATGCCATCAATGTGCACATCTACCAAAGGACTTGCAGGGTCTAGATACTTTGGGAAAATCACTCTCCCCAACATTAAGTCAGACAACTATCTAATGAAATTAATGGTAGGGGATTATTTCTTTCTCCTCCTAGGATGTTTTAAGCATTTCTCCTTGAAAAAATTGTTGTAGATGGGGACATCCTTGATGTCTTGGAGGAGTAGGATTTTAGCACACAAGTTTTTCAATTCTCCCAGAAGTTTTGTCTCTTCTAGTGTGTGCTAAATAGGATGGATCAATCATTCAGGAAAAGGAGGTGGGTTGGCTTTAGGAACACTCTCTTCCTTTTCCTCTTCAAGCACCTCAAGTGGAGATGGAGGTTGGTTATCTGGAAGCACTCTCCCAGACCTGAGGTTGATTTCTTAAATTTCCATAGCATAGGCAGGGTAGGATGTCTATCCACTATAGACTTGATGTACCTATTTGTTATTCAGGTTCAGATTTGGTTGAGCAGGCATCTGAGGTTGCTTAGGTGGAGCAGGACGAAGGAGTTGTGGTTGAGATGGAGGTGGAGGTAGTAAGGCTAGAGGTTGGTTGAATGGAGGCCTCCAACCTTGTGATGGGGTATTCCAATAAGGATGTGGGGGAGCATATAGATGATATGACTCATTGCCAGATTGGGAAGGATATTAAGGTGCATAAGACCAAGGAGAAGGTTTGGACCATGAAGGATGAGCATGAGAACACCAAGGGGGAAGGGATGAATTCTAATTGGGATTATAATAGGAATAGGATGCCCCTTGCATGCCCTTCTGGTATGGTTGAGGTCCTTGAGGCCTCGTTTGATTGATATAACATATTTTTTCAACCTTGCCTTCATCCCCTTGGTATATAACCTTCAATACAGGAAAATAAGGGAACTTATATGTGAAATTTTTTTCCTCATAGACCAAGTAGACCTATATAACATTCAATGGATAGTCATTTCTAGGGTGTCTTCTAGTGCATCTAGGGAAAATGATTACTAAGGCTCTCTCTGCTTCCTCTTGCTTCCTCTTAATCTGCATGGTTTCCATTTGCAGAGAAAGGGTGTGCAACGTTTCACTTTAAATTTCTTCCAACATGTTTCCAATTTCACTCTTGATAGATGTGTTGGAGGAATAGGAACTAGCCAAATCTTGACTATCCCTACCCTTATTTCTAGCGGCCCTAGAATGGTTTTTGAAAAATGTCTTGATATCATCATAAGATAGCTGATAAATGTCCCCTCCAGACAACATGTTTAGGGTTTCTAGAATGTCCTCCCTGATTCCTCTAAGAAGGACTAACTTGAGTGATTTAGCATCAAGGGTGCATCTGGTCCTTTTGTAACTGAGCTGGAACCTTTCCTCATAATATTCCAAGGATTCATCATGTCCCAAGGTCATTCTAAATATTTCCTTATTGGTGTCTTTGGACCTACAATAGTTCTTGTACTTTTTGTTGAAGGCTTGTTGCATTTGAGCCCAGGTATTGATGTTGTCCCCGGGTAAACCCATGAACCTGTGCAAGGATGCATGGAAACAACTTCAGCTTCTGGTCGTTAGAGGTATAATCATAAGTTCTACAGATGAAATAAAATCAAACAAAAAGGTATCAGGGTCCTCTGAGGTTAAGCCATTGAAGTAAGGAAGGGCAGAGGGGATTTTGTTTTTTATCCTAGCATCTCCATTAATCTTTCTAATGGGAAAACAAACCTCATTTCTATTTTTAGCCATGATGTAAGTGTGTGGAATGGTTTCTTCTTCTTCTTCTGCAATAGGCTCTTCAAATATCACTCGTTGTTCACCTAATGGGTCCTATAAATCCTCTGCAGTCAGAGAGGGAAGTTGGTGGTCACCGTAAAAGAGGGAAGGTTGACATTTGATGGTGTGGGGGTATTTGGCAAGAATTTCCCTAAATTGTCTCTATTCCTACGAGGCATGAAAGCAAGTTTTTCTTTTTACGTTTTTGTCAGAATCAATTGTAAAACAGAAAGGAAAGAAGAATAACATCTACCTATTGAATGAAAGTTATAAATAAAAGAATAAATTACATCTACCTATACACCTCCCCCTCAATGACGCCAAAAAGTGATGAGCCTCAGTATTGCAACAAGAATGTTGCAACTCCTAGGGCTACCAACTTTACTTTATCAACCCGGGTTTTCGTACAAACTTGGAGGTGACAATGCTATATGCATGACAGATGCATCATTCTACTCATGTCACTTCTCAACTGGGGAACTTGACCATTAGGGTTCCAAACCAGTCCTCTATTGAACTAAAGGGAGTCTGACTACTGACAGTGAATGTAAAGCTAGTTCTAGTGCAGGGAAAGTAAATGCTTTTCTATTCAAGAAATGAAAGTTACCAAATGGTAAATGCTATGAAATTTCATAAATCATCTAGCTATGAAATGACACAAATCACTTGCAGAAAGGAAACTATGCTAATATTGCAATTGATCATCTAGCTATCAAGACTACTTGAAAATAGAAAGTTACTCTATCATCTCAGAATTCAAACATGCATGCATTAACTATCTCATTCACATTTGTAGAAAAAATCTTAATTGCTAACTTCAGAAATATAAAAGCTAATGCTATCCTATCTTGCAGGAGGGAAAGGAATGCAAAGGCTAGTCTAGGTGGCACTTTTGGTCATGGAGTCCAAGATAAGAGGTTATCCTACTCCTATACTAGGTTATCCTATCATTTTAGGTTAAATCATGGTCAAAATAGGCTACTATAGGTTTGCTACAGGAAATTGCTACAGGATGTCCTAATTTGCTACAGGATGTCCTAAACTTCTATAGGAAGTTAGCTAAGAGGTTTTGGAGGGTAAGAATAGTGAGATGATGTGTTTCAGGGGTGCATGACAAGTGTAGAAGGTGCAGGGAAGGTGAACATCGCCCAAGGCCAAGCCCAACACCCAAAGGAGGTCGAATTTTCTTAAGGTAGCTTTCTCATGATGGCTAGAAAACAAAGGTTCTAATTATGGGCTAGTATTCCTCGACAGAAGGTGGAGAAGGCATAGGTGAAGCTAGTTGGAGGAGTCCCTTCCTGCAGATCAACAATCCTTGCAATAAAACATGTTTCTCTTTTCATTTATAAATCACTACATGTCCACAAGGAAGAGATGATTTGAATTTGAGGAAGTTGATCTATCTATTGTTAAGGACTAGATCTATGACATGGACTACCTTTTAAGCCACAACAACCTTAAAAAATAAGATAACAATTGCAGATTATTCCAAGAAATCATAAACAATTATCTAGCTAAGAATCAAAACTTAATCTATGCAATAAACAAAAGACAAACTTTGTTTTTGGGGCTGTGAGAGTGGGGTCCTCTAATCATGATCCCATGAGGGAGATGAGATAGGGGCCACTGTCACAAGATTTTCTGGTATAATTTCCTTCACTAAACTGCAACACTAATCTACCTCTTTAAACTAATGGAAACAAGGTTAAGCAACAATTTAAGTAACTTGCTAAGCTAATAGAAAGACATAAATAAACTTTAGTAGCTAACTATAATTTTAAGCTAAGAATACAACTACAAAAGAGGAAATTTTTTTGCTAGGTTTGGGCCCTAACTCAAGAGCTTCAACCCTCTGAGTCAACACAGTGCTGGATCAAAACAAAATTTCTCATTGTCATAAAAATGTCAAGTACATCCTAATAATAAAAGTCAAAATGTTTCAACTCAAATGGACTCTTGGTTACAACAAAAAATCAAATCCTATTGAGACCCTTAGATCTCTTACTTATACAAAACTGGAGCTACAAACAGATCCCTAGAAAATAGGGATACTTGGCTTTGTAACTCGAGAATAACTCTTCCTTGACTGCCACTGGCTTGGCTGCCAATGAACTTGGCTTGCTTGGTTGTCAGTGACACCAAGCTAATGAGACAAAGTGGAGGAATCTTAGAATGATTTGAATTAAGGAGGGAGACCAGCTCCTAAAATCTTTCTTGCTTCCCTACTCTGAATTCCTGCACTTAAGTCAACCCAAACTTGCTCCAATTCCCGCATTTAATGCACATTAGGCCACATGACATAATAACTCACCTTTACTCTTCTCACTAAGCATAAGATAACAAAATATGTAAATAAATGTGGGAAAAGTCAATTTAATAAGTTTGAGAGTGGCGTTGTGACCCATATAGTTTACCTATTGATGAGCTCGATCACAAGGATTTTTCCTAAACCCAAAAAGGCTCCCAACTACAAATGAAATATTTAGTGTAGTGGTGGTAAGGTGATCCAGATTGTCTCAGCTACAAGAATTAACCAAGGTCTTTTACTTCTGTGATGTTAGCAAAATTTCATGTGAAAGAGTATGAAAAACCACATGTGCATACTTTAAAGAAGAGGAAGCATAATGATAATCATCAAATCAAATAAACACAACTTGATAATGCAGTTCACCCAATGTGGGTTACATCTTTGGGCCCGATATCAAGAGTGGGGAGGCTGCTTCGTTATGTGCTGCATGATGATGATGAGTACATGGTGTATTCTTTGTCATTACAAGGATAAACTCCCTCAAGTAGAGTGGCATGTCTCTCCACTAGTTGTTCTCCTATAGGAACTCTCACTCATACAAGTTATCCTCCAGCATGACAACATAGAAAATTCTTAAATGAAGTGGTGTACAAGTATCCTCCAACAAAATAGTAAACAAGGATCTCAACATCAAATCATCATCTCAGCAAAAATTAAAAGATGACATAGTATCACTACATCATGTACCTCCACTTCCATGGATGGCTTGAAAAGGCATAGCTCTACTGAAAAATGGACTGCAATGTTGAATTCATGGCATGACATCGTTTCAAATGACTATAAACTCGACCCCTTTCTAACACCATCAATTCTGGGCCCCAGGGAATCTCAAAGGTTCCCCCAAGATTCCTTTCTGAATATGGGCGGAAAATCCATAGCACAGATTAAAAATCTGACTGTGTCATTGTGCTCCCTGCGGAAAATTGAGTAAAATGAGTATAAAGTTGGCTTGGTTATGAAACTATCATTTTCGAACCTCTAGGGAATCTCAAATATTCCTCATGATTCCACAAATATTATCTTCTATAGGTTGACTAAAATTATGCTACTCAAATGAGGAATTTGATTACACCATCACGTTCCCTGCGATAAACTGAGAATAATTAGTATAAACTCGACATAATTTTGTCACTACGAAAATTTTCCCACCAAGGAATCTCCAAGATTCCTCAATGATTCTGCATAAAGAATATTCTCTCTGAGATTCCCTCGAAATTCATGCCCTGCCTAGGTACGATTATGCTCCTATTTTTGTAGATCGGACCTCTGTGGGCTTGGTCGAATGGAAAAAGTTTGAGTTTATATAAAAATCATTGGGCAAATTTACCAACATAAACAATTGGCATCTCAGTTGGCGTGTCTATATTTAGTTGGTGGTTTGGGGAGGTCTCAGGGTCAAACCTCGTAGGACCCCTATTTTGGTTGTTATATTGTTGAATTTTTTTGGTGTATTTTATTAATTTGGGTGGCGGTTTGTAATGGGGTCGCCACTTAGGGTGGGTCGGCCACATGGCTGACATGGGTTCGAGTCCCTTCGACCTCCCTACACAGTGCATGGTTGTTGGCCATTTAACATACTACACACACACACACACACACACATATATATAATGTGTGGGTTGGGTTGGCAGAGGTGGTGGCCTACCACTCCTATTTTTATATTTTTTTGTTTATTTTTTTTATAATAACATTTAAAAACCAACCATCGGATTTTTAGGTGTAATTAGAAAAATTAAGTAGGCAACAATTTCGCCAGTTTCTGCACAGAAAACTGTCACTGCAAAGTGCGGATTTTTTGCCTCGTTATTTTCCGCCAAATTTAGCGGCTTCGCCAGATTTAGCTGGGCTCCAAATTTAGTTAATACTCTAACAACTTTAGCCAATGGACCTAGTTGGCCAAAACTTTGAATCGTCATAACTTTCACATAAAATGTCAGATTGAGGTGTCGTTTGCCCCATTTGAAAGCTTGTGACAAGCTCTTTGATTTGAATCTAGTTTCGTGGAAATCCAAGGACTTTGATTTTGAGCCTTTCTTGAGCCCTCTTTGATTTCTGAGTCTCTCTGGAGCCACTTGGATCATTCCTCCCCACTGAGGATATTTTGGTCCTCCAAAAGCATGAACACAATACGAAATCTGTTGTACTCCCTTGTTTGCACAACAAGTTCCCTAACAGGCTACACTTCTCCTTCACCTTTGTACTTCAGAGCCATAAGTGATGAACTGACACCTGCTCTCTATGTAAACCTATGGTACATCTTGCAAAATACATATTCAATTACATGACCTATCATGACCCAAGAAAAACCCCATAATTTCCAAGAGTTTATAACACACCCTTTGCTCAAGTTTACGTCAATATCATAATGGAAACCAATATCCCAACTATCAACAAAAAGGCCAAAAACATCATTATGTTGCTTATGTAAGTGATGGAAAACACCTCAACACTTTTACAATTATTTCACAACATATGATTTACAAAATGCGACCATGACAAGCTACTATATCTAGTAAAACCATCTCTCACTCAACAAAGTGAATGGGTCATCTCCCTATGGCAGATTCACTTGTTGAACATCGTCACCAGCTGGTTTCTTCATAGGTCATTTATGGACATGGAGTATCTGACATGTGGCTCTCTAGTGTCCATACTCATTGCAGTAACTATAATGATTCTTTCTCCTCCAAAATTTTTGGATCATCTTGGAATGCTTATTCCTGGTGTGCCTTTGATAAGTTCCCGTGGAATCCTCACTATCACTGGATTATGACGAGGTGCTCCCATCATCCGTCATTGGTTGGTCACTAGTTGTCTTGGAGCATTCTCCAACCTATTTTCTGACATCCCTAAGTCCTACATGATGAGGCAATTCCTACACTTTGATGGGATGCCTTGGCCATTAATATCAAGGCCCTTTCCTTGATACCCCATTTTCTTCAACAATTTTGATCCGATTCTCGCAGTATGTTTCTCAAAAGCAGCAAAATCATCATCATAAAAAGAACATGAAATTTAAGAATCACTTTTTACCTTAGACTTGTTATGCTGCAACTTTTCAAAGGCATCCTCCTTGGTTTGCAACTGATGCTGAAATTGTTCTTTCTCCTTCTCTACTTCTTGTAGGAGTCTTCTTAGTTCAACATTCTTTGCTTGAATGCTTTGGTTGATCTCTTCAAGTTCTTGGAGCGATGCAGTTTGGTGTCCTCCTTACTTTTGGCACAACATTTGTTGAAATCTTTGTCTCATAGCCTTAATCAGAACCCAAGTCGATAGGTCCATCTTCTCTAATCCCAAGAGTTGCAATCTTCATTTCATCACCTAAGTCTGATCCCAGGTCAATTGGTCCAACACCTGCAAATTCTGTAGTTGTGATCTTCTCATCATCCTATGATTCAGATTCTTGGTCTTGTTGCACAATTGCAATTGTCTTCTGCTTCTCCTTTTTGTCATTCTTTGGCCTCAATTTGGGATGCAATTTCCATCAATGTTCCTCATCATGCCATTGTTTCTCACAACGAGTACAATAGGGCTTTGCTTCCTTTCTCTTAGCTACTATTGTCCTTTTTGGGCGGTCATCTTTCTCATTCTTCCCTCGACTAACCTTCATATTAGCTTCATCAAGAGTTTTAGGTTCAAATAATAACAATGAATGATGCAGATAACTATGAAAAGAGCCAATATATTCCATCAACATCTAAGGAGAGTTTAGAGGAACATTCAATGCTAATGCTTGTTTCCTAAACTCCTATGTAAAATTCTGAAAATTTTGACCTTTACTTTGTTTCAAATGTTACCATTCCATCATGGCCTTTTGTATGTAACCCAATGGGTAAATTTATCCTCTTAAAGCATAAAGAAACTCAGACCAAGATGAAAGAAGTTTACGACTACTCTTACCACTTTTCTGCAACTTGCCTTAACACTAGACAAGAGTAGTGCCACTCAATCGAAGGGATGCTAGCTAGATATTGGCTCCATCCTCTTTGATTCTTTTTATGCGGAAATTTACTTCAACCTATCTGATCCAGTGATCTAGCATTTCTTCATTATATTATCCACTAAACACACATAGATCAAACTTGATACCCAACTTGAAAAAGGGAATTTTATGAGTTTTCTACCTCTAGAATGACAAGAAGAGGAAGAAAATTAATTTTCGATGGAAGATGGAGATGGAGGTTCAGGAGGCTCTTCTCCTCCTCCTTCATGATTTACTGAGGCATGATCATTTGGTTCTTCCTTCTTCTCTTGTTTTTCTATTGTCTTCTCATATTCTGCATACAATTTTTCCACTTTTTCTGCCATGACATAGAAGGCCTTGCGATAGTTTCACTCTTCCTCCAACCAAGTGTCTTCATCTGCCATTTTGCCTCTTTATGTTGCACATCCCGCTTTTGGACCAAAGGAGTTAAGTTTTCCTTCACCTCTTTAGAGCTTTTCCCTTGTTATCATACACTTGTAATTCACATCAATAGAAGACCCACTATGATACCAAACTTGATCATGATCTTTTCACTTCAAAGATGCATACATAATTGCATTTAAAAGGGCATGCAATCATAAGATGCATACACATAAAAGAAGCATAAATAAATGATGACCATGAGAAGCAAAGACACAACATATAACGAAGTTCACCTAGTGTGGGTTATGTCTCTGGGCTTTGCTGAAAGCGGGGAGGCCTCTTTCATTAATCTTAAGAAAATATCAAATTAGATGCATGTACAAAAGACACCTTATACCTCCACTTCTGGGGATGGCCTGAAAATGAACACCTTTTTTTAAGAAATGGACTGCATCGTTGAATTCCTGGTGAAAAATCATGAAAAATGATTGTAAACTCAACCCTTTTTTAACTCGGTCAAACTCTGGACCCCAGGGAATCTCAAAGATTCCCCAAAGATTCATCCTCATGGGTTGACTGGAATTCAGCTGCTTAGATGAAGAATTTGATCACATTCACATTCTTGACAAAAAACTGAGTATAAATTTGGCCTAGTTCGAGGATTGTCAATTTCAAGCCTCCAAGTAATCTTTTAGATTCCACAAAGATTCTATTTTGTAGGTTAACTGTAATTCTGCTTCTCATATGAGGAATTTTATTACACCACCATGTTACCTGTAAAAGACTGAGAAGAATGTGTATAAACTCGACATAATTTTGTCACTATGAAAATTTTCCCTCCAAGGAATCTCCAAGATTCCTCACTGATTCTACATAAATAATATTCCCTTCGAGATTCCCTTGAAATTCATGCCCCGCCTAGGCACGATTGCACTCTTGGTTCTATAGTTCGATCCTTTGTTGGCCTAGTTGAATGGAAAAATTTTGAGTTTATATAAAAATCATTGGGCGGATTTACCAACACAAATAGTGGGCATTTTGGTTGGTGTGTGTATATTATGTTGGTGGTTTGGGAAGGTCCCGGGGTCAAACCCCGTAGGACCCTATTTTGGTTGGCAGAGTGTTGAATTTGTTTGGTTTGTTTTACTATTTTAGGTGGTAGTTTGTAATGGGGCCGTTGCTTGGGGCGGGCTGGCCACATGGACGACGCAGGTTTGAGTCTTGTTAGCCTCCCAACATAGTCCATGGTCGTTGGCCATTTAACATACTATATATATATATATATATATATATATATATATATATATATATATATATATATATATATATTTTATGTATTCAAGCTTCTGTGATCCATAATGAATTAAGCAAAGTCTTTCGGTAGAAATCACATAAGAGAAATTTTTGGCCGACGTGTTTCGAACCAACAAGTGTGGTTCATCATCAGGACTAGATGAAGAGACAAACCATGGCAAAGGCTTAAATAGAGAGAAATGTAGAGACATAATTTCAAGTAACGGCTATATTTGAACAATAATATTTAAATTATGATATTAATTTATTAATATATTAAAAACAAATATTATTCAGTAACAACTATATTAAACAGCTAGTTTTTGAAAAATAATATTTAAACTAATTGATTAAAACCAAATATTACTAGTTTTCGAAAAATAATTTTTAAATAATGATATTAGTTTATTAATTTATTAAAAACCTTAATATGTAATGGCTATATTAAATGACTTGTTTTTGAAAAATAATATTTAAATTAATTTATTAAAACCAAATATTACTAGTTTTCGAAAAATAATATTTAAATTGTGATATTAGTTTATTACTTTATTAAAAACAAATATTAATAAGTAACGGCTATATTAAACGGCTAGTTTCTAAGAAATAATATTTAAATTAATTTATTAATTTGTGGGTTTGGGTTGGCGGGGGTGATGGCATGCCACCCCTCTTTTATACTTTTTTATTAAAACATTTAAAAACTAACCATCAGATTTTTTGGGGTCATTAGAAAAATCAAGTAAGTGACAATTTCCCCAGTTCCAACTGCCAGAAACTGTTGCCGCAAATTGTCAATTTGTCACCTCGTTAAATTTCTCCAGATTTAGTGGCTCCACCAGATTTAGTTGGACTCCAAATTTAGTTGTTTCTCTGCTAACTTTAGACAATGGGCCTAGTTGACCAAAACTTTGACTGGTCATAACTTTCACATACGATGTTGGATTGAGGTTATGTTTGCGCCATTGGAAAGATTGTGACGAGATATTCGATATCAATCTAGTTTCTTAGCAATCTAAGGAATTTTATTTTTTTATCCTTTCTTAAGCCCTCTTTGATTTCCGAGTCTCTCTAGAGCCACCTAGATCATAAGGTAGATAAGGCTTCCCATAATTTTATATATTTAGTTGCATCCTAAAATTCATTCACTTTTTTTATGCTAATTTCAAATTTTGCTCAATTAGAGTAGAGAGAGGATTACCACCAACCATGCCAAATTTGTTCACAACTATCCAATGTACTACTTATTTGAGATGAATACATACTTTGTATTCTAAGTTACCCGAATCCCAAATTTGTAGTGAAGATGTCACATGTTTTTCATCTCAAAACCCTTATTCAATTCTCCTTTATGGATACAATGTATGCTTCATTATTTCTTGTTATCAAAACAACATCTACATACACCACAAGATATACAACAATTTTTCAATCATTTTTGAAAAACAAAGTTGCATCATCAAGATTAAAATGGTTGAAATAGATCTTCAAAAGGTGCTCAATTGGCTTTTCATACCATGTGTGAGGTGCTTTATTTAGGCTATATAAATTGATGAGCTTGTATACCTTATATGCTTGACCCTATGTAACAAATCATTTTTTGTTGAGACAAGTAGGCATTGACTTTCAAGTATCCATTCAAAAAGGTTTCCATCACATCCATGTGATGAATATTCCAAATATCCTATGCTTCCAAGTCCATCAAAACAAAAATGGTATCAAATTTTGTTATGGGAGTAAGCGTATCCTCATAGGATATGCCTTATTTCTGTGCATATCCTTATGCCACAAGCCTCACCTTATGCCTTTCAAGCGAACCATCTAAGTATACTTATTCTTGTAGACCCACTTATAGCTAATTGGTTTGATTAAAAATGGAGGATGCATCAAATTCCATGTTCCATTCTTGATGAGAGCATCATACTCCTTCTACATGGCTTCTTTCCACTTATCATTAGAAATAATTTCTCAAAAGGAATTTGGTTTAATGTTAATTGATAAATTCAATTCACAAACATATGAAACATCCATATCATTTACATCGCTTGAATCTGAATTATCTACATCACCTCCACCATCTTGTCTTGTTGAGCTTGTGGTTTTTGTCTTTCCAACCCAATCAAGACTGCCACTTTCAAGTGTCTTTATCATCCAATTTGGATATTTATGTGATGATCAAGGTTTCTCCACTAAATGATATGGTGCTACATTCACATCAAGATTCAACATTTCAATCCTATCAACCACATCATCCAATTAAATTTCATAATTTGATGAAGTAGATGGATCATCTATATGAGGGGGGAGATGGCATTTCAAAACGAGATTCTAGATACTAATCCAAGACAGAGACCTCCACTTTAGGATGTAAAATATCATAGCCAAACTCACTATATGTCCTTATGAGGGTGGATATATTCAGGTAATCAATGTACCACTCAATATGTTTTTTATTCTTGTTGGATTTAAGAAAAATGAAATGTCTAAAAAGAATGAATTTTTTGTTTACCTCATTGTAATTATGATATGCCTTTGTGGTATTTGAGTACCCCAAGAAAATGAATTTTTTAGTCCTTCCACCAAGTTAGTGTGTTGCTTAGGAATTAAGGAATAACAAGAGGAACCAAAGACCTTGAGATGTCTCATTGAAGGAATGTAGCCATACCACATTTCATAAAGAGTCTTCTTCCCAAGAGCTTGAGATTGATTCTTATTTCTCACATCAACTTCATATTTTTGAAAAATAGCATTGGATGTACCACATTCAAGAGTGTTCTATTTATTATACATGCTACACCATTATGTTGAGGAATGTATGAGACATTGGTTTGATGATTGTTCCCATGTTGGTGAATATAGATTTATAAATCATTTAAATTATATTCCCCTCCATTAGCAATACGAAGAATGCCAATATTACATTGAGCTTCATTTTCAATCCATACCTAATTTTTTTTAAATGTTTCAAATGCTTAAGATTTCTATTTCAATAAACAAACCTAACACATTGTGGTGTAGTGATCAATAAAAGTATATGATATATTTATTACCAAAGGAAGATAGAATGTGCATGGGACCACACAAATTAGAGTGTGTCAACTCTAGCTTTATACTTGTGTTGAAGTGCAATCAAGAAAAATTTGTTTCTTGTGTTTTCCAAGGTTACACACCTCACATTGCTTAAATTTCCTTGGAACATTGGGCACACCAAAATCACCATTTTCTTCAACATACAAAGACTATCATAATTGATGTTTCCAAATATAGCATGCCACAAGAGACTAGAAGACATTGTACCTTCAGCATGGTGAGAAAGCTATACATAATCTATGCATGCACAAATGTCCCTTTTAGCTTGACATTTTCCCATCCTCCCATATTGCCATGATGACCAAGTTGTAAGAAGTCTTATTTCAAAATTTCCATCAAACATGTAATTGGAATGCCCTTGCTATAAAATATGCACAAGAGACGACAAGTCCCTCCACAACTCAAGAGGATAGAGAACACACGCATAATAAAATCTAAGAATCTAGGTAATTCATGCCTAATGGTGCCAATTCCCATAATTTTGAGATTGGAACCATCTACAAAGTTTACTCCACCCTCTACACTATCATTCAAATTTTCAAATAAGTCTCTCAAAAAAATCATGTGGCAAGTAGCACCAACATCAAATAACCAATAATCTCTCCAAGGAGAAAATGATATTGTGAATAAAACTTCATTTATGGCAGTATTGCAATGAGTAATAACAAAATGAGTAGATTCAAGAGCTTTACCTTTACCTTCCTTTTGTTCATGTTATTCTTTAATCTTTTCCCATGGAATCCTATGTATCTTTGTTTCATGTGCATTCTTACCACAATGAATTAGTGAATGTTAGATCTTTCACCATGATTGTGCATAACCCCCTTCCTCTAAAACACTTATTTCCACATCCTCTCCTACTACCTTTATCCTATCCACCAAGGGAAGTTTGTCAAAATCTCGCGTTGCCAAATGTTGGAATTCATGAGTTCCAAAACATGAATGTTGACCAAGAGGAGATGATGTGCTTCCAAATGTTTTTTTGCTCCCAAATTTCATAGTTCTAGAAGCCACAAAAATAGGTGCACTTGTTGACCCAAATGCAAGCAAAAGACAACCTAATTTTCCCCAAACTATGTCTTTATTCTACATAGCAATAGGCCATGATTGTGCCTATATTGCAATGAGGGATGAGAAGCCTACATTTTATAGTTCCTAAAGAATTTGCTATGTTCAAATGCCATAAATGGAGAAATGATATTATCTTCGTCATGGAAAATTTTAGGGGCTAATGTTCACCAAGTGGGCTAATTTTCCATGACTTTTCCACAAAAAAGATTCTCCAATTTCCAATTTTTGTAAAAGACGATTCACCCAAATTTTAGAATATAAAATTATTTTACCTTAAAAATCGCTAACATTATATAGAGACTATATATAAAACCATTATAAATTTGAATAATTTTACAAATATATCAATAAACATTTTATAGTTTGCATATTAGGGATTAGTGAGATTCACCAATGTTTTTAAACTTCAAGAAAAAATTTTGTCCTTAAAATTTTCCTTGATCTCCATGGGATGAAACCTCATGTTATATTTGGTATGCATATAATATTATGGAACTCAAAAGTTTAGTGTTTCCCTACATTCTTGGAAGTCATTTTGACAAAGGAATTTGGGTACATTGGTTCCATGTGGAACATAATTATGTAGATCAATTTCTTAGCATGAACCAAGTCCAACTAATACACTAGAACCATTACCAAACCTAGGTAGAACATGTGAGGAGTTCATTCCTGACATCATATATTATTTTTGTTGGCATTGTCGTCATTAATTTCTCATTATGGTAATGAATACAAGCTCGGGATACCCTTTCATGACCATGGGAACTTTATGAGCACCAGAATGGTGGCCATTGCCCAATCTGCCACCTATATTGTCTTTTTTTTTTTGCAAAACCACATCATTACCATTGCTAGCCATGTATAGAAGGCCTCTAATGTAATGTTATGAATCATAAATGTTTTTGAGCTATAGTGATTTGAACTCTAGATTAACTTATTGTGAAAAATGTAATTTCCACCATAGGGAGGAGGAAGGTTGGGATTGAGTGAAAACATTGTGTGACGCAAAGAGTGTGAAGGTAACTTTAGAAAAAAATTAAAACTAAAAAGACTCTTCTTAATAATAGAAAATAGTATTCTTCATTAATCTCCCTTAAAATTAAAAATATATTTCTTTAAAAAACATAGGTACATATTTATCGACATAATTAATTAAGAACTAATTATTTGAATGGATTTGATTATTTTAATGAATTTCATCTAACTAGCTAGGTGCTATTGCAAAAAAACAAATTTTCATTTGCACAAGTTTCTTATTAATTGAAGGTATGACAAAAAATATATATCTAAAAAACCTATTATGCAATATTCCAAAAGTAAAAAGATAACATATAGATCTTACAACTAAAAAATAATCATAATTTACTAAAGAGTTTGAAGTTAAAAAACAATTTAATTTATTTTCAACATTATGATTGTAAATGGTTGCGAGTTTTTCATATCCAATATCATAAAATGAAAAACAAAAAACAAAAACATAATTGGCTAAATATAGATAACCATAATAAAAAGTCATGTCTATAATACAATTGTTAAAATAAAGCATGTGCATATCTCTTTGTTGTAATCACCTTAATTATCTTTTTTGCTTAACATATAACATTGTTGTCGTGTTTTCATCTTATATCAAATTTTAATATGAACCACTAATTCCTATCCAACACATCCAAAGTAAAAAATCACTTAGTTGTAATATTTTGGAATAACATAAGACTCATTAATTCCATTCCACATTTTTAAAATTAATACATTTTAATCCACTATCACCATTTTTTTTACATTACTTTACTTACCTTGAAATGGGCTTCCTTGAAGGTTCGCAATATTATTTGATATTGTCCATTGTCGCTGCCAAATGTCTCCATCTTTGGAGTACACTCCCAAAAAGTAGATGCTCTTAGAAAATGTCATGACTGCCTTAAGTGGCCACCACCTCACCTTTCACAACTTGCATTTCATATGTCCACCGACTCACAAATGATATTTAGTTTTAAAGCTAAATATAAAATATCTGAGGGAGTGTTTGTCTCGCTGGATCTTATGTAAACATCAAAGCTGACATGATTAATTGAATTTCTATCCAATTGTCACCACCACTTTCCCAACTATCAAGGCAGCGTGGTCCCCAACTCATACATGACAACTCATATTTCATATTTCCACTGTCTAATAAATACTATTTAATTTTTTTTTATATTTTAGGTATAGATAGTGAAGTACCACCTACTCATTTCTTACACTAATTTAAATGTCCTGCTGGAACCATTGATAACGAAGTAGCACCTAATCAAAGCTGATCAAGGCACCAAATGTCACCACCACTTTCCCAACCACCAACCCAGCGTGGTCCCCAACTCATCTCTTACAACTTGCATTTCATATTTCCACCGACTAATAAAAATATTATTTAATGTTTATTTTTCAGGTATAGATAGTGACGTACCACCTACTCATGTCTTAACTCCGTTCTCCAACGAACAAAATAATCAACTTTGACCAAAGACTTTGTATATACGACGGTGACTTTGTAATCATATGTTATGTAAATGAGGAATTTAATGTTGTTATGTGAAGATTGAATGTGAAACCATGAATTAATGTTTAATAAAGTTTGATTGCATCATAATGATGAAAGCATGTACAAGCATGTTAATTAATGTAAGACTAATCATAACGGACAATGATGGGTTGTTTTGCATCATGCCTTTGTGCCCTACATACATTTAAAAAATGACAGCCAATGTTTTCCCAAGACAGCGTTGGATGCCTTTGGCCTTTTGTAGGAGGTGGATACGAACCTTCCCTTCCATACGATTTTAGATTTTTCTCCAGCAACGTAGAGGGTGAAGCAGGAATGTAGAGGTTATATCGTTTTATTATTTATAAATCAATATTTTTTCGACTTTTGTCTCTTTGGTTCAAACTTAGGAAAAGAATTTTTGGTTCCACTTTAGAAAAAGGAAATAGGAAATAATAATGTAAGAATTTTTGGTTCCACTTTAGAAAAAGGAAATAGGAAATAATAATGTATGGCCATGAATTAGTAAATCTACATTATTTAATAATAATAATAATAATAATTTATTTTTATTTAAAGTTCAATTAATTTGTTATATTATTGTAAAGTTTATAAATTATGTATTTAGTTTTGTTTATAAATTAACTTTAAAAGTATTTTAGTACTTTTTAAATTTCTCGCATTTTTAAAGATGTGGTGATGCTTATAATATTTGTTGAGGTGAAAATTTGATTTTTTGAAGAAGAGTGGGTGGAAGATGTAGGAATTTACAGGGTAAGTTCCACAGAAAGAATACCAAAAGGACACCGCTCACAACCAGATCTCAAATCAATACACCAGTATTTTTGACGTGGTTAAAACCCTCATAGTGCAAGGAGGGAAACAGTCCACGGCCTGTCCCAATGTGGGTACTACAGGGAATTTATTAATCAAAGAATGAAAATTTACATAAGCTTCTCTCATGCACGGATTACCCGAACAATGACCCTCCATGCGCTTTAAATAGAACTCATGGACCAATCGGGTGTCAAGCCACGGATCAAGTGTCGGTAATACCGAGGTGAGAGTGAACTGTCGGATCACTACATATCGTGACCGTCGGACTGTAAGTTACAAAATGTACAACGGTAAAGAAACACACTTTACCTAACTCTAACCTAACTCTATACTAGACCAAGTTGAACTTAACTATATCCTATGTGTCGGAATATCCTAACATCCCCCCTTAAGAACAACTTGGGATAGGATTGAAGGATTTACAAATATGACACAATAGGAGAAGGAAGGAGGCACTAGAGCCTATCCCCCCTTAGTGACAACTTCCTGAACTCCAAGCATATATCGAAGTTTAGTGAACTTCGCCTCTGTGAGAGCCTTTGTGAAGATGTCTGCAACCTGATCATCCGTTGGACAATATTGCACTTCAAGAACATGGTCATGAATGAGCTTTCTGATGAAGTGCATGTGTAGTTCAATGTGTTTGCTGCGCTGATGCTGGACTGGATCTTTGCATAGCTGAATGGCACTTTGATTATCACACCAAAGTGTGGTTGGATGCTGCTGCTCAAAGCCAAACTCTGATAGGATCTGACGAAGCCACAAGGCTTCCTTACTAGCTTCCACGGCACCACGATACTCTGCTTCTGCTGACGAAAGAGAAATGACAGCCTGTTTCTTACAAGCCCATGTAATGGGTCCTGAACCAAGAGTGAAGACATAACCGGCAGTAGACTTCCGATCATCAAGGTCACCAGCCCAATCAGAATCAGTGAAACCAACTAACAGAGGAGCTACTTTGGCACTGTAATGAATCCCAAACTGTATTGTACCTCGAACATAACGAAGTATTCTTTTAGCTGCTTTCCAATGACTTTCACGGGGGTTTTGCATAAAACGAGCAACAAGACCAACGACAAAGGAAAGATCAGGACGAGTATGGGTTAAATACAGGAGTTTTCCGACAAGTTGACGGTATAAGGTAGCATCGACTTCAGGAGAAGTACAAGAGACTGAAAGTTTGACTCCAGACTGAAAGGGAGAAGGGGCTGGTTTACAGTCTTCCATGTGAAAATGACGAAGAATATCACAAGCATACTTGGACTGGGAAAGGAAAATACCTTCTTGGGATTGCAAGACTTGAAGACCGAGAAAATAGTGTAAGTGTCCTAAGTCTGTCATTTCAAATTTCTTTTTAAGGCTGGACTTCACATGGTTTATAAGGTTGGGATCACTACCAGTAAGAATAAGATCATCAACATAAAGAACAAGGATGATAAGAGAGTTGCCCACTTTCTTGGTGTAGACAGTATTGTCAGAATGACACCTAGAAAAGCCAGATTCTAAAAGAAAGCTATCCATTTTGGCATACCAAGCTCGAGGAGCTTGCTTGAGGCCATAGAGGGATTTCTTAAGTCGACAAACGAGGCTGGAGTCTGTTTGTATGAAGCCAATGGGTTGTTCCATATAGATTTCTTCCTGCAAGTCCCCATGCAAGAAGGCAGATTTAACATCCATTTGATGGACTTCCCATTTTAAAGAGGCAGCAAGGGAAAGAACAAGGCGGATAGAGTTCATTTTGGCAACTGGAGAGAAGGTTTCAGTGTAGTCAATGCCTTCAACCTGTGAAAAGCCCTTAGCAACTAGACGAGCTTTATGTTTATCAACTTTCCCATCTGGTCCATACTTGGTTCTGTAAACCCATTTGCATCTAACAAGTTTGCGTCCCTTTGGTAGAGGAACAAGATCCCATGTATCATTTGTCATCAATGAATGATATTCTTCATTCATAGCTGCTTCCCAATGTGGATGGCCTGAAGCTTCTGCAAAAGTGTCAGGATCATGATTTACTGGAGCTTGAGCCAGTAAAGAAGAGGCTCTTTCAAACTGAGAACGTGTACGTCGCTGATCTGTAGGATCACCGGCAAGATCACCTGCTGCATCCCGAGTAGCACGGACCCATCTTGGAAGTTGAGGATCCTGAGAAGGTGGGGGAGGATTATCATCCTCACTTTCATCATCAGAAGAAGAAATGTTTTCAAAGATAGAAGAGATAGGAAGAGGTGGCACATCCGCCGGACTAGGCTCGCAGGCCGATTTATTTTCATCAAATTTTACATCTCTTCTAATGATAACATTTTTGGACTTAAATGGAATAAGTCTATAACCTTTTACATCTTCAGAATACCCAACAAAAGTACATTTCTCACTCTTAGGTTCTAAAGCTTTATGCTTTTCATCTGGAATATGGGCCCATGCTTCACTTCCAAACACACGAAAGTGACTTACATCTGGTTTAATGGAACTCCAAGCTTCTTCTGGAGTGATATTCTCTAGAACCTTAGTAGGAGTGCGATTGATTATATAATTTGCACAATTAATTGCTTCGGCCCAAAAACTAAGACTGAGTCCTTTAGATTGCAGCATACAATTAGCCATTTCCTTTAAGGTGCGATTTTTCCTTTCAGCTACACCATTTTGTTGTGGAGTGTATGGAACAGTATGTTGCATTTGAATTCCATTTTCGGTGCAAAAGTTGATGAATGCGTTTTTAACATATTCTCCACCATTATCAGTTCTTAGCTTAAGAATTTGATGTCCAGATTGTTTTTCAACAAATGCTTTGAAGGCCAAAAAAGTGCTAAATACTTCGCTCTTGAGTTTTAAGAAGTATACCCAAGTGCGTCTAGAGAAATCATCAATGAAAGTTAAGAAGTACTTGCAGCCAGAGAATGAAGCAACAGGAAGAGGACCACATAAATCACTGTGCACAAGCTGTAAAGGGGCTGAGGCGTGCCAAGAGGCACGTTTGTCAAAACTGTCCCGATGATGTTTTCCGAGTACACATCCGGAACAAACACCATCTTTGCAAGATACCATAGGAAGACCTGTCACCATATTTTCTTTACATAGATGCTGAAGGGAGCGATAGTTTAAGTGACCAAACCGCTCATGCCAAAGTTTGCTCACTTCATCATTATGAGCAACAAACACTGAGGGAAGATGGGATGACCCAAAGTTGTGAAACTTATACAACCTTTTGGAATCATCAGCAAGACCAGTAGCTAGAATCTGTTTAGGATCTTTTAGATCCTTGATTACAACATCATGAGGTGAAAATTCAACAATTTTACCTTCACCTGAATGAGTTATCTGATAGACAGATAGAAGGTTGCAGGATAAGTTTGGAACACATAATACATCATTGAACTGACCATTGTCTAGATGAACAGTTCCAGTCCCTACAACATTAAGAGATCTATCATCACCAACATATATATTTTTGGTGTTACAATCATTTAAAGAAGAAAACATGGCTTGGTTTTTGGCCATGTGACAAGAGGCTCCAGAATCAATGAGCCACTCATGAGAATGAGAAGAAGAAGAAGATACATTTAATGCATAACCAGACTGAGATGATTGACGATGACATGCAGAAAATGCCGTTCCGGAAGTTGAAGTTGAAGTAGGCTCCAGATGGATGTTATGTTTCTTCATTGCGGCTTCCAAGGCTTCCATCTTCTTAAAGCATTTAGATTCTAAGTGGCCATCTCGATTACAAAAGTTACAATGTCTATCAGTCTTCTTCCATTTGTTTTTATTGGGCTTATCATTTTGCTGAAATGATCTTTCATTTTGAGGTTGAGATGGTTTAGGACCATTCTTTTGAGGATATGACTTCTTAGGATTCTTTGAATTTGGGTGCTGCTGGGCGGCTAACGCTTTTGTGGAAGAGTTTCCAAGATTAAGAAGACCAAGGTGTAAGAGTTTTTCTTGTTCTCTTATTAAGGAATCACAAAAGGAGTCAAAGGAAGGGGCCTTGTATTCTTGTCCTTGACAAATGAAAGCTTCTCTTGTAGAATGGAAAGTGGAAACAAATACAGAGTAGGCTGGTCCTAACTTAGTAAGGATGGAATAAATAAGGTTACCATCATCTTTCTTAACTTTAACACCTTCCAAGAGATATCTAAGGGTCTTGAATTTTGACAAGAAATCTTCAATGCAAGAAAAATTATTAGGATCCAAAGTAAGCAGCTCATTTTCAAGTTGATGGGATCTAATTTCATTTTTAATCCCAAAAACTTTAGCAAGTTTTTCTAATGCTTCATGAGGAGTCTCAAGTCCTGCAATGTGGAATCTAAGATCAGGAGAAATAGACATCCCTATCAAACCACGTGCTTGATCTTGTCTATTTTCCCATTTTGCCGCCTTGTCTTCATCTTTGGGTTTCTTCTCTTGGTTTGTGGCTATTCTGAAGAGACCTTTACTTCTAAGTAAATCTTCCATGTATTCTACCCATTGGAAGTAGTTAGTGCTGTCAAGAATGACTTGGCATGGACTTTCCATTTTTTTAAAAAACTGAAGCTGAAGATGCTGAAAGTAAGTGTACCAATGGATAGATCTCGAAAAAATAGGCGGTTTTAAAAAAAACGGCTCTGAAAAAGGCTTCCGGATGAAGAAGTTATGGCTTTTTGAAAAAAAAATTGTTGACGTTGCCGGCAAAGTGCGCGAATGTGCGGGAATGAAAAAATCCGCCCCCACAAAATGGAGACTTGAACCCAAGACCTCTACTCTCTAAAAATAGCTTTGAACCAATTGATCTATACAAAAAATTTGAGAGAGAGAGAGAGAGAGAGAGAGAGAGAGGGGGTGGGCCTCGATTTGCGTGCTTGCCTTGAGAAAGCTCTTTTTCCCTACAAAACACAAAAAACAAAACCCAACACGAATATGCAAAGAAAAACGAACCTTACGGCTCGAAGTTAGCTTTAGCCAAAAAACTAGAAATTTTTAAAAAAAATCTCAAAGTTAGCTTTATCCGAAAAACTAAATATTTTTCTCAATGTTTCTGATTTTCCGAGATCACACTAAGGTGCAGGGAAAAGAGCATACGCATGAGAAAAATCCTTCCTTTTTGTTTCTGATTTGCCCAGATCGCACAGAGTCGCAGGGCAAAGAGCATACGCAGAAATGAAAGGTATAGATCCGGTTAAAAAAAAAGGCTAAATAAACTGAGACCGAAATAAGCAGAGAGAAATTAACAGTAAACTGCAAAAAAAAACACTGTATACCTCCCGATCTAAAAAATGACGCAGCTAGGGCTACCGGAAACCTTTTCGCATGAAACGAAAGGGGTTCCTCACTGGAACAGATGCTCCGAACGCAACAGAGCAGTCCTCTCGGCCCGAAAGCAGTCAGAAACAACAGATCTAGGAAACGACAGCCGCATGCAGTTCTACCGGCTTCAGATTTGGATCACCAACGGACGCGGCCCTCAAATAGCTCTGATACCATGTAGGAATTTACAGGGTAAGTTCCACAGAAAGAATACCAAAAGGACACCGCTCACAACCAGATCTCAAATCAATACACCAGTATTTTTGACGTGGTTAAAACCCTCAGAGTGCAAGGAGGGAAACAGTCCACGGCCTGTCCCAATGTGGGTACTACAGGCAATTTATTAATCAAAGAATGAAAATTTACATAAGCTTCTCTCATGCACGGATTACCCGAACAATGACCCTCCATGCGCTTTAAATAGAACTCATGGACCAATCGAGTGTCAAGCCACGGATCAAGTGTCGGTAATACCGAGGTGAGAGTGAACCGTCGGATCACTACATATCGTGACCGTCGGATTGTAAGTTACAAAATGTACAACGGTAAAGAAACACACTTTACCTAACTCTAACCTAACTCTATACTAGACCAAGTTGAACTTAACTATATCCTATGTGTCGGAATATCCTAACAGAAGATTAATTTAGTAGTTGAATATCGTTGTTAATGAATTTAGTAGTAATTTAGTAGTTGATTGAGGTTGTTAATTTAAAATATATATATTTATTTAATTTTGAAAGAGAATTCTTATTCATCAAGAAGATTGATTTAAATTGATCATTATATAATTTTTCATCTATTTTGGTATTTTCCTGGTGGAAAAATTGAATGAATTGATTTTCAGGGCTCATTTTAGTGTCAAACCTCAATTTGGAGATTTGGGTTCCATAAATTTACAGAGCCAATTAGAAATTTCAAATGGTACTTTGGGGGTCCAAACTTTTCCAACGCTGCTCAAAATGCCTCAATGTTGTTCTATACATTGAAATCTTTTTAATGGTTTGAAAATCACATTAATCAGAGTTTGTATGTGAGTGTTATGCCTCTTGCAAGTTGGTTTATTATGTTGACCACAATGGTATTTAGTGGTTCCACACTAGCCCCCATTACTCACATATGTGGGGCTATTGACATATGAAATTTGAAAAAAAAAAATAGGAAGTCCAAAAACCTAAGATTAATTAAGTTTTGGTGCATGCAAAAACCCTAACCCTAACCCTAAATGGTTACCGAGTTATGTTAAATAATGGGTCAACAAGAAGAGAACTTGAATGGATTTCATTCATTTAGTATTGCACTTGTTCCATAGTTGATCAAAGCATCTAAGAGTGATATTGAGAGCATAGTAAAGGAGGTAGAAGATTTTGAAATAGTCAATCGAGTCATAGTGTCAAAAGCAACTTTATGTAGTGCCCCTTTATTTTATATTTGCATTTCATTATTGAAGAAAAGAGAGCAAAACATAGGTCTTGTTAGGTAAAATTGACTTGGGTTTAGAGTCGAGGTTGACCACGTTAAACATTGATGGTTTTGGGGCACATGGTATTGTGTACCCATGGTTTTTTTGGCCCATGTTATTGCATGTAATGGATCCTATAAAAGGTTGAGAGGACTTCATTGTAAAATAGGCCAGGGATGTGAGCAGTGAAGGCTCACTTGGTCGAGTTGGCTATGGTTTTGGCTAAGGCTAATGAAATTCCATTGGGTTGGGTTTTTCCCCGAATAAACATTTGTGTTTATGGTTTATGATTGTTGTTGGTTATTTTATGTTTGTTCTCTCAGTAAATAATTTATCTCTCTGCAGTAAATTCCTAACAAATGGTATCATAGCCATTTTGGCTTTAGAGGGACGTTTCTATTACTAAGGGTTTGTATTGGCTTGGTAGATAGAGAGATAACTAAGTTTTCTTGCAGATTCGAAGATCTAGATCAAAAGCCATAGATCATGAATCAAGTTGCAACCAAACCTTATCAGGGTTGTATCTTTCTTTTAGTTTGGCGTGGATTAGATCAGATCGGTTAAGAGAAGTATCATGGTGTTGTTGGGAAAGTGGCAACATGTAGTTATTTTTATGCCTTGGTTACGAATGGTATGGAGAAGTAACAAGCCACTTGTGAGAGGTTGTACGTGTTTATTTTTGAGTAGCTTGGGGGGTAATCCAAGCCTTAGGGTTCAGGGTTTGGAGGTTGGAGCACCACAATAGTCACTTGTGGGCTTAGAACCCATGGTTGGGGTTTTGCGCCCATCAATGTTTGGGCCAAAACCATGGGTCATTTTGGACATGAGATGGATGCATATGATAGAGGATGGCGAGGAGAATCCAATCATTCGAGAATTGTCAAAATTTGAGTTGTCATTCGTGAGTTATGAATTTTTGAAGTTGACAATTAATTATTGGACAATCAAATCATATAAAGTTGAGTCAAATTGGTCCAAAAGATATGTCTCTTCACTAATTCGTGTAGCCCTTCTAATGTCTATAAATAGAAGGTGTTGGACATCATTTTAGCTCATCCAAGAGCATCATCTCATAGGCAATCTATTTCAAAGAGGCAGTTGAGTTCATAAGGATGAGGACGAAGTTGATTGGGTCTGTTTTAAGCATGGGGGCTTCACTGGGGGAGCAATACCATACCACGTGGGTGTAGTGATCAATAAAAGTATATGATATATTTATTACCAAAGGAAGATGGAATGTGCATGGGACCACAAAAATTAGAGTGTGTCAACTCTAGCTTTATACTTGTGTTGAAGTGCAATCAAGAAAAAATCGCTTCTTGTGTTTTCCAAGGTTACACACCTCACATTGCTTAAATTTGCTTGGAACATTGGGCAAACCAAAATCACCATTTTCTTCAACATACAAAGACTATCATAATTGATGTTCCAAATATAGCATTCCACAAGAGACTAGAAGACATTGTACCTTCAGCATGGTGAGAAAGCTATACATAATCTATGCATGCGCAAATGTCCCTTTTAGCTTGACATTTTCCCATCCTCCCATATTGTCATGATGACCAAGTTGTAAGAAGACTTATTTCAAAATTTCCATCAAACATGTAATTGGAATGTCCTTACTATCATATATGCACAAGAGACAAATTCCCTCCACAACTCAAGAAGATAGAGAACACACGCATAATAAAATCTAAGAATCTAGGTAATTCATGCCTAATGGTGTCGATTCCCATAAGTTTGAGATTGGAACCATCTACAAAGTTTACTCCACCCTCTACACTATCATTCAAATTTTCAAATAAGTCTCTCATAAAACTCATGTGGCAAGTAGCACCAACGTCAAATAATCAATAATATCTCCAAGGAGAAAATGATATTGTGAATACAACTTCATTTATGGCAGTATTGCAATGAGTAATAAAAAAATGAGTAGATTCAAGAGCTTTACCTTTACCTTTCTTTTTTCATGTCATTCTTTAATCTTTTCCCGTGGAATCCTATGTATCTTTGTTTCATGTGCATTCTTACCACAATGAATTAGTGAATATTAGATCTTTCACCATGATTTTGCATAACCCACTTGCTCTAAAACACTTCTTTCCACATCCTCTCCTAGTACCCCTATCCTATCCACCAAGGGAAGTTTGTAAAAATCTTGCGCAGCCAAATGTTGGAATTCATGAGTTCCAAAACACGAATGTTGACCAAGAGGAGATGTAGTGCTTCCAAATGTTTTTTTGCTCCCAAATGTCATAGTTCTGAATCCACAAAAGTAAGTGCACTTGTTGAGCCAAATGCAAGCAAAAGACAACCTAATTTTCCCCAAACTATGTCTTTATTCTACATACAGATAGGCCATGATTGTGCCTATATTGCAATGAGGGATGAGAAGCGTACATTTTATAGTTCCTAAAGAATTTCCTATGTTCAAATGTCATAAATGGAGAAATGATATTATCTTCATCATGGAAAATTTTAGAGGCTAATGTTCACCCAGTGGGCTAATTTTCCATGATTTTTCCACAAAAAAGATTCAGAATCTCCAATTTCCAATTTTTGTAAAAGACGATTCACACAAATTTTAGAATATAAAATTATTTTACCTTAAAAATCGCTAAGATTATATAGAGACTATATATAAAATCATTATAAATTTGAATAATTTTACAAATATATCAATAAACGTTTTATAGTTTGCATATTAGGGATTAGTGAGATTCACCAATGTTTTTAAACTTCAAGAAAATTTTTCATCCTTAAAATTTTCCTTAATCTCCATGGGATGAAACCTCATGTTATATTTGGTATGCATCTACTATTATGGAACTCAAAAGTTTAGTGTTTCCCTACATCTTTGGAAATCATTTTGACAAAGGAATTTGGGTACATTGGTTCCAGTTGGAATATAATTATGTAGATCAATTTCTTGGCTTGAACCAAGTCCAACTAATACACTAGAACCATTACCAAACCTAGGTAGAACATGTGAGGAGTTCATTCCTGACATCATATATTATTTTTGTTGGCATTGTCGTCATAAATTTCTCATTATGGTAATGAATACAAGCTTAGGATACCCTTTCATGGCCATGGAAACTTTATAAGGACCATAATGGTGTCCATTGTCCAATTTGCCACCTATATTGTCTTTTTTTTTTGCAAAACCACATCATTACCATTGCTAGCCATGTATAGAAGGTCTCTAATATAATGTTATGAATCAATAAATGTTTTTGAGCTATAGTGATTTGAACTCTAGACTAACTTATTGTGAAAAATGTAATTTCCACCATAAGGAAGAGGAAGGTTGGGATTGAGTGAAAATATTGTGTGACGCAAAGAGTGTGAAGGTAACGTTAGAAAAAAATTAAAACTAAAAAAACTCTTCTTAATAACAACTAAGAGAGTTAAACAAACATATCTTAAAAAGGCTAGGAATATACCCATTCAAGGGGGATAATACATTTTAATCCACTATCACCATTTATTTTACATTACTTTACTTACCTTGAAATAGGCTTCCTTGAAGGTTCGCAATATTATTTGATATTGTCCATTGTCACTGCCAAATGTCTCCATCTTTGGAGTACACTCCCAAAAAGTAGATGCTCTTAGAAAATGTCATGACTGCCTTAAGTGGCCACCACCTCACCTTTCACAACTTGCATTTCATATGTCCACCTACTCACAAATGATATTTAGTTTTAAAGCTAAATATAAAATATTTGAGGGAGTGTTTGTCTCGCAGGATCTTATGTAAACATCAAAGCTGACATGATTAATTGAATTTCTATCCAATTGTCACCACCACTTTCCCAACTATCAAGGCAGCGTGGTCCCCAACTCATACATGACAACTCGCATTTCATATTTCCACTGTCTAATAAATACTATTTAATTTTTTTTATATTTTAGGTATAGATAGTGAAGTACCACCTACTCATTTCTTACACTAATTTAAATGTCCTGCTGGAACCATTGATAACGAAGTAGCACCTAATCAAAGCTGATCAAGGCACCAAATGTCACCACCACTTTCCCAACCACCAACCCAGCGTGGTCCCCAACTCATCTCTCACAACTTGCATTTCATATTTCCACCGACTAATAAAAATATTATTTAATGTTTATTTTTCAGGTACAGATAGTGACGTACCACCTACTCATTTCTTACCCTTCAAAACAAAGCATCTTTCAAACCTGACCAGATTCATTGAATGCTAGCCTGTCCGTTCTCCAACAAACAAAATAATCAACTTTGACCAAAGACTTTGTATACACGACGGTGATTCAGCCTGTCCGTTCTCCAACAAACAAAATAATCAACTTTGACCAAAGACTAATCATAACGGACAAAGATGAATTAATGTTTAATAAAGTTTGATTGCATGAATATAAATGATGATGGGTTGTTTTGCATCATGCCTTTGTGCCCTACATCCATTTAAAAATTGACACCCAATGTTTTCCCAAGAAAGCTTTTGATGTGTTTGGGCTTTTGTAGGAGGTGGATACGAACCTTCCCTTCCATACGATTTTAGATTTTTCTCCAGCAACGTAGAGGGTGAAGCAGGAATGTAGAGGTTGTATCGTTTTATTATTTATAAATCAATATTTTTTCGACTTTTGTCTCTTTGGTTCAAACTTAAGAAAATAATTTTTGGTTCCATTTTAGAAAAAGGAAATAGGAAATAATAATAATGTATTGCCATGGATTAGTAAATCTACATTATTTAATAATAATAACAAAAAATTACTTTTATTTAAAGTTCAAGTAGTTTGTTATATTATTTTTCGATAATTTTTGACTTTTTATTTTGTAAAGTTTATAAATTATGTATGCAGTTTTGTTTATAAATTAACTTTAAGGGTATTTTAGTATTTTTTAAATTTCTCACATTTTTAAAGATGTGGTGATGCTTATAATATTTGTTGAGGTGAAAATTTGATTTTTTTGAAGAAGAGTGGGTGGAAGATTAATTTAATAATTGAATATCATTGTTAATGAATTTAGTAGTAATTTAGTAGTTGATTGAGGTTGTTAATTTAAAAAATATATATTTATTTAATTTTGAAAGAGAATTCTTATTCATCAAGAAGATTGATTTAAATTGATCATTATATAATTTTTCATCTATTTTGGTATTTTCTTGGTGGAAAAATTGAATGAATTGATTTGCAGGGCTCATTTTAGTGTCAAACCTCAATTTGGAGATTTGGGTTCCATAAATTTATAGAGCCAATTAGAAATTTCAAATGGTACTTTGGGGGTCCAAACTTTTCCAACACTGCTCAAAATGCCTCAATGTTGTTCTAAACATTGAAATCTTTTTAATGGTTTGAAAATCACATTAATCAAAGTTTGTAGGTGAGTGTTATGCCTCTTGCAAGTTGGTTTATTATGTTGACCACAATGGTATTTAGTGGTTACACACTAGCCCCCATTACTCACATATGTGGGGCTATTGACATATGAAATTTGAAAAAAAAAAAATATAAAGTCCAAAAACCTAAGATTAATTGAGTTTTGGTACATGCAAAAACCCTAACCCTAACCCTAAATGGTTACCGAGTTATGTTAAATAATGGGTCAACAAGAAGAGAACTTGAATGGATTTCATTCATTTACTATTGCACTTGTTCCATAGTTGATCAAAGCATCTAAGAGTGATATTTGAGAGCATAGTAAAGGAGGTAGAAGATTTTGAAATAGTCAATCGAGTCATAGTGTCAAAAGCAACTTTATGTAGTGCCCCTTTATTTTATATTTGCATTTCATTATTGAAGAAAAGAGAGCAAAACATAGGTCTTGTTAGGTAAAATTGACTTGGGTTTAGAGTCGAAGTTGACGAGGTTAAACATTGATGGTTTTGGGGCACATGGTATTGTGTACCCATGGTTTTTTGCCCATGGTATTGCATGTTATGGATCCTATAAAAGGTTGAGAGGACTTCATTGTAAAATAGGCCAGGGATGTGAGCAGTGAAGGCTCACTTGGTCGAGTTGGCTATGGTTTTGGCTAAGGCTAATGAAATTTCATTGGGTTGGGCTTTTCCCCGGATAAACATTTGTGTTTATGGTTTATGAGTGTTGTTGGTTATTTTATGTTTGTTCTCTCAGTAAATAATTTATCTCTTTGCAGTAAATTCCTAACAATTGGAATCATAGCCATTTTGGCTTTAGAGGGACGTTTCTATTACTAAGGGTTTGTATTGGCTTGGGAGATAGAGAGATAACTAAGTTTTCTTGCAGATCCGAAGATCTAGATCAAAAGCCATAGATCATCAATCAAGTTGCAGCCAAACCTTATCAGGGTTGTATTTTTCTTTTAGTTTGGCATGGATTAGATCAGATCCGTCAAGAGAAGTATCATGGTGTTGTTGGGAAAGTGGCAACATGTAGTTATTTTTATGCCTCAGTTACGAATGGTATGGAGAAGTGACAAGCCACTTGTGAGAGGTTGTACGTGTTGATTTTTGAGTTGTCATTAATGAGTTATGAATTTTTGAAGTTGACAATTAACTATTGGACAGTCAAGTCATATAGACTTGAGTCAAATTCGTCCAAAAGATATGTCTCTTCACTAATTCGTGTAGCCCTTCTAATGTCTATAAATAGAAGGTGTTGAACATCATTTTAGCTCATCCAAGAGCATCATCTCATTGGCAATCTATTTCAGAGAGGCAGTGGAGTTCATAAGGATGAGGACAAAGTTGATTAGGTCTGTTTTAAGCACGAGGGCTTCACTGGGGGAGCAATACCATACCACGTGGGTTCATATTGGGGGATATATATTGAGGAAAAAATGGCATAATATATTGGGGGATATATAGGGGGTAAAGGGTTTTTATATTGGTAGGTATAAAAAATGGAGCTCAAAGTCAATGAAAAAATATAAAGGGGTATAAAAATTGTTAATGAAAAAATGGATACCCACAATATCTAGTGGAAGTAGGGGTTTTTTAAATTGGGAAGGCATATTGGGTTTGTATTGGTAGGGGGTTAAATAATGTGATTGTTAGGGGTATTTTCCAATATGTAGTCAAATTAGGGGTATTGTTTAATATGCCACAAACGCACGTGATAGGTCAGAGGTTCATTGAGTGAAGCCCCCATGGTTTTCAGGTTAGTTTGCACATGTGAGGGGACCGAGCTGCTACAGAGGGACAATCATTGTTTGAAGACAAATTTGGGCATTATTTGGGTGGAGAAAATGTCCTTGCAGGTCTGATTTCTTAGCAGAAAAGGGAGCTGCAATTCTGGGTAGAAAGGAGGAGGTTTTATGTGTGGTTAAGGAGAGGTTTGTCTCTTATATATAGGCCACAATTCAAGAAGTGAAGGAGAGTACACTGCAAGCCTTACTCTGCCCTAAAATAGAGCTCTGTATGGGTGGTTTTGGGGCTGGTTATTAGCCCAAGGAACAACAAGTTTGACAGGGAGATAAAATAACCTAAGCCACAACTATAGAGAGGCTAAGGTGGCAGATTGGGAGGGATGACGTGGAGTTCACATGTGCCCTAACCAGACCACAAAGTCATAACAATGTTCAGCCCAACAAGGTATGTGTTGATTGATAAATTCATGTTGAGTTTGATGCTAGTTTGGATAGTGCCCCAATGTGGACAAGTTGCAGCTTGTGAGAATTAATTAGAAAGGTTGAATTGGAGGGTTAGAAGCCTTTCTTAGGAGCATATCTTGCAGTGGAGGATTGGGTTCCATTGCAATGGTGGAGCGCAGTGTGTTGGCTACCCAAAGTAGCCCTGGGTAGCCCTTGACAAGCAGTCATAAAGGGAGTTTGACAACTGAAGGTTGGGTGAAGGTTAAAGCCTAATGTGAAGTACATTAATAGAGTAGTGGACTGCTAGATTGGAAGATTGGAGCTCAGGTATTAGCCAACCTAGAAGAGCAGACTGGATCAACCCGTGTTCATTAAATAAAAAGTGACTTTCAGCAGTTATAGGACGCAGCCATCCTGAAGATTCTATGTGTTATCTCTTGATGGGCTAAGGGGCAGCTAGAAGGCAGAACAGAAGCGAAGGACCCATAGGATGAAATATGACATAGATATTGCAACAAGATTATCAATGTATCTTGTATTCTTGTACATTTGGATAATTGAAGGCCATTATCCCTTGTATGGGAGCCCTAGACAGTTGTATAATATGTTGATTAATATAAAAAATTTGGGTTGAAATTTTAAAAAAATTGTTTATACTTGTGCATGTGTGATTTACTGCTTTATATTGTTCCGTTGTGCAAAGTAGTTATGCTGGGATTCTTGGTTTGGTAGCGTCAGAGATTCTAAGATTCTATCCTAGATGTAAGATCATGGAAATTTAACATGGTATCAGAGCATGTCTGTGTTGGAAAATCTGAAAGGCAATAATTATTTTCTTGATCTTGATAGTTACTTGTGATGTTTCTTATTATTACAATTATTTATTTCTTCTTTATTTTATTCATCAAGCAATTACCAAAAGCTGCAACACATAAAAAAATGGACACAAGATGTAGGCACATGCCAGGGCAAAACCCCCCTCGAGGGGAAAACCTAGTCAAAGTAATTCTTCCTTTCAATATTATTCTTTGAGACTCTTCACCTTACACCAACACAAAACCTTCCCTCCACACCAACTCAACCTCCAGAAGATTGGCCTCTTCCCAACAACTTCGACTATGCAACAACTTGCAGCAGCTAAAAACTTCTGGCAGCAGTCCAACTTGGAAGAATTCAATCTCCTAATCCAGAGCACGAAACAACGAGATACCACCACCAAAATTGTGATTTTCCTTGACTCCTTAGACTCACCAAAACTCGCATTTACTTCGGCTTCTTTCCAACAAACTTTCTCAGCTACCCACTTCGCACTTCTGCAGAGCAACAAGATTTTCGCACTTCTGCCCAATAGAGAGAATTCAAACTTGATGAGAAGTGATGCTCCAAATGAATTCAATGTGCTTCCTTTTATAGGCTTCTTGTGGGGTCAAATAAGGTCTTAGGCCGACTTAATCTTCCCTTAGGTCGAGATGGTGTGGAGGTTCCATAATTCATATTTGACTCAATATTAAACCTTTTTACATGATTCAAAATCCCACGAAGGGTCTGTTTAAATGTATAATAATTCGATAGACTCAAAATAAATCCTAGAATTCCTCAATGGGGACTTTGACCTAAAACATGGTGACCTAAGCATGAAACCCATGCTTTAATAAGTCACAATAATAATAATAATAAATTTTTTTCTTCATTCTTTTGACAAGTACATTACATAATGAGTCAAGTACATTATGGAAGACCGAGCATAGTTACATTTTCCAACAGTCTTGGATACTTTGAGGGACAGTGAATAAGAGTGTGCACAATGAAGTAAAACTTAAGAGGGAGTTGGTCACATTGTAGGTGAAGGGCTCACTACAATGTCAAAGTTGCCAGCTGGTCTCTAGTATGAGGATAGGTTGGAGGGGTTGTCCATTTATAGTCCATGGAAGGAAAGGATCAAGTTGGTCTCGTAGGTCAACAGGATGTGGGAGTTCGCTGAGAAAGCCATCAAGAAGCCAACTAACCGAAAGGAGTTGGAAGTATACGAGGATTTGGATATGAGGGTGAGATTGATCATCCTTGATGGTGTGAAGGATCCCCTAATACCTCATTTTTCCGGGAAGAACACTACACATGAGATGTGGATGGATCTTCAAAATTTGTTCAAGAATAAGAACGAGAACTGGGTTTTGGTATTGGAGGATAAGTTGAAGTCCACCAAGATGATACAGGGTGAAGGAGTGACTTCATATTTCATGATATTGTCTCAGGTCAATGATGAGCTTGTTGCCATCGGTGTGACTATTTCAGATTTTGATATGGTGAGGATTGATTTGAAAGGGTTCAATGAGGAATGGAATCCCTTCATCAAGGGGATCGTTGTCAAAGATAAGTTGCCAGATTGGAATAGGCTGTGGGACGACTTCATTCAGGAAGAGTTGCAAGATGAGGATCTTCATCCAAAGAAGAAGACTTTCGATGATGATGTGGCACTTGTAGCACGAATGAAGGGTAAGAAGAACAAGGACTGGAGTAAAGTCAAGTGTTTCAACTGTGGCGAGATTGGTCATTTTTTGTCAAGATGTCCAATGAAGAAGAAGACGAGAGATGATGAGAAGAAGAAAGGGAATTAGATTGTTTGTGTTTCCACTTCTACTGAGATAGGTGATCCCACCAGAAGATTGGAGGAGGAGGAATTTTCTATGATCTCTCATTTCTCACAGGGTACTATCGATGAGGATGGATGGTACGTGGATAGTGGTACGTCAAAAAATATGACAGGGTCATAAGAGGTTTTTGAGACTTTAGCTGAATGGGAATCAAAGTTGCACATGTTGTTGGGCGACAAGAATTAGAAGGAGATCTGAGGATCAGGAGTTGTGTGATTTAGGATGGAGACAAGATGAGTGGTGCAGGTCTAGGATGTACTATTTGTACCAAGACTTGGATATAGCATGATATCTATCTCGATGATTGAGAAGACGGGGTTTGAGGTCTTGTTCTAGGATGGGAAGGTAAGACTTTGGTCTAAAGGTTCTAGCTCTGCCGATATTTTTCTTGGAGTTAGAAAGCATGGTTTATACAGGCTGATAGGTAAGTCTATAGATCATGGGAAGAAGCAGGAGAACCAAGTGTAGGCTCTAGAGAAGCAGTTGTATGTGTAGGCTTTAGAGGGGCAGGTATAGGTTCCAGAGAAAAATGTCTAGATTCTAGAGGCTCAGAGGGAGTCGAGTTCTAGCGGGAGCTTGCAAATTCAAAGGGAGACTTTGCTGCCCAAAAAGAGAGTGTGGTTAGTGGGGAGCAAGGCTGCTCCTACAACTGCCAAAACAGAATGATGGAGAGAGTGGAATAAATTCTAGGAGAATAAGAAGAAGCAGTATGCTTCCAGTGATAGTGGCACTTCTGAGAGAGGTATAGTTCATACAATTGGGATTGATGTAGTGGTGAGCGCAAAGAGTTAGGCAAGTGTTGTGAGCAGTGATGATGATGATGAGTTACTTCCTCGCCTTGGAAGTACTTCACTCACTAAGAGGGAGTGTTTATTTTTGAGTAGCTTGGGAGGTACTCTAAGCCCTAGGGTTCAAGGTTTGGAGGTTGGATCACCACAAGAGTCACTTGTGTGCTTAGAACCCAAGGTTGAAGTTTTTCACCCATTGATGTTTGGGCTAGAAAAATGGAGAATTCTGGTCATGAGATGGATGGAGATGATAGAGGATGACGAGGAGAATCCAACGCTTTGAGAATCATCAAAATTCGAGTTTTCCTTAGTGAGTTATGAATATTTGAAGTTGAGAATTAATTATAGGACAGTCAAGTCATGTAGGCTTGAGTCAAATTGGTCCAAAAGACATGTCTCTTCACTAATTCATGTAGCTCCTCTAAAGTGTATAAATAGAAGGTGTTGGGCATCATTTTAGTTCATCCAAGAGCATAATCTCATACGCAATCTATCTCATAGAGGCATTTGAGCTCATAAGGAGGAGGACAGAGTTGATTGGGTCTGTTTTAAGGTGAGTTTTCACCTATGAGGGGACCGAGTTCATACATAAGGACAACCATTGTTTGAAGACAAATCTGGGCATGATTTGGGTGGATAAAATGTCTCTATAGGTTTGATTTCTGAGCAGAAAAGGCAGCCACAATTCTGGGCAGAAAGGAGGAGGTTTTACATGTGGTTAAGGAGAGGTTTGTCTCTTGTACATAGGCCATAGTTTAGGAAGTGAAGGAGAGTACACCATAGGCCTTACTTTGCCCTAAAACATAGCTCTTTATGGGTGGTTTTGGGGCTGGTTATTAGCCCAAGGAACAACGAGTTTGACAGGGAGATAAAAGAACCTAAGCCACAACTGTAGAGAGGCTAAGGTGGCATATTGGGAGGGATGATGAGGAGTTCACATGTGCCCTAACCAGACCACAGAGTTACAACAATGTTCAACCCAACAAGGTATGTTTTGATTGACAAATTCATGTTGAGTTTGGTGCTAGTTTTGATAGTGTCCAAGTGTGGACAAGTTGCAGCCTGTGGGAGGTAATTAGAAAGGTTGAATTGGAGGGTTAGAAGCCTTTGTTAGGAGAAGATCTTATAGTGTAGGATTGAGTGCAATTGGACTTGTGGAGGGCAACATGTTGGCTACCCAAAGTATCCCTTGACAAGTATTCATAAAGGGAGTTTGACAACTAAAGGTTGGGTGAAGGTTGAAGCCTAATGTGTAGTACATTAATAGACTAGTGGACTGCTATATTGCTAGATTGAAGCTCAAGTATTGGCCAACCTAAAAGAGTAGATTGGATCAACCCGTGTTCATTGAAGCGTAAGTGACTTGCAATAGTGATAGGAGGCATCCCTCCTAGAGACTCTATGTGTTGTATCTTGATGGACTAAGGGGCAACTAGAGAGAAGAATGAAAGCGAAGGGCCAATAGGATGACATACGACATAGAGACTGCAACAAGATTGTTAGTGTATCTTGTATTCTTTCACTTCTGGATAATTGAGGTCCATTATCCCTTGTATGGGAGCCCTAGACAGTTGTATTATATGTTGATTAATATAACGAAGTTGGTGTTGGAAATAATACTGAGAGGGGGGGTGAATCAGTATTATATAATTCTTTTAATTCTTCTTCTTTATTTGTTCTTTTAATTATTTTTGCACGTCAGTACCATAAAATAATGAGCATGAACAAAAGAAAACAGATAGTCACACCAAAGAACACAAGATGTAAGGTGGAAACCCAATGTGGGTGAAAACCACCTGCTGCAATATGTCTCTATCTTCTTTCAAATTAGAAACTCCTTTTACAATGGTTTTGTACTGGTGCAGTCCTTTACCAGTACGCAGGCTGCAACCTGCAGAGAGATACAACTCTCTCTCGTTTTCCAGTCTCTCCTGGAAGGGAGCTACAACCCCCTACTTCTTTTCTTACAAGGACCACTTTTCATAAATTTTCAAACTGGATCCATAAGCATCAAATGATCATCAAGTATAAGAGAATCACCCAGTCAACTGTAGTAACTAAATCAACAATAATAGGACCAAACCCAGAACACAGCAATGATAAACAAAGATTTTAAGAGAAGTAAGCACCCTGCTCAACTGCTTGCCTGCTTATGTAAGCATCTTGCTCAACTGCTGGCCTGCTTACTGTACTCACCCTGCTCAACTGCTGGCCTGCTTACAGTACGCACCCTGCTCAACTGCTAGCCTGTGTACAGTACGCACCCTGCTCAACTGCTAGCCTGCGTACCTCGCTCTGAGTCCATTGAATTGCCTGCGGACCTCTGCACCTGCAACCCTTCTGTGCCTGCGTACCTCGCACCTGAAACCCTTCTGTGCCTGCGTACCGGCGCACCTGAAACGCTTCGTTCCTGCGTATGTACGCACTTTTATCTCACTGCACCTGCGTACCTCCGGGCATAGATGATTTCAAGACTTCAGAAGTAACCCAGACAGTCAAATCTACAGATCTGAACATGCGCCGAAGAGATCTCGGTACATCAGTAGATTCACCTTGTTTAGATCTAGACCAGATCTAGCCCTCATAAGATATTCAACCCAAAACTTGTTCAAGCCAAATGATCTCCTTTGTTTTATATAGGAAATCTCTTCCTTAAATCATGGATCAATACCACGAGCTGACACCATGATAACACAATATCGTCGGCTAAATACCAAGAGTAAAACATAAGAAAACCCCACATGTGAATTTCTTTGCCTTGAAAAGTGTGCACTGGGGGTACGCACCTCCTGAACGGGATAACTGCGGGTATGTACGCACTTTATGTAACACTGACCTGCGTGTACGCACCTTATGCAAGGTGTACCTGCGTACCCCTTATTTTCTTCAATATTTGATAGCTGATCATCAATCTCTGCTGCTGATATGAAGTACTGTGATCTATCACCTGAATGGGTTGCCATCAAGGACAACACTTTAGCCATAATGCCAACAATCTCCCCCTTTGGACTTGATGGAAACCTCAAAACTTCAGCTTCATTCTCCCCCTTTGACATCAAGGGCAAAGGGTTATGCTCCCCCTAAGAACATGCTCCCCCTGAATATGAACCAGATCTGCAACGAGGAACCATAATCCACCATGAAAGAGATAGAGACATATTGCAGCTACTTCCAAGATCTCCTTCTGCACATCCTCCATAATGCCAACAATGCATTATGTGCTCCCCCTGAACCTGTACCATCAATCAGAAGAGGTTCAGCAATAAGATGATGCATCAACGACCCCCAGCTTTTGCCTGAGGTATTCAAAAGTGTCCCTGGGCAATGGTTTGGTGAGAATATCAGCAACTTGTTCCTTAGAAGGAACATACTCCAACTTGACCTTCTGTTCAAGCACTTGTTCCTGGAGAAAATGATACTTGATTGGTATGTGCTTGGTTTTTGAATGCATAACAGGATTCTTTGAGATGTTGATTGCACTTGTGTTATCACATAAGATGGGGATTGGTGGTGTACAAGTGATTTGAAAATCCTGCAAAGTCTGCATCATCCGAAGGAGTTGGGTGCAACAAGATGCAGCAGCAACATATTCCGCTTTAGCTGTAGACAAGGCAATCGAACTCTGTTTCTTGCTGAACCAAGATACCAGTCTGGAACCCATAAAGAACGCACCACCACTTGTGCTTTTCCTGTCATCCACGCTTCCGGCCCAATCTACATCTGTATAAGCATGAAGTGTAAGATCTGTATCTCTAGGATACCATAAGCCATAATTTTGAGTCCCTTGAATATATTTGAAAATTCTCTTCACTGCCTGAAGATGAGTCTCCTTCGGATTTGCCTGAAATCTTCCAACTATTCCAACTGCATGCATGATGTTTGGTCGGGTACCTGTCAAATAAAGTAAACTTCCAATCATAGATCTGTACGTTGGTTGATGTACTGCTGCAGATTCATCATTTGCACTGAGGCTACATCTTGTGACCATGGGTGTACATAATGGTTTTGCATCTTCCATACCATATTTCTTCAAAATCTGTTTGAGATACTTGGTTTGAGATAAAAAGATTCCTCCTTCTTTTTGTTGGATTTGCAAACCAAGGAAATATGTCAGTTCTCCTAGCAAGGACATTTCAAATTCTTTCTGCATGACCGAGGCAAAGCTTTGACTCATATCTTCTTCATTGCTCCCAAAAATAATGTCATCTACATACACAACAAGTATTAGCAATTTGTCATTTTCAACTTTTATGTAAAGATTGCTATCTGCCGATCCTTTTGAAAAGCCTTGTTGATGAAGATATTTGTCCAAACGGTAGTACCAAGCCCTTGGAGCTTGTTTGAGACCATAGAGAGCCTTTTTCAATCTGCATACAAGATTTGGATCATTTCCAAGAATGAACCCATCTGGTTGTTCAATGTACACTTCTTCTTCCAAGTCTCCATTCAGAAAGGCTGATTTCACGTCCATTTCAAATACTTTGAAGTTTTGAAAACTTGAGAGAGCAAGGAACATTCGGATGGCCTCAAGTCTTGCAACAGGAGCAAAGGTTTCTTCAAAGTCTATTCCTTCTTGCTGCACATACCCTTTACACACAAGTCTGGCTTTGTTTCTAATTACTTCTCCATTTTCATTCAATTTGTTTTTGAAGACCCATTTTGTCCCGATAACATTCTTATCTTTTGGTCTAGGAACCAGCTCCCAAGTGTTGTTCTTTTCGATCTGCTCAAGTTCTTCATCCATTGCTTTCACCCAACATTCATCTTTGCGTGCCTCTTTCACATTTTGTGGTTCAGTAGAGGAGAGTAATGCCAAATAGCTTGAAGCTTCTGCAACTGTTCTTCTTGTTTGTACACCTGCTTCTTTCTGCCCCATAATCTGAGATTCTGGATGATTCTTCTGAACATATCTGGATGGAGTCTTTTCTTCTATTCTTGTTTGCTCCTCTGGTTCTTCTTGAGGTTCTTCTTCTTCATCATTCTGTCGTTGGGGGTAGCCTTCATCTTCTTCGATGTCTTCATGATGTACTTGCCTAGGAATGTATCCCTTCTCATCAACCACTACATCAATGCTGTCAACAATTCTGCCAAGTTTTTTATTGTAGCATTTGTATGCTTTGCTATGTGGAGAGTAACCAAGAAGAATGCCTTCATCTGCTCTAGGTTCAAGTTTGCCAAGCTGCTCATCCGTATTCTTGATATAGCATTTGCTCCCAAAGATTTTGAAGTGCTTTACCGAAGGAGTCCTACCACTCCAGAGCTCATGAGGAGTTTGAGTGCTGTTCACCGGACATTTGTTTTGTTGAGAATAACAACCGCAGCATGTGCAGCTTCACCCCAGAAAGTTGCGGGAGTTCCTGACTCATCAAGCATAGCACGAGCCATTTGTTGGACTGTTCTGTTCATCCTTTCCACAACTCCATTTTGCTGAGGAGTTCTTGCTGTAGAGAATTCTCTTCTTATCCCATGTTCTTCACAGAAATCGAAAAATTCATTTGAAGTAAATTCCCCACCTCTATCGGATCTGAGGCACTTAATTTTGTGACCTGATTCATTTTCAACCAAGGCTTTGAAGGATTTGAATTTTTCGAATGGTTCATCTTTGTGCTTCATAAGTCCTAACCAGACAAACCTGGAGAAATCGTCAATGAATAATATCAAGTATTCTTCTCCTCGAGGTGTTCTTTTCCTGAAAGGTCCGCATGTATCTGTATGTACTAGCTCAAGAGGCATGCTAGCTGATCCTTCTTTCTCTGGAAAGTTAGTTCTGGTTTGTTTTCCAAACTGACATGATTTGCATATGGTGTTGTCAGGAATTTTGATATCTGGAAGATCGCGAACTGCCTGATATTTGCATGCTTTCCTTATTTGTGAAAAGCTTAGATGTCCCAACCTCTGATGCCATAACCAGTGCTCATCATCCTTGCTCAGATAGCATTGTTGTTGTCCTTCTTCAAATATGTACAGATTATTTGGAGTTCTTTTGCCTTTGATCACTGTTTTACCTGTATCAAGATCACGAACAAGACATCCATTTGATCTGAATATAACCTCGGTTCTTTGATCACACATCTGGCTGACACTTAGAAGATTATGCTTCAATCCATCAACATACAAAACATTTCCAGCCTTGACCTTTTCTTTTAACTGAGCAATGCCTTTTCCTTTTATAGTTGCAGGAGTATCATTTCCAAAAGAGACTTTCTTTCCCTTTTCTAGAGTAGAATAAGACTCAAGTTTTTCTTTATCACCTGTCATATGCTTCGAACATCCACTGTCAATGTACCATAGATTTTCCCGTCCTTCTGCATAAAATGCTATCCCACATCTTTCTGTTTGAGGTTCCTTTATTCTCCATGTTTTGGTGCTTGAGGCTTGTTCCTTTTTCTGCTGAAACCTGCTCCTGCATTCAGAATCTTCATGACCAAAGTTATTGCAAATAGAACATTCAACTTCATTTTCAAGAACCGAAAAGTTGTTATAGGTCCTTTTTGTAATCCCCGTCATACTTCTTTGTTTTTGAGCTTCCCTAGTCATGATTGTTTTATATGCAACACATTGAGCTGCTTTGTGACCAAAGTTATGGCAAGAAAAGCATTGTCCATTGAAGAAACTTCTTCGGTTATCGAATCTACCAGCCAATTGATTATAATTTCTATTGTCATCTATTCTTGAACCAAATTGAGAAGATTTTACCTGTGGCTGGTTGTAGCTTTTGTTCACCCTTAAGATGGATTGCCCCTGATAGTTTCTGTTTGTAATTTGTCCCTGCTTTACCTGATGATCTTCATTGTGCTTTTGCTCATTTCTTCTTGCTGCATCAAGATAACTTTTTGAGGTGGATGCTTGAGAAGTTTCTCCATTATAGCCCAGACCTGTCTTGTTTAGAGGAGACCACTGCACATTGATAATCTCATCCAAAGTTTCAGATCCTTTGACAAACTTGAGATTAATAGCTTTTGTTTTCTCAATCTCTTTTCTAAGACCAACAATTTCACCTTCTAATTTTTCAAGATGTTTTTCCTTAGGGAATTTAGACTTCTGTGATCCATAACATTGTTTAGTAATCTTCGGCAAAATCACATAATCAATCTTTTGTCGACGCGTTTCGAACCAACCAGTGTGGTTCATCGTCAGGACAAGTTCCAAGTTTAGAAGCCACTGCTATAAAGGTTCATCAATTCGAGCGGTCACGCATGCAGGTTACTAAGTTGAAATCTGATCTGGTATTCAAGCTTAGCCAGATTAGTTCTTCAACTTGTCCTGACGATGAACCACACTGGTTGGTTCGAAACGCGTCGACAAAAGATTGATTATGTGATTTTGCCGAAGATTACTAAACAATGTTATGGATCACAGAAGTCTAAATTCCTTAATAATTTCCCTGCACGGAGAAGCCGCTGCTATAAAGGTTCATCAATTCGAGTGGTCACGCATGCAGGTTACTAAGTTGAAATCTGATCTGGTATCTCTATTTAATCAAGCTAAGCCAGATTAGTTCTTCAACTTGTCCTGACGATGAACCACACTGGTTGGTTCGAAACGCGTCGACAAAAGATTGATTATGTGATTTTGCCGAAGATTACTAAACAATGTTATGGATCATAGAAGTCTAAATTCCCTAATAATTTCCCTGCACGGAGAAGCCACTGCTATAAAGGTTCATCAATTCGAGCGGTCACGCATGCAGGTTACTAAGTTGAAATCTGATCTGGTATTTTAATCAAGCTTAGCCAGATCAATTCTTCAACTTGTCCTGATGATGAACCACACTGGTTGGTTCGAAACGCGTCGACAAAAGATTGATTATGTGATTTTGTCGAAGATTACTAAACAATGTTTTTCCTTTTCATCAATTTGAAATTGTAGAGTATCAATGATCATGTTCTTTTCTTCTATACATCTCTTGAGTCTAGTAATTTCATCATAAAGGTTATCCACATCTATAGCATCCATATAATCATCATCTTCAAATGCCATTAACAACTTATATTCATTACCTTGTTCATCTTCATCACTGTTTGATAGACAATCACTATCTTCATGAGTGTAGTAGCTTTTCTTATTTGCATTCTGTTTCTTGTTCCATCTAGCAGGTTCCTTTTCTTTATCCTTATAAGGACATTTTGCAGCATAATGACCTACTCTTCCACAAGCAAAGCATTTAAAAGGTAACTTACCTCTGAACCTTCCAGAACCCCTTTGAATATTTATGACAAAATTTGATTCTTCTTCCTCTTCTTCTGGGACGTGGCTCGCTTCATAATAATCTCCTTTGCCTGATGCCTTGAAAGCAACTTCTCTTCTGTCTGATGGACCTCCCTTTCTCATTTCATAAGCAGTTAGAATTCCATGTAGCTGAGACATAGTAAGAATTCGTAGATTTTCCTTTTCTTCTATTGCAGATACTTTAGATTCAAACTTGGGGGACAATGATCTTAGAACCTTTTCAACCACAACAGCCTCTTTTATTTCTTCACCCAAATTTTTCATACAGTTAACAACCTCATCTACCCGAAGAAAATAGTTAGCCACACTTTCATCATTATACATTTTGAGAGTCTCATACTGAATTCTGAGAGTTTGAAGTTTAGCACGTTTTACCTGTTCATCTCCTTCATAGCTCGTGACAATTTTGTCCCATATCTCTTTTTCGGATTTATAGTGCATTACCTTCATGAATTCTGATTGAGATATACATCCTAATAGATTACTGACTGCTTTCGCATTTGTTTCATACTTCTTTTTCTTGGCTGCATCTGTAGGAGTAGCTGAAGGAAAAGTGTAGCCTGTCTCTACGATGTCCCAAACTTCTGTACCAAGAGATTGAAGATAGGCAGTAACTCTTACCTTCCAATAATTGAAGTTTGTCCCATAAAAAACCGGTGGCCTGATTGATGCTTCTCTCTCGTAGTTGCTCATGATGAACGATCTACCTTCAAGCGATCAAGCTTCTCTGAAGGACCTGCTCTGATACCAATTGTTGGAAATAATACTGAGAGGGGGGGTGAATCAGTATTATATAATTCTTTTAATAAATCTTCTTTATTTATTCTTTTAATTATTTTTGCACGTCAGTACCATAAAATAATGAGCATGAACAAAAGAAAACAGATAGTCACACCAAAGAACACAAGATGTAAGGTGGAAACCCAATGTGGGTGAAAACCACCTGCTGCAATATGTCTCTATCTTCTTTCAAATTAGAAACTCCTTTTACAATGGTTTTGTACTGGTGCAGTCCTTTACCAGTACGCAGGCTGCAACCTGCAGAGAGCTACAACTCTCTCTCGTTTTCCAGTCTCTCCTGGAAGGGAGCTACAACCCCCTACTTCTTTTCTTACAAGGACCACTTTTCATAAATTTTCAAACTGGATCCATAAGCATCAAATGATCATCAAGTATAAGAGAATCACCCAGTCAATTGTAGTAACTAGAGCAACAATAATAGGACCAAACCCAGAACACAACAATGATAAACAAAGATCTTAAGAGAAGTAAGCACCCTGCTCAACTGCTTGCCTTCTTACATAAGCATCCTGCTCAACTGCTGTCCTGCTTACTGTACTCACCCTGCTCAACTGCTGGCCTGCTTACAGTATGCACCCTACTCAACTGCTAGCCTGCGTACAGTACACACCCTGCTCAACTGCTAGCCTGCGTACCTCGCTCTGAGTCCATTGAACTGCCTGCGGACCTCCGCACCTGCAACCCTTCTGTGCCTGCGTACCCCGCACCTGAAACCCTTCTGTGCCTGCGTACCGGCGCACCTGAAACGCTTCGTTCCTGCGTATGTACGCACTTTTCTCTCACTGCACCTGCGTACCTCCGGGCATAGATGATTTCAAGACTTCAGAAGTAACCCAGACAGTCAGATCTACAGATCTGAATATGCGCCGAAGAGATCTCGGTCCATCAGTAGGTTCGCCTTGTTTAGATCTAGACCAGATCTAGCCCTTATAAGATATTCAACCCAAAACTTGCTCAAGCCAAATGATCTCCTTTGCTTTATATAGGAAAGCTCTTCGTTAAATCATGGATCAATACCACGAGCCAACACCATAATAACACAATACCGTCGGCTAAATACCAAGAGTAAAACATAAGAAAGCCCCACATGTGAATTTCTTTGCCTTGAAAAGTGTGCACTGGGAGTACGCACCTCCTTAACGGGATAACTGCGGGTATGTACGCACTTTATGTAACACTGACCTGCGTGTACGCACCTTATGCAAGGTGTACCTGCGTACCCCTTATTTTCTTCAATATTTGATAGCTGATCATCAATCTCTGTTGCTGATTTGAAGTACTGTGATCTATCACCTGAATGGGTTGCCATCAAGGACAACACTTTAGCCATAATGCCAACAGTTGGGTTGAAATATGTAAAAAGTTGTCTATACTTGTACATGTGTGATTTACTGATTTATATTGTTCCATTGTGCAAAGTAGTTCTGTTGAGATTCTTGGTTTGGTAACGTAAGAGATTCTAAGATTATATCATAGACCCAAGATTGTGGAAATTAAATAATATGGTGGCTAGAGTCGATGACATCAGAGGAGTTCAATGCGAATCCAGGACAAAAGAGGATGCTATATGGACAGAGGTTCATGATGTCAGTGTTAAAGCTCAAGGACTGTGTGGTAGTTCCCTCAAGCTTTGCATGGAAACGAGGTATGGTATGCATGATTGCTATGTTTTGAACAATGTCTCAATTGTTTCCAAGGATTTTATGAAGCAAACGTTAGGTGTTGAGTCTCGAAATTACAGTGGTGCCTTGGTGAAAGTATGGGGCAACTACCACTGCTCTAGTAATCAACGATGATGATTATTGGGAAAATGATTGTCTATCATCACTCATGGGACTAGAATTCGATGGTCACATGATTAATAGGGGCATTCAATGGGTCCTAGCATGAAAAAGAGAGCCTATCCTAAGATGCTCTTGGCTTCAAGTTAGAGTCTGTCAAATGAGCAGAGCCAAAGCGCCTTGCAAGAAGAGATGCGTGACTAGGAAGAGAAGCACAATACGTGAGTATATATTTTTGATGAATACAAATCCCTGCACTTTCAGCCCTTCATTGAAAAAATGTGTGGGAAATTTTCTAGATATGCCAATAAAATGTTGAGTCGGATGTAAAACAGGTTGCTCCCCTTCATAAGATGCACAAGAAAAATATAAGGCAGTGGAAATGATGGTAGAAAAGGAATATCGATGGAAACAAATTTCAGCGTAGGACATGGTGTTAGTGTGGCCAAATGGGATAGGTTGGTAGGTGCAATGCTTTTCCCAACAAATGAGAAGCCAAGGGAGCTAGGAGGTAATCGAATAGGATGGAGTTGAATCTAGAGCTAAGTGAGGAGGATCTCATAGTCAAAACACTCACTATAGCAGTTACGGTCACGAGAACTGCAATGGTGACATAAGTACTGGAAAAGTGCAATGGAGAGTCCAAGATCACAGGTCTTAACCGACCGCAAGGAATCAATGACAAAGAATGAAGTATGTGTTTTTTGTCTAAGGTGGAATGCCATGGCCAATGGTGGAGACGGGTAGCTCCACCAGGAAGATATTCAAACTAGCGTCAAAAGAATTGATCTCCAAGTGTGAGGTGGCGTGACATAACTTATGCTAGTCATGAAAATTTGCGAGAGTGTTTTATGAGAAGGGTCGTGTAATTATTTTAGATTCCATGTAATTTTATTTTTTATGGCTGTCAGTGAAAACTGGTGACTAGAGACCAACAACTTGGATGGAAATGCGAAAATTAGAGAGATCCTTTTTTCTAAGTAAAGGCAATTCCAGGTAAATTGTTAGCAACCATGGGTGCTTGTTGCATGCAAGGTATTTGATGGCTTGCATAATGTGATGGTACATGGCCATGGAGAGCATCAAGGATGGAACAATGGCAAGGCGATAAGATGGAAACATGAATTCAGGAGAAACAATTAAATAAATAAAAAAGAATTATAATGGAGTTAATATTTATTTTTACTGCATGTAAATGGGCATATTGTTGTAAGACCTGGTAAGGCATGCGTACCCCTTGGTAATCACCAGTACAATCTGGGTTAGACCCAGGTGATAGGGGGATGTCGGGTTAACATGTACCCTAGCATAAAATTTGAGGGGGGTAAGGGCTAGAGTGAGCGAGGTTATCTCACTTAGCATTTTTTACTGGATTTAGTCAAGGAACCCCAAGTCAAGTTTAAGGGGGGAATTGTTAGGTAAAATTGACTTGGGTTTAGAGTCAAGGTTGACCAGGTTAAACAGTGATGGTTTTGGGGCACATGGTATTATGTACCCATGGTTTTATTCCTAGGTTATTTCATGTAATGGAGCCTATAAAAGGCTGAGAGGACTTCATTGTAAAATAGGTCAAGGATGTGAACGGCGAAGGCTCACTTGGCCGGGTTGGCCAAGGTTTTGGCTAAGGCTAATGAAATTTCATTTGGTCGGGTTTTTCCCGGATAAATGTTTGTGTTTATGGTTTATGATTGTTGCTGGTTATTTTATGTTTATTTCTCTCAGTAAATAATTTATCTCTTTGCACTAAAATCCTAACAGGTCTCACTTTCCAGTTAGGTTTTCTCCCCTATTGGGCATCCTATGTCACATGTTGAGTTCATTTGTCTGGATGACATATTCATTTGATTACTCTTTCATTTTTGGATTTTATTTATTTCATAAATTTGACCATTAAGCTAGTAATAATAAATCTATAATCTAAAGAAATAAATTGCATGGTAAAATATTTCATAATTCTACAAAATATGTAGTAACAAATTATTCCAATGAAATACCCATGGTTGATCAAGTGATAAAATGTTCACTAAAAAATGAAAGTGCCCAGAACTTCATGAAACCATTGCCAAATTGAATTGCCCGTCGTTCTGAATCCAATGACGTTCGTTTCACCTCAATCTGACACTGGATTCTCACGTTATCGTCCGCTGACCGTTTCCTCAAACAGGAAAGAAAATGGAAAATTGGGTGTTGACTGTGTTTTTTAGGTTTTTTATGGGCCAATGGCAGGTTTCCACTTGTCCTGTCCAGAGTGGTTGAATTTCATAGTGTTTTGATTGGTTGTTGGTGTATTTTGGTGGTCCAGTAATTGGGAGCCACGTGGGCCAATGGGTGGTTTCCACGTGGTCTCCAAAATAGTGTTAAAAAATTATGGTTATGGACCAAGCTACCCCCATAGGGATCAAACATAAGACCTCCCACCAAGCAACAAGGAGAATTACCAATAGGTCATGCTTTGGTTTTTGTTAACCATAGGCCAAATAATATATTTAACGTTGGTGCAAAGTACATTTGGGAGAAGCGGCCAGGGCTAAGCCCTATCCCCTAACCACACACGACACCACAAGACCATCGAGGAGGGAGTCGAGGGGCTTGGGGCTTAGCCCTAGCCTAAGGCCATAAAGACATGCCACCAGACCATGTTTCAATGCCCAAGCGCTAACAGATGGGTAGCGGAGGTAAAGAGCATAGCCCAAGTCACATGCCATGACATATAACCATGGCAAAGCGAAATTTTGGGCTTGGCATAAAGGAGCTAGCGAAGGGGGCCCGACCCCATGGTTTTATGTGCCCTACGTGACCACAGACATAGGTTTTGGGAGTGCTCAGCGGAGGAGAAGAAGGAGAGGGGACATCCCCGAGTTTTGTGGACTTTACATGACCACACACTAGAGGAAAAGGAGCTTCGAAAGGTAGGGTGGGCATTAAGGCCCAACGCTAGGACCCGGGGGCACATGTAACCATTCACTTGAAGTTAAGGGGCCTAACCGGTGTGGGTGGGCATTAAGGCTCAACCCTTGTTGCTATGTGACCATATGACCTTGATTTGCGATCTCAAGGCGTTAGAGGCTATTTTAAAGGTTTGACAAAATACACATGCGAAGGGTGAAATTGTTGCTCCGTTAGCAATTTTTCGGGGCAGATTTGTAGGATAGTTAGCCAAAAGGGTGAATTTGTAGGATGGTTAATAGTCAAGTTCATGAGAGAGCTTGGAAGCTCATAATGTTTAGAGTTTTTATCCAAATAGAACTCAAAAAGAGGCTACCTAGGGGTTTTCGGATGTTTTGAATCCATTGGTAACCTATAATTTTTTTGTTTGAGCACATTTACAAAGCCTTTTTGTAGGTGTGAGCGTAAAGGTGTATGGATCCGTCAGGGTTTAGAAGTAGTTATCAAAGGTATTTGGGCATGGATAAGACCTTGTAGGGGTATTCTCACTTCCAGAAGGCAACTGCAACAACTATAACCAACAAGGTTGAACTCAAGTTCAACTTCTCTTAACATGGAGTTTGATTATGTGCTTCAATGTGGAATTGAAGGGTTCACATGCTATTTTTAGCTCATTTCAGTTGAAGTATGTAATCTTTGAAGTAGATGTTTTGAGTTTTTGTTGTTGTGAGAGCTCTTTGTAGGAGAAAATTACCTTGTAGGGGTAATAGCCACATATTTACCTACAAAAAATGTTTATGTATTTCATTGATACTAAATATATGAGTGGTCTAGTCATGTTGATAGGCCCGTAGATGTAGCCCAAGATGGGTGAATTCCGTCAACAAACATTTTGTCTTGCTCTTCATTATGCCTTCATGGATTATGTGTGTTATGTTCATTATGTTCAGTTACATTTGAAGACTAATTCATGATTTGAAGAGTCATTGTAAGACCTATGTGTGTTATGTTCAGTTACATTTGAAGATTCATGATTTGAAGAGTCACTGTAAGACCTGTAGTTTCAAGACCCTTTTTTAACCTTGCAAAGCGTTGACACGGTCGTAAATTTTGTTTTATTTGATTTTGGAAAAGAGGTAGAAATCACCTAATCCAATTTCATATAAGTTTGGTATCAGAGCACGAGTTGACTAAGTTGCAAGAATGGGTAGCAAAAAGAATTGCCAAGAGCTAGAGGAGCAGAATTTGGCTTTTCGAATGGAGAACATAGAATTGTTAAGGATGTTGGAGATAACTGAAGAGGAGAAGAGACACATGCACTTTGTATTGTAGAAAGTTCTTGATGAGAAAGTTGCGGAAAGTTCAACTCATGTACCAACAAGGGAAACCTCCAAAATGAGGCCAGTATGTGGTCATGGTTCAAATAGTGGTTTTGGACCATATGTGGAATATGTTGCATACATTTTTCAAACATCTTCAAGAAGCACACCATATGCTAGTGGATAAGAGTGGGTGGCTAGAGCCATCTGCAAGTTGTCCATCATCGTCATCATCCAAAGCTGAAAGGATGAATGAAAAATTAAGGAGGTAATTAGCATCTCTAGTTCCACTCCTTCCGTTTATATGCATAACAACTCTTTTATAGTATTCGAACAACATACCAAGGTCATAGGTATGAAGTTTCTTTCCATTATGGGATATGAACATGGAGGTCTTGGAAAAAATGGTCAAGGTATTACCAATCCAATTATGGTTGAGGAAAGACCGAAGTACCAAGGATTGGGATATAGACAAAAGGAGTTTGGAGAGTGCTCCAAATAGCTTGAGGTACATCAAACATCCGAGCATGAGATGTCATCAGATTGTGACAATCGTCGAATTTGCAACTCTAGAGATAGGTATAACTCTCAAGAGTGTTTTCCAATGCATGGAAATTCTGAATACTTGTGGAATCAATACCCTTGTACATTTTGTGATGCTTTTAACCATTGTGTGGTTGTATGTGAGCAATGTTTGATAATGGTTAAACGAATGAATGAAATTTTGAGCATCAAGAATAATCACTTTCTTTCACATGAGAGAAATTCTATGTCAGCAAACAAGAAGAAGTTTTTCTGTGCTCATTGCAAAGTGCATGGACATGGCACTAAACAATGTTGGAAGTTGCATCTAGAGCTTCGTTCAAATAATGGTAAAGAGATTATGTTGCATAATGCAAGGGAAACAAGAGGTGGAAAAGAGGACTCTCCACAATTGTAAGTGACCTTCAAAACAAGAATGGTGCAAGAAGAGAACCCACAAGCCTAGGAGATGCAAGATTTGGGTAGACTTGTTGTAAAGTTCTTTTGTAATTTTTTTTAAATACTTGTTATCGCTACCTGTTTAGGTACTTTTGTAAAGTGAACATTATTGTCACTATGTTCAACAAGTAGTGGTTTTTCATTGATGTATGTATTGGCTTGTTAAGTCCACATGATAAGGACTTTAGTGAATGTACAAGGTTGTCGTTCAAAGTTGTCCACAAGTTGTCATATGTTCACTGATACAAGTATTCAATTTGAAACTTGTGTGAATTGAATCTTTGATTTTAAGATTGTATAAGATGACTATGTATTGTAGGCAAGGTCAATCATATCACGGAAAATTTTGCAACAATGTACTTTTTATGTACAAGCTCAACTTGAAGACATTAAAGCAAGTTTATTTTGTTTCTGATTTCCAAGATTGGGTTAAGATTGTCTTCAATAGTGCAACTTCAAGACGAAGTGTTTTTGGAGCTGTGTAAAGATGACAGTAAAGAGAATGTTCAGATTCGACTCATCAGTATTTTGTTCCTACAAGTTACAACGAGAAGAATGTGACTCAATTCTTAATAGGACAACAGGTCTTCATGAGGATGATAAGTGAAGTGCCTTGATTAGGGCTTGAAGGGCACCACTTGAAAAATTTTCATTTTGGATTGAGTTTTTGGGTGTTTTTGAGTTTCAGACTCTTCATATCGACTAGGGAAATAAACTTTTGGAGTCCAAAAGTTCCTAGTGGGGAGGTGTGATCAGGTGATCAAAATTTCACTCAAAAATGAAAATGCCCAGAACTTCTTGAAACTGATGCCAAATCGAAGTACTTGTTGTTCTAAATCCAACGACGTTCGTTTCACCTCAATCCGACACCAGATGCTCAAGTTTTCATCGACTAACCGTTTTCTGAAACAAGAAAAAAAAGGGCAAATTGGGTGTTGACTGTGTTTTTTGGGTTTTCTATGGGCCAATGGTAGGTTTCCACTTTTCCTCTCTAGAATGGTCGAATTTCGTAGTGTTTTGATTGGTTGTTGGTGTATTTTGGTGGTCAAGTAACTGGGAGCCACGCGGGCTAATGGGTGGCTGCCACATGGCCTCCCAAAAATGGTAAACAATTATGGTTATGTGCCAAGAAACCCCCACAGGGATCGAACACGAGACCTCCCACCAAGCAGAAAGGAGCATTACCAATAGGCTGTGCTTTGGTTCTTGTTAACCATAGGCCAAAGCATATATTTAACATTGGTGAAAATCACATTTGGGGGAAGGGGTCAGGGCTAAGCCATAGCCCCTGGTCACACCCCACACCACAAGACCATGGCGGAGGGAGCCAAGGGGCTTAGGGCTTAGCCCCAGCCCAAGGCCATAACCACATGCCACTGGACCATGTTTCAATGCCCAAGCGCTAACAGGCAGGGAGCAGAGGTAAAGGGCCTAGCCCAAGTCACATGCCATGACATATAACCATGGTGGATTAGAATTTTGGGCCTAGCATAAAGGAGCTAGCGGAGGGGCATAAGCCCCATGGTTTTATGCCCCTGACATGACCACAAGCGCAAGTTTTGGGAGCGCTCGACAGAGGTGCCAAAGGAGGGGAGCCAACCCCAAGTCCCGTGGACTTTATATGACCATGCGCCAGAGGGAAAGGAGCTCTAACGGGTAGGGTAGGCGTTAAGGCCCATCCCTCAGACTTGTGGAGCACATGTAATCATTTTCCTGAAGTTAAGGGGCCTAACTAGCGGGGGCGAGTGTTAAGGCCCAACCCTCAACCCTATGTGGCCATATGGCCTTGATTTTTGGTCTCAAGGCGTTAAAGGCTAATTTAAAGGTTTGACAAAATGCATTTGAAGAGGGAAAATTTGTCGCTCTGTTAGCAATTTTCGAGGTCGATTTGTAGGATATTTAGCCATAAGGGTGAATTTGTAGGATGGTTAACAGTTCAGTTCATAAGAGAGCTTGGAAGCTCATAACATTTTGAGTTTTTATCCAAATGGAGATCATAAAAAAAGAGGTTACTTAGGGGTTTTCAAATGTTTTGAATCCATTGGTAACCTCTAATTGTTTATTTGAGCACATCTATAGAGTCTTTTCTCAGGTTTGAGACTAAAGGTGTATGGAACAATTAGGGTTTGGAAGCAATTCTATGAGGTATTTAGGCATGGATAAAACCTTGTAGGGGTATTCTCACTTCCAGAAGGAGAGTGTAGCAACTGTAACCAACAAAGTTCAGCTCAGGTTCAACTTCTCTTAACATGAAGTTTTTATTATGTGTTTCAATGTGGAATTGAAGGGTTCACGTGATGTTTTTAACTCATTTCAGTTGAAGTATGTCATCTTTGAAGGAGATGTTTTGAGTTGTTGTTGTTGTGAGAGTTATTTTTAGGAGAAAATTACCTTGTAGGGGTAATAGCCACATATTTACCTGTAGCAAATGTTTATGTACTTCATCGATACTGAATATATGAGTGGTCTAGTCATGTTGAAAGGCCCAAAGATGTAGCCTAGGAGGGGTGAACTTTGTCAAAAAACCTTTTGTCTTGCTCTTCATTATGCTTGCATGGATTATGTGTGTTATGTTCCTTATGTTCAGTTACATTTGAAGACTAATTCATGATTTGAAGAGTTATTGTAAAACCTGTTATTTCAAGACCCTTTTTAAACTTGCAAAGCATTGTCATGGTCGTAAATTTTGTTTTATTTGATTTTGGAAAAGATGAAGAAATCATCTAATTCAATTTCAGATTAATGGTAGTTTATATATCATATTTGTTTTAAAGTAGTTTTCTTTCAAATTTTTGTGGGAAGTTGTAGGATCCAAGAATTGGCTTAAGAAGGATGTCATGAAACCCTATCCATGGCAGATGAGTCTAGCCATAACAACCCTAAGGATGTTGTAGAATAGATATTTTCAAGGATGGAAGAACAAATCATTAATATCTCTCGCAACATGACAATCCTCATGGAGGCTCTAGAAAAAAAGTTTGAACCTTTTGGAGAGGTTGATGACTTTAACTTAGAAATCAGATTAGATCAAAAACTATGAGATGGTTAAGACCCATAAAATGAGTCAAAAAAAGAGATCAAGAGAGTAATCAAGTTATAGTGCAATCAATCTTTCACAAATTCTATTTGAAATGAAAGAAAAAATGGACATCAAGCCCTATCAAGGTGAGATTTTTGAATTTAAGTTGAAAAGTTAGAAGTATATTTTAGTGTCTATAACATAGATGAAGAGAAACATATTTGATTTTCTTGACTAAAACTAGATGGTCATCCACTAACTTGGTGAGAAAGGCACACTAAAACATTTAGGCTATAAGGAGATCCATGAGTAACTAAGTGGAAGGTGTTTAAAATTGTCATCAAATCCTGGATATACTATATTGAGTATGTAGAGACCAATGGATCCATTGGCATCACTCCATGTAGAGGAAAGTGTGGAAGTTGAAAAAGTACATCATAAAGTTTAGGAAAATGGAAATTATATTGGGTATATCTCCCAAAATCCCAAATGTACTCCTCAAGTATCTAGGGGGTCTACACGATGATCTATTGAAGCAAATTACATTATTCAAACCTAGGTCCATTGGCAAGTCATGTGTGAAAGAACAATACCTAGAGAACATAGGCCATAACAGATGATATACAAGTGGTTATAAACAAAAAATATCACCAAGATGCTTCTTAGGAGGAGAAGAAGAAGTGGAAAGGAAAAGAGAAGAAAATGATAGCCACTACGCGTCAGTGCAAGGATCTAAACAACCACTACAACCATTGTGGTATCAATGAACACATCAAAGATAGATGTTGGAAGATACATCAAAATATGAATCCATAGCATTAGAAGAAGGATGCTAAGAAAAAGAGCCTACTAGATATGGATTCAAGGAACTTGTTAGAAAGTAACTTTGATGTGGAAAAGAAAATTGTCTACACTACAATACAAAAGGATGTGATTTCGAATAATATTCATCACAAGAAAGAAAAGGAGATGGAAAAAATCTTCCATATTAAGATTTAGATCAAAAAGGCTAAAATGAAACTAATTTTTTTTTACAACATTCACAAATTTGATTTCATTAACTTATACTAAATAGTTTGGTGTCTACACTAAACGACATGGTTTATGAATACATTGCTCCATGGTTTAAGAATACATTGCTCCCATGTAACTTTTGAGCTCCTACATGACTCTTGGACTTCCTAGTGACTCTACACATTCCATGTGTGACCCTTGGGCTATCAAACATTCACATTTTCTAATTTTGATAATTACATAATTAATTTCCACTAATAATGTGGCAAAATTACATCAGACAAGATGACACTCTTGTGTTGACACTTTGAGAAGCCATAATTTAGTGACTGAACATAAGACATGATTATGATATAACAATGCCAAGTTATTCTCTTTGCTGCTATGACTTTTTTCCTTCATGATAGATCTTTCTTGTACTTCATTATCATCCTCCAAAGATTTTGGTTATAGTACTAGAGTCTTCCATGTCATCTCAATCTTTATTCATATGTCGTAGTTGAGAGTTCCTTTATCCCTTTGTGTCTCATCTCTACAACTATCTTCTTACAACTATCCTTGATGACTTCTTTCAGCATCATTTTTCCATGGTAGTATGATAAAACCTGAAAATTGAATTCACTCATGACAAGACAGCATCATTCATGAAATCACCTAGTCTACCTTGTTTTCTCATGCAACATGATAATTGTGATAACACAATGTGCATAATTAGGAGGAAAAGAGAAGGAAATGGGCACTTTGATTACACAATGCACAGTGGCAAGAGAGAGACAAGTTGGGGATTATGCATTGGGAAAGTCGAGGAGGCAGGGATGGTAGTCTTTCCCACTGTAACTTTGTAGTGTGCAGTGATTGAGGGAGAGGATATAGGTGTTACATAGTTGAGCATTGTAGGGCTAAAGGATGGCCCTACTTCTCACTAAAAATGCATAGTGGAGGCAAGATTTTGTCAAGGCATTGTGTAGTTAACCACTGCAGGAGACAAGAGTGACAGGCTTGGGCACTGTAACTACATAGTGCACGGTTGCAGAGGAAGAGGCTCAAGGGGCTACATAGTTGAGCACTGCAAGGGTCCAAATAAGGTGCCACTAGCCACTAAGAATGCACAATGCACAATTCAAGGCAGGGTTGATAAAATATTGTGCATTGACCAATGTAACCAACAGGAAGAAGTGACTGAGCTCTAGGGTTGGTCAATGCGCAGTTGAAGGAGGTTGTCCTCTATGATTGATCAATGCATAGTTCCAAGAGGTAAGAGCTTCACCACTATGGCTTAAGAATGCATAGTACGCAGTTCAATTGTCTAAGGAATGAATATTAGTCGTGGATTGCGCAAGTTGTGAGGACCAAGAGAACTCCAAAATTGACTAAGTATGGAATCAATGAGACAAGAGGGTAAGAGTAAAAGCATATAAAAATTATTAAACATGATTACACACTCATAAATGATCAACCACATGACCAAAATATGTACAATATCTAAAATCAATATTTAAACAAAGAAACAACAGTAAAGGGACACTTATCTCCAACCGCAACACTTAAGATGCAACCTTTACGACACATGTGTCGACTACAAAGATAAAGTGTGCAATGCCCTGGGAGTGTATCCAACACATGTCCCCATGATATATAGGACCTACTAATGCAAAAGAATGTGCTAGATTTTCCTTCCAAAGGTGTGTCAAAATTTCCTTTCACAAAAGATGACACTTCCCTTAGCAAAAGACGACACTTTGGGTTACTTTAGAAAGGAACTTGAAAACTTAGAGAACAAGTATGGAACATCTGTAATGACTCAAAATGATAGTTCACATGAACAATGGGAGGATCCAAAATTTGAATATAGGAAAAATTTGGAGGGTGTTGTAGCATCGACAACATACTATTTTTGAAACTTTCTTTGGGAATTTGTCACCTTCACCCTTGAATGTTGTATATGGATGAAAAGGAGGAGTGAGGGAAGATATCAGAAGAGAAGCCATTAAGGGATTTTTGAGGTAAAAAAATAGACCTCAGAACAAAAAATGTGTTTTCAAATCAACTTTAAAAGAACAGGTAGGATTCAAAATGATGATGTTTACCATAAGGGGAAATATTTTTAGAGGGAAAGAAATAAAACTACTTTTTAAATCCTATTTTTTTTACTTATATCCAAATAGGTGTGACTAAAATTTCAAGTATAGGCACTTGTTGGATGCATAATTAAATATCTCATGCAATGAGAACCCACTACATGATTTTGATAGACTCATAGTGAAATAAAGTGGAAATTCATGAAATAAATGTGTTTCAAGGAACACTTTTTCATGTATTTAAACTTTATTTTAGTGTGGTTGTACCAAAAGTATGCAGAGCATTAGGCCAAGGATGAGTAACTCGATGGATGAATTAAATTTTATTAATGTGAGCCATATATTAATACAATTAGAAGAAATTTGGTTTTATCTTCTAAGAGGTTCAATGACTCTTCATATTTCTTTTAAATTAATATTTATAATATATCATAATCCCAAGGATTAGGTATCTAACCTTCATTTTCTTAATACAAAGGGTGTTTGTAAGTCCAAGGATATTTCTAAAATTTTCTCTTCAAAGTGATTTGCTTAAGATATCTATAGTTTTCTCACTTGTGGGACAATGTATCAATTGGATAGTCTTGACCTCTACATAATTTTGAATCAAATGGTACTTTTTGTTGATATGGGATGTCCAACTTGATTACAAAAGTGTTATCAATCAAGAGTGAAGTAGAATTCACTTGTTACTCCTACAAATCCTCTAGCATCTTCCCAAACCACATAATCTCCTTTGTTTCCCATGTAGTGGAATCAACTATAACAAATTGTTGGCATGATCTCTAGGAGATAGTTGTTGATCCAAGATTCACAAAGCATCTTGAAGTAGACACCCCATTCTCCTTATCCCTATCAAAGTATAAATCTAATTTTCCAACTTGTTTGAAGTCTTCCACCTTAGAGTATTTGTGTCCAAAGCCTTGTGTTCCCTTCAAGTACCTTAGCAATCTCTTTGTAGCACACCATGTACTTCACAAGGTGATGAGCCTCAATATTCTAGCAAGAATGTTGCAACTCCTAGGGCTACCAAGTTTACTTTATTAACCTGGCGTTTCATACAAAATTGGAGGTGCCAGTGCTATATACACCAAAAATGCATCATTCTACTCATGTCACTTCTCAATTGGGGCACTTGACCATTAGGGTTCCGGACTAGTCCTTTATTGAACTAAAAGGAGTCTGACTACTAACAGTGAATGTAAAGCTAGTTCTACTGCAGGGAAAGCAAATGCTTGTCTATTCAGGAAATGGAAGTTATCAAATGGTAAATGCTATCAAATTTCGTAAATCATCTAACTATGAAATGATACAAATCACTTGCATAAAGGAAGCTATGATAATATTGCAACTGAGCATCTAGTTATCAGGACTGCTTGAAGATAGAAAGTTACTCTATCATCTCAGAATTCAAACATGTATGCATTAACTATCTCATTCACATTTGAAGAAAAAGTCTTAATTACTAACTTTAGAAATATAAAATCTAATGCTATCTTATCTTGCAGGAGGTAAAGGAATGGGAAGGCTAGTCTAGGTGGCACTTATGGTCATGGAGTCCAAGAAGAGGGGTTAACCTACTCCTATACTAGGTTATCCTATCATTTCAGGTCAAAACAGGGTCAAACCAGGATGCTACCAATTTGCTACAGGAGACTGCTATAGGATGAACTGATCTGCTACAGGATGTCCTAATCTGCTATAGGATGTCCTGAAATGCTACAGGAAGTTAGTTGAGATGTTTTGGTGGGTAAAAATAGTGAGATGAGGAGTTGGAGGGGTGCATGACAATGGTAGAAGGTGTAGGGAAGGTGAACATCACCCAAGGCCAAGCCCAACACCCTAAGGATGTCAGATTTTCCTAAGGTAGCTTGCTCACGATGGCTGGAAAACAGAGGCTCAGACTATGGGCTGGTATGCCTCGACAAAAGGTGGAGAAGACCTAGGTGAAGCTGGTTGGAGGATTCCCTTCCTATAGATCAACAATCCCTACAATAAAACCTGTTTCTCTTTTCATTTATAAATCACTACATGTCCACATGGAAAAGATGAGTTGAATTTGAGGAAGTTGATCTATCTACTGTTAAGGACTAGATCTATGACATGGACTACCTTTTAAGCTACAAAAACCTTAAGAAAACAAGATAACAACTGCAGATGCTTCCAAGAAATCATAAACAGTTATCTAGCTAAGAATGAAACTTAATCTATGTAATAAACAAAAGAAAAACTCTGTTTTTGGGGCTGTGAGAGTGGGGTCCTCTAATCATGATCCCATGAAGGAGATGAGATAGGGGCCACTATCATAAGATTTTCTGGTATAATTTCCTTCACTAAAATGCAACACTAATATACCTCTTTAAACTAATGGAAACAAGGTTAAGAAACAATTTAAGTAACTTGGTAATCTAACAGAAAGACATAAATAAACTTCAGCAACTAACTATCATTATACGCTTAGAATACAACTACAAAAGAGGAATTTTTGCTGCTAGGGTTGGGCCCTAACCAAAGAGATTCAACCCTCTGAGTCAATGCAGTGCTGGATGAAAACATAATTTCTCATTATCATTAAAATGTCAAGTACATCATAACAATAATAGTCAAAATATTTCAGCTCAAATGTCCTCTTGGCTACAACAAAAAATTGAATCCTAATGAGTCCCTTGGCTCTCTTATTTATACTAAACTGGAGCTACCAATAGCTCCCAAGAAAATAGGGATACTTAGCTCCCTAACTCAAGAATAACTCTTCCTTGACTTTCACTGGCTTGGCTGCCATTGAACTCGGCTTGCTTGGTTATCAGTGACACCAAGCTGATGAGATAGAGTGGAGAAATATTTGAATCATTTGAGGAGTTAAGGAGGGAGACGAACTCCTAAAATCTCTCTTTCTTGCCTACTCTGAATTCCTGCACTTAAGTTAATTCAAAATTGCTCCAATTCCTGCATTTAACACACATTAGGCCACATGACATAGTAACTCACCTTTACTCTTCTCAATAAGCAAAAGATAACAAAATATGTAAATAAATGTGAGAAAAGTCAATTTAATAAGTTGAAGAGTGGCATTGTGACCCATATAGTTTACCTGTTAATGAGCCTCATCATCACCCCCTACTGAAATTGTTTCTCATCGTCTAAGTGTTGATTTTGGGTAGCATCATATGTGCTCTAGCCTTGAAAATTGGTGGAGAGGATAAGGCACATGAGATCTCCAAGACCCATAAATAATTTGGAGAAATTCCACTCGGATGAGGAGTTATTAAAATAATTAATATTTTTAATGAGTTTAATGTGTATTAATAAAATACGGGTAAGAAAGTTCTAAGTGACGAGGATCAATCCAGTTCTAATCTTAGCCATTGATTAGGGACTTAATCTCGGTCGTTGATTCATTAACAGGAAAAGTATAAGAGGAGGATTGAGGGTCAGTTGAAGACACACCAAGTGATCAAAGAATTCAATTGTGTAGGGTGAGGTTTGTTTGAGGAAATCGAATTAGTGATCAGAGTTGCAGTGAGGGGTAGTTCAGCAAGGGATTTTCATCCAAGGTTGAAGAATAGATAGTAGAGAGGCGGTGCAATGTTGGGAGAGACAAAGTAGGCCTTAGAAGGGTTGATGCAGAGGCCGAAGAGCTGACGTAGAGGATGTAGAAGGCTGACATAGGTAATGCAAAAAGAGGCTGACGCTGGGCCTCAGAGGCAGCGCTGGGCATATTTTGTGGGGCAGACTGGGAGCAGCTCAGCAGATTGTGAGCCAGGAGAGGGTGACATAGGTCTTGGAGGAGTGATGGAGTTCCAGAGTAGTGCTTGGAGCAGATTTCGCTGTCCAGCATAGGGAACAACCAAAATCTTAGTGGGGTTTGATCATCTGGTTGCTGATTTCTTGGCATATATGTCTCCGGATAGAGGTACTATTGTTGAGGATATTCTCTGTTGGGTGAGCCATTTTTGGGACCCTAGTTGTATTCACAAAATATGCTTAATAATAAAAACGTTCTATATGCTACACCAATTTTTTTGAATTGGGTTTTTCCAGGGACAATTGTCCAAAAATAACGTGTACCTTGTGTTATTGTCTCAGTTTATTTTACTGCATAATCTGTATATCTGAGAAGGTTGTAATAGTATTTACTTCGATGTTTATGCAATCAAATAACTGACTAATGTAAAGAACAAGTAGAAGATTGTTAACCAGTAATTGCAGTATGGGTTTCCGATGTGTTAGATTCAAGAATTTTCACATGGTATCAGAGCGATTGCAGATCATAGATGACTGAAGACACCGACAGAGAAATATGAGAATTTTCAGTAAAGAAGCACCTGCCTTGAGAGACAACGCTATTCCAGAGATGAAGAGGCGAGAGGAGGAATGACACAATGCAGAGAGTGTGATGCAGAGGCTCACGCAGTGCATGTGCCAGCATTCTTAGCCGGGAGAGGAAGACACAATAGATGGGAGGAGCCCATGTAGTAGCTATGTCAACCATCAGGGTCAACACAGAGGTAGAGGAGGGCAGATCAGGTTCATGCAGAGGCACATCATCTTTTTGAGCCAGGAAGGATTGACATAGTTGGCCGGGAGTAGATTCAACTCACGCAGAGCCTGAAGGGCTCAAATTCTTCGAGTTGCCGGGGCTAAGGGATATGTGCAGATTTTGATTTGTGGAGCTAGTGGGATGTTGTTTCTGTTAGTGCAGAACAGTGTCTAAGGAGACTGAACCAAGGTAGAGAGAAACACTACTTCGATAGATTTTTAGCCAAGAAATCTAGATTCAGGTTGCAGCGGAAAAGGAGGATTGGAGAGGAGTGATTCGATAGATAGCCAGAGGATTTCCGAGAGGGAAATTAGGACTCAGAGTGAGTCTAGAAAAGAGGATCAGAAATGGGAGTGAATGGATTGAGGGATCAAGACAAATTGGATGGGGCTTCCAATTTTGTCATCTCGAAGGCTAGGATCTTGGAAATTCTGGATAAACATTGCATCAAGGACTACGCCTTGAAAGTAGTAGTTGTCCCAGTTGATGTTGATGCAACTGAGAAGTATGAGGAGGCCTAGGCAAAGGTGAAATTCATGATCCTAGACGTGGTTAAGGATCATCTTGTACCACATATTTCTGAGAATAAGACAACAAAGGAGATGTGGGACACCCTGACCACCTTATACTAGGGCTCTTCCATGCAGCGGAAGATGTTATTGGAGAATCAACTGAGGTCATATCAGATGAAGAAAGGGGAGGAGATAGATCCCTTCACTCTGAGGTTGCATGGGATTCACAACCAATGTTCTTTCATGGGGTCTACTTTAGATCCATAGTTCTTAGTTAGCACTACCCTGAATGCAGTCTTTGAGGAGTGGGAGACGTTTTTCCAAAGCATTTTGGGCAGAGAAGCTCTCCCCAGTTGGGAGGAGATGTGGGAAGCTCTTCGACAGGAAGAGCTTAGGAGATTGACCAAGGCGGGGAGTCGTGGTAAGGGAGTTTGAATCAAGAAGTAGGAGGAGCATGATGTAGCTCACGCATAAATGGGACAACAGGGGCTACAAAAGAGGAAGAATAAATACATCTCCAAGATCAAGTGCCTCAGTTCTAGGGAGTTAGGAAATTATGCGTCTTAGTGCCCCATGAAGAAAGGCAAGGGAGAAGCTTCTGACTCAAAGGATGCTCCAGCAAAGGTGGATAAGGATGTTGAGAATGATGGTGATTGTGCCATGAGTGCTCATGTGCCTCTAGAGAAGAGGTGGGGAGACAAGGAGGTGTAGTCTAGAGGAGTATAGAAGAGGGGAAGGATCCTTGAGGTGCCTAAACTCTTGGATCACATACAACTATGGGAGCCCTTAAAGACAGTAGCATGATGATAGGTGTTGGGTGGAGCAAGGTGTGATGGAGCGGCAAGGCAGTGCTAGAGTGCAGAAGTTTGTAGCATCAAAGTGGAGGTTACAACAATGCAAGAAGCATAGAAGAGGTTGCATCAATGCAGTAGCAGCAGAGGGAGCACATGATAGCAACAGAGGTGGGTTCAACATCACGAGGCTTCCAAACTGACCAGGATGTCAGTGTTTGGGTGAAGTCAGTTACTTACTTCTTGGTGAGTTGTAGTGAAATAGTTAAGAGTTGCAGTGCTATGGGCAGCATGATGTAGCATGGTGAGAAGGAGTTGTAGTACAAATGTAGTAGTGGCAGTGGCAGTGTCATGGGAATAAGTATAGGAAGCAACAATGTAGTGCATGTGGGGTAGCAGGCCAAGCATCAACATAGAGGACCAATGCAGAGGATCAATGTGATGCTTCTCTGGTGAAGCATTACTAGAGAACATTCCTTGCTAAGAGGGAGTGTTGATTTTGGGTAGCATCATGTGTGCTCTAGCCTTAAAAATTGGTGGAGAGGCTAAGGCACATGAGATCTCCAAGACCCAGAAATAGTTTGGAGAAATTCCACCTGGATGAGAAGTTATTAAAATAATCAATTGTTTTAATGAGTTCCTAAGTCTAAACTTAGGAAAATAAAAATATTAATGTGTATTAATAAAATATACGTGAGAAAGTTCTAAGTGATGTGGATCAAGCCAGTTCTAATATTACTCATTGATTAGGGACTTAATCTCGACCATTGATTTGTCAATAGGAAAAGTATAAGAGGAGGCTTGAGGGTCAGTTGAAGACACACCAAGTGATCAAAGAATTCGATTTTCTGGGGCAAGGTTTGCTGAGGAAATTGAGTTAGTGATCAGAGTTGCAGTGAGGGACATTTCAGCAAGGGATTTTCATTCGAGGCTGAAGAATACATAGTAGATAGGCATCGCAGTGTTGGGAGAGAAAACGTAGGACCTAGTAGGGTTGATGCAGAAGTTGAAGAGTTGTCGTAGAGGATGCAGAAGGCTGACAAATGTGACACATAAGCTGTAGAGGTTGACGTTGGGCCTTAGAGGCAGCGTTGGGGATATTTTGTAGGGTAGACTAGGAGAAAATCAACATATTCTGAGCTAGGAGAGGGTGACGCAGTTCCTGGAGGAGTGATGTAGTTCTAGAGAAGTGCTTGGAGCAGCTTTCGTTGTCTAGCATATGGAACAACCAGAGTCGTTGTGGGGTTTAATCATCCGATTACTGATTTGTCGGAATATTTGTCTCCAGATAGAGGTACTACCGTCAATGATATTCTTTGTGGGTGAAACATTTTGGAAACCTCATTGTATTCATGAAATCTACTTAATAATACAAACACTCTATATGCTTCACTGGTTTTTCTGAATTGGGTTTTTCTGGGGACGATTTTCCAAAAATAATGGTGTCCCTTGTGTTACTGTATCAGTTTATTTCAGTGCATGATCTGTATATTTTTGAAGATTGCAATATTGTTTACTTCAATGTTTATGCAATTTAAAAACTTGTTAATGTAAATAACAAGTAGGAGATTGTAAACCAATAATTGCAGTAGGGGTTTCTGATGTGTTAGATTTAGGAATATTCACATGGTATCAGAGAGATTGCAGATCATAGATGACTAAAGACACCAACCAATAAATATGAGAATTTACAACAAAGAAGCAATTGTCTCGAGAGACAGCTTTGTTCCAGAGTTGAAGAGGCGAGAGGAGGAGTGACAGAGTGTAGAGAGTGTGACGTAGAGGTTCACATAGTGATTGCATCAGCATTCTAAGCCGATAGAGGAAGATGCAGTTTTTGGGAGGAGCCCACGTAGTAGCTACGTCTAGAGAAGAGGAGAAGGGATGGAAGTGAACATATTGAGGGATCAAGACATATTGAGTTGGGCTTCTAATTTTCTCATCTAGAAGGCTAGGATCCTGGCAATCCTAGATAAACATAGCATCAAGGACTATACCCTGAAAGTAGTATCTATCCCAGTTGACGTTGATGGAGTTGAGAAGTATGAGGAGGCCTAGGCAAAGGAAAAATGCATGATCCTAGATGGGGTCAAGGATCATGTAATACCACATATTGTTGAGAAGAAGACAATAAAGGAGATGCGGGACACCCTGACCACAATAGACTAGGGATAGTCTGTGCAGTGGGAGATGTTGTTTTAGAATCAAATGAGGTCATATAAGATGTAGAAGGGGGAGGAGATATATCCCTTCCTTCTCAGGTTGCAGGGAATTTGCGACCAACTTACTTCCATGGGGTCTACTCCAGATCCAGAGTTCTTAGTCAGGATTGCCCTCAATGAAGTATCCAAGGAGTGGGAGACGTTTGTCCAAAGAATTTTGGGCAGAAAAACTCTCCCTAGTTAGGAGGAGATGTGGGTAGCTCTTCAACAGAAAGAGCTTAGGAGATTGACCAAGGCGGGGAGTAGTGGTACGAGAGTTTGTATCAAGAAGGAGGAGGAGGAAGATGCATCTCTCGCATCAACGGGACATCAGGGGCTACAAAAGAGGAAGAAGAAAGACATCTCCAAGGTCAAGTGCTTCAACTGTGGGGAGTAGGGACATTATTCCTCTTAGTGCCCCAGGAATAAAAGCAAGGGAGAAGCTACTGACTCAAAGGCTACTCTAGCAAAGACAGAGAAGAATGTTGAGACTGATGATGATTGTGCCATGAGTGCTCATGTGCCTCTAGAGAAGAGGTGGGGAGACATGGAGCTGTAGTCGAGAGGAATACAAAAGAGGGGAAGGATCCTTGAGGTGCCCAAAATCTTGGATCACATATGGCTACGAGAGCCCTTAAATATGGTAGCATGATGACAGGTGTTAGGTGGTGCAAGGTGTGATGGAGCGGCAAGGTAGTGCTAGAGTGTAGAAGTCTGTAGCAGTGGAATGGAGGTTGCAGCAGTGCGAGAAGCACATAAGAGGTTGCATCAATGCAGTGGCAATAGAGGGAGAACAAGATAACAAAAGAGGTGGCTTCAACATCACAAGGATTCCAGACTGGCCAGGATGTCAGTTTTTGGGTGAAGCTAGTTACTTACTTCTCAGTAATTGAGTTGCAGTGCAATAGTTAGTAGTGGCAGTGCTATGGGAAGCATGATGGATCATGTTGAGAGGAAGCTGCAGTACAGATGTAGCAGTGGCAATGGAAGTGTCATGGGCAGTAGTACAGGAAGTAGTAGTGCAGTGGATGTGGGGAAACGGGCCAAGCATCAACACAGAGGACCGATGCAGAGGATCAGTGTGATACTTATATGGTGAAGCATTATTAGAGCACATTCCTCGCTAAGAGGGAGTGATGATTTTGGGTAGCATCGGATTTTCTCTAGCCTTGAAATTTGGTGGAGAGGCTGAGGCGCATGAGATCTCCAAGGCCTAGAAATTGTTTGGAGAAATTCCACCCAGATGATGAGTTAGTAAAATAAATAATATTTTTAATGAGTTCCTAAGTCTAAACTTAGGAAAATAAAAATATTAATGTGTATTAATAAAAAATGGGTGAGAAAGTTCTAAATGACGAGGATCAAGAAAGTTCTAATATTAGCCATTGATTAGGGACTTAATCTTGGTCATTGATTCATCAACATGAAAATTATAAGAGGCGGCTTGAGGGTTAGTTGAAGACACACCAAACGATCAAAGAATTTGACTTTCTGGGGCGAGTTTTGCTGAGGAAATCGAGTTAGTGATCAGAGTTGCAGTGAGGGGTAGTTCAACAAGTGATTTTTGTCTGAGGTTGAAGAATCCATAGCAGAGAGGCAACGTAGTGATGGGAGAGACAACACAAGCCATAGAATGGCTGACATAGAGGTCAAAGAGCTGATGCAGATGACGCATAAGGCTGATGCAGGTGACACAGAAGCCATAGAGGCTGACATTGGGCCTTAGATCATTAGGGGATTTTTGAGGTCTAAAATGGGCATCCTAAGGAAGTTATAAAATAATAGTGGAAATAATAAAATAAGATTAGGTGACATCATCAAATTTTAGAGGGAAAAAAGAAAAAACTATTTTTTCAACTTATCTCCCTATGGGTTTACTCAAATTTCGAGCGAAAACACTTGTTGGATGCTTGATTTGATTCCAAGTCCAAGGAGTACCCATGTTTCGTACTTTCAATGGCCCCTGCTACATGAAAATTGAGAAATACATGAAAAACGTGATAGCAATCACGTTTTTTCATGTATTTCTCATTTTTTGTGTAGCAGGGGCCATCTAAAGTATGCAACATGGGTACTCTTTGGATGAGGAATTAAATTTTGCATCTAATGAGTACTCCTGCTAAAACTTTGAGTAAAATCTCAGGGAGATAAGTTGAAAACACGAGTTGAAAAAGTAGTTTTATTATTTTTTAATCTTTTTACTTTTTTACTCCAAAAATGGTGAATCATCCCCCATGGTTGACATCATCATCTTGAATCCTATTGGTTCTTATAAAGTTTATTTTGGTTGTACATTTTTCTTAGGAGGACCAGTTTAGACCTCAAAAGTCCCCTAATGGCGGCATTAGGGAGATTCTGTGGGGAAGACTGGGCGCAGATCAACAGATTCTCAGTCTGGAGAGGGTGATGCAACTCTAGGAGGAGTGACAAGGTTCTAGAGAAGTTCTTGGAGAAACTTTCGTTGTCTAGCATAGGGAACATCCAAGGTCGCTATGGGGTTTGATCACCCGGTTGTTGATTTGATGGAATATCTGTCTCCGAATAGAGGTACTATGCCCGAGGATATTCTCAGTTGGGTGAGCCATTTCTGGCACCCTAGTTGTATTCACGAAATCTTCTTAATAATACAAACCCTTTATATGCTGCACAAGTTTTCCTGAATTGGGTTTTTTTGGGATGCTTGTACAAAAATAACGAGGTCCCTTGTGTTATTGTATCAGTTTATTTCAATGCATGATATTTATATTTTTGAAGGCTGCAGTAATGTTTACTTCGATGTTTATGCAATTAAATAACTTGTTAATGTAAAGAACGATTAGGATATTGTAAACCAGTAATTGCAGTAGGGGTTTTTGATGTGTTAGATTTAGGAATTTTCACATGGTATCAGAGAAATTGCAAATCATAGAAGATTGAAGAAACCATCTAAGAAATCTGAGAATTTCCAACAAAGAAGCAACTGTCTTGAGAGACAGCTCTTTTCCAGAGTTGAAGAGGTGAGACGAGGAGTGACACAGTGTAGAGAGTGTGACACAGAGGCTGACGCAGTGCCTGCGCCATCATTCTGAGCTGGGAGAGGAAGACGTGGTGGCTAGGAGGAGCCCACAGAGTAGTTGCATCAACCATCAAGGCTAGCGTATAGGTAGAGGAGGGAAGATTAGGCTCACATAGAGCCATGTCATCTTTTTGAGCTAGGAAGGATTGACACAGTTGGCTGGGAGGAGCAAATTCAACCCACACAAAGATTGCGTAGTGCGTGAAGGGTTCAAGTTCTTCGAGTTTCCGGGGCTAAGGGAGTTGTAAAGATTTTGATTTGTGGAGATGGTGGGACGATGTTTCTGTCAGTGCATAATAGTGTATAAGGAGACTGAACTAAGGTAGAGGGAAGCACTACATCGACAAATTTCTAGCAAATAAATCTAGATCCAGGTTGCAGTAGAAAAGTAGGATTGGAGAGGAGTGGTTCAACAGTTGGCTAGAGGATTTTAGAGAGGGAAACTGGGACTCAGAGGGAGTCTAGAGAAGAGGAGAAGAGATGGAAGTGAGCAGATTGAGGGATCAGGACAGATTGGAGGGGGCTTCCAATTTTGTCATCTAAAAGGCCAAGATCCTGACAATCCTCGATAAACATCATATCAGGGACTATGCCTTTAAAGTAGTAGCTGTCCCAGTTGATGTTGATGCAACTGAGAAGTAGGAGGAGGCCCAAGGGAAGGCGAAATGCATGATCCTAGATGGGGTCAAGGATTATGTCATACCACATATTTTTGAGAAGAAGACAACAAAGGAGATGTGTGATACCTTGACCGCCTTATACCAGGGCTCTTCCGTGCAATGGAAGATGTTATTGGAGAATCAACTGAGGTCATATCATATGTAGAAAGGGGAAAGATATAGATCCCTTCCTTCTTAGGTTGCATGGGATTTGCGACCAGCTTACTTTCATGGAGTCTACTCCAGATCCAAAGTTCTTAGTCAGGACTACCCTGAATGCAATATCCGCGAAGTGGGAGATGTTTGTCCAAAGCATTTTGGGCAGAGAAACTCTCCCCAATTGGGAGGATATGTGGGCATCTCTTCGACGGGAAGAGCTCACAAGATTGACCAATACGGGGAGTAGTGGTAAGGGAGTTCGAATAAAGAAGGATGAGGATAAGGATGCAGCTCTCGCACCAGCGGGACAACAAGGGCTACATTTTAGGAAGAAGAAAGACATCTCCAAGGTCAAGTTCTTTAGCTGTGGGGAGCTAGGATATTATGCCTCTCATTTCCTCAGGAAGAAAGTCAAGGGAGAAGTTTTCGACTCAAAAGATGCTTTAGAAAAGCTGGAGAAGGATGTTGATACTGATGACGATTGTGCCATGAGTGCTCATGTGCCTCTAGAGAAGAGGTGGGGAGACATGGAGATGTAGTTGAGAGGACTATAGAAGAGGGGCAAGATCCTTGAGGTGCCCAAACGTTTGGATCACATATGGCTAAGAGAGCCCTTAAAGACAGTAGCATGATGACAGGTGTTGAGTGGCAAGGCAATGCTAGAGTACAGAAGTCAGTAGCAATGCAATGGAGGTTTCAATAGTGCAAGAAGCATATAAGAGGTTGCATTAGTGCAGTGGCAGTAGAGGGAGCACAGGATAGCAGATGAGGTGGATTCAACATCACGAGGATTCGAGACTGACTAGGAAGTTAATGTTTGGGTGAATTCAGTTACTTACTTCTTGGTAACTGAGTTGCATTGAAACAGTTAGGAGTGGCAGTGCTATGGGCAGCATGATGCAACATCTTGAGAGGGAGCTGCAGTATAGATGTAGAAGTAGCAGTGGCAGTGTCATGGGCAGTAGTACAGGAAGCAACAGTGCAGTGGATGTGTGGTAGCAAGCCAAGCATCAACACAGAAGACTGATGCAGAGGATTAGTGTGATGCTTCTATGGTGAAGCATTACAAGAGCACATTCCTTGCTAAGAGGGAGTGTTGATTTTGGGTAGCATTAGATGTGATCTAGCCTTGAAAATTAGTGGAGAGGATAAGGTACATGAGAACTCCAAGACCCAAAATAGTTTGGATAAATTCCACGTGGATGAGGAGTTATTAAAATAATTAATATTTTTAATGATTTCCTAAGTCTAAACTTAGGAAAATAAAAAGAATAATGTGTATTAATAAAATATGGGTGAGAAAGTTCTAATTGACGAGGATCAAGCCAATTCTAATCTTAGCTATTGATTAGGGACTTAATCTCGGTTGTTGATTCGTCAACGGGAAAATTATAAGAGGAGGATTGAGGGTCAATTGAAGACACACCAAGTAATAAAAGAATTCAATTTTCTAGGGCAAGGTTTGCTAAGGAATTCGAGTTAGTGATCAGAGTTGCAGTGAGGGGCAGTTCAGCAAGGGATTTTCATCCAAGGATGAAGAATACATAACATAGAGGTAGTGCAGTGTCGGGAGAGATAGTGCAAGCCCTAGAAGGGCTGATGCAGAGGCCAAAGAGCTGATGTAGAGCATGCATAAGGCTGATGCAAGTGACGCACAAGCTTGCTGGGCCTTAAAGGAAGCGCTAGGGTGATTCTATGGAGCAGAATGGGAGAAGATCAATAGATTCTGAGCCAAGATAGGGTGATGCAACTCTTGGAGGAGTGACACAGTTCCAGAGCAGTGCTTAGAGTAGCTTTCACTGTCCAGCATAGGGAACAACTAGAGTCGTTGTGGGATTTCATCATCCGGTTGCTGATATGACGAGATAATTGTTTTCAGATAGAGGTATTACTACTGAGGATATTTTTGTTGGGTGAGCCATTTCTAGCACCCTAGTTGTATTCACGAAATCTCCTTAATAATACAAACCCTCTATATGCTGCAACAATTTTCTCGAATTGGGTTTTTCTGGGGACGCTTGTACAAAAATAACGGTGTCCATTGTGTTATTGTCTTAGTTTATTTCAGTGCATGATCTGTATATTTGTGAAGGCTACAATAATGTTTAATTCGATGAAGGAGATTGTAAACCAGTAATCATAGTAGGGGTTTTCGATGCGTTAGATTCAAGAAATTTCACATGGTATGAGAGAAATTGCAGATCATAGACCACTGAAGACAATAGTTGAGAAATATGAGAATTTTTAGCAAATAGGCAACTGTCTTGAGAGATAATGTTGTTCCAAAGATGAAGAGGCGAGAGGAGGAGTGATGCAGTGCAGAGAGTGTGACACGGAGGCTCACGCAGTACTTGCATCAACATTATGAGTCGAGAGAGGAAGATGCAATTGCTGGGAGGAGCCCACATAGTAGCTGCGTCATCCATCAGGGCCAACGCAAAGGCAGAGGAGGGAAGATCAGGCTCACGTAGAACCACATCATCTTTTTGAGCCAGGAAGGATTGACGTAGTTGGCCGGGAGGAGAGGATTCAACCCATGCAGAGATTGCGTAGAGCCTGAAGGGCTCAGATTCTTCGAGTTGTTGGGGATAAAAGAGCTGCGCAGATTTTGATTTGTGGAGTTAGCGGGACACTGTTTCTGTCAGTGCAGAATATTATCTAAGGATACTGAACCAAAGTAGAGGGAAGCACTACCTCAACATATTTTTAGCTAAGGAATCTTGATCTGGGTTGCAACGACAAAGGATGATTAGAGAGGAGTGATTCGATAGTTGGCCAGAGGATTTTCGAGAGGGAAATCAAGACTCGGAGGGAGTATAGAGAAGAGGAGAAGGGATGGAAGTGAACGGATTGAGTGATCAAGACAAATTGGATGGGGCTTCTAATTTTGACATCTGGAAGGCCAAGATCCTGGCAATCCTAGATAAACTTAACATCAAGGACTATGCCTTGAAAGTAGTAGCTATCCCAGTTGACGTTGATGCAGTTGAGAAGTATGAGGAGGCCCAGACAAAGGAAAAATGCATGATCCTAGATAGGGTCAAGGATCATGTAATACCACATATTGTATAGAAGAAGACAACAAAGGAGATGTGGGACACCCTGACCACCTTATACCAGGGCTCTTCCATGTAGTGGAAGATGTTATTAGAGAATCAACTGAGGTCATATAAGATGCAGAAAGGGGAGGAGATAGATCCCTTCCTTCTCAGGTTGCAGCGGATTTGAAACCAATTTACTTCCGTGGGGTCTGCTCCAGATCCAAAGTTCTTAGTTAGGATTTCCCTTAATGCAGTATCCAAGGAGTGGGAGACGTTTTTCCAAAGAATTTTGGCTAGAGAAACTCTCCCTAGTCAGGAGGAGACGTGGGTATATCTTTGATAGGAAGAGCTCAGGAGATTGACCAAGGTAGGGAGTAGTGGTAAGGAAGCTCGAGTCAAGAAGGAGGAGGAGGAAGATACAACTCCCGAATCAATGAGATAGCAGGGGATAAGAAAGAGGAATACGAAAGAAATCTCCAAGGTCAAGTGCTTCAACTGTGGGGATTTGGGACATTATTCCTCTCAATGCCCTAGGAAGAAAATAAAGGGAGAATTTTTTGACTGAAAGGCTACTCTGTCAGAGGCGGAGAAGGATGTCGAGACAGATGATGATTGTGCCAGGAGTGCTCAAGTGCCTCTAGAGAAGAGGTGGGGAGACATGGAGCTGTAGTCAAGAGGACTACAAAAGAGGGGAAGGATCCTTGAGGTGCTCAAAATCTTGGATCACATACGGCTACGGGATCCCTTAAAGACAGTAGCATGATGACAGGTTTAAGGTGGTGCAAGGTATGATGGAGTGGCAAGGTAGTGCTAGAGTGCAGAAGTCTGTAGCAGTGCAGTGGAGGTTGCAGCAGTGCGAGAAGCACAGAAGAGGTTGCATCAACGTAGTGGCAGCATCAAGAGTCCAAGATAGCAACAGAGGTGGCTTCAACATCACGAGGATTCCAGACTGATCAGGATGTCAGTTTTTGGGTGAATTCAATTACTTACTTCTCGGCAACTTAGTTATAGTGCAATAGTTAGCAGTGGTAGTGCTATGGGAAGCATGATGCAACATGTTGAGAGGGAGTTGTAGTACAGATGTAGCAGTGGAAGTAGAAGTATCATGGGCAGTAGTACAAGAACTAGAAGTGCAGTGGATGTGGGGCAGTAGGCCAAGCATCAACATAGAGGACCGATGCAGAGGATTAGTGTGATGCTTCTATGGTGAAGCATTACTAGAGCACATTCCTCGCTAAGAGGGAGTGTTGATTTTGGGTAGCATTAGATGTGCTCTAGCCTTGAAAATTGGTGGAGAGGTTGAGGCACATGAGATCTCAAGGCCCATAAATCGTTTGGAGAAATTCCAATCGGATGATGAGTTAGTAAAATAAATAATATTTTTAACGAGTTCCTAAGTCTAAACTTAGGAAGATAAAAATATTAATGTGTATTAATAAAATATGGGTGAGAAAGTTCTAAGTGACGAGGATCAAGCCAGTTCTAATATTAGTCATTGATTAGGGACTTAATATCGGTTGTTGATTCGTCAACATGAAAAGTATAAGAAGATGCTTGAGGGTCAGTTGAAGACACACCAAGCGATAAAAGAATTTGATTTTTGGGGCAAATTTTGCTGAGGAAATCAAGTTAGTGATTAGACTTGCAGTGAGGGGTAGTTTGGTAAGGGATTTTCATCTGAGGCTAAAGAATACATAGTAGAGAGGAAATGTAGTGATGGGAGAGACAACGTAATCCCTAGAAGGTCTGACGCAGAGGTCGAAGAGCTAACACAGATGATGTAGAAGGTTGATGTAAGTGACGCAGAAGCTTGACGTAGGTGACATAGAAGCCATAGAGGCTGTCACTGGGCCTCAGATCATTAGGGGAGTTTTGAGGTCTAAAATTGGCCTCCTAAGGAAATTATAAAATAATAGTGGAAATAATGAAATAATATTAGATGACATCATCAAATTTTAGAGGAAAAAAAGAAAAAACTATTTTTTCAACTCATGTTTTCAACTTATCTCCCTTTGGGTTTACTCAAATTTCGAGCGAAAACACTTGTTGGATGCATAATTTGATTCCTAATACAATGAGTACCCATGTTGCATACTTTCGATGGACCCTACTACACTAAAATTGAGAAATACATGAAAAATGTGATTGCAATCACATTTTTTCATGTATTTCGCATTTTCGTGTAGAAGGGTCCATCGAAAGTATGCAACATGGGTACTCTTTGGATGAGGGATTAAATTTTGCATTGAATGAGTACTCCTACTAAAAATTTGAGCAAAACCTTAGGGAGATAAGTTGAAAATAGGAGTGGAAAAAGTAGTTTTTTTATTTTATTATTATTTAATCTTTTTACTTTTTGACTCCAAAAATGGTGAATCATCCCCCATGGTTGACATCATCACCTTGAATCCTATTGGTTCTTATAAATTTTATTTTGGTTGTACATTTTTCTTAGGAGGCCCATTTAGACATCAAAAGTCCCCTAATGGCAGCACTAGGGAGATTTTGTGGGGAAGAGTTGGGAGAGGGTGAAGCAACTCCAGGAGGAGTGACAGTTATAGAGTAGTGCTTGGAGCAGCTTTCATTGTCTTGCATAGGGAATAGCCAGAGTTGTTGTGGGATTTGATCATCCAGTTGTTGATTTGCTGGAATATCTATCTCCAGATAGAGGTGCTACTTCCGAGGATATTCTCTAATCACGAAATCTGTTTAATAATAAAAACTCTCTATATGATGCACCGATTTTCCCGAATTGGTTTTTTCTAGGGACGATTGTCCAAAAATAATGGTGTCCCCTGTGTTATTGTCTCATTTTATTTCAGTGCATGATTTGTATATTTGTGAAGGCTTCACTAGTGTTTACTTCGATTTTTATGCAATTAAATAACTTGTTAATGTAAAGAACAAGTAGGAGATTGTAGACAAATAGTTGCAGTAGGGGTTTCTGATGTGTTAGATTCAAGATTTTTCACATGGTATCAGGGAAATTGTAGATCATATATGACTGAAGACACTAGCTGATAAATCTGAGAAATGGCAACAAAGTAGCAGCTGTCTCGAGAGACAATGCTTTTCCAAAGTTCAAGAGGCAGGAGGAGGAGTGATGTAGTGTAGCGAGTGTGACACAGAGGCTCACACGGTGCTTGCATCATCATTCTGAGCCGGGAGAGCAAGACACAATAGTTGGGAGGAGCCAACATAGTAGTTGCATCAACTATCAAGGCTAGTGCAAAGGCAGAGGAGGGAAGGTTAGGCTCACATAGAGCCACGTCATCTTTCTGAGCTAGGAAGGATTGACACTATTGGCTGGGAGGAGCATATTCAACCCACACATATTGCGCAACGCCTCAAGGGTTCAAGTCTTCGAGTTTCTAGGGATAAGGGAGTTGTGCAGATTTTGATTTGTACAGATGGAGGGACGTTGTTTCTATCAATGCAGAATAGTGTCTAAGGAGACTGAACCAAGGTAGAGGGAAGCACTACATCAACAAATTTCTAGCAAAGAAATCTAGATTCGGGTTGCAATGGAAAAGGAGGATTGGAGAGAAGTGTTTCAACAATTGGCCGGAGGATTTCATAGAGGGAAATTGGGACTCAGAGGGAGTCTAGAGAAGAGGAGCAGAGATGGCAGTGAACAGATTGAGGGATCAAGACATATTGGAGGGGGCTTCCAAATTTGTCATCTAGAAGGCTAGGATCCTGGCAATATTGGATAAACATCGCATCAAGGACTATGCATTGAAAGTAGTAGTTGTCCCAGTTAACGTTGATGTAGTTGAGAAGTATGAGGAGGACTAGGGGAAGGCGAAATGCATGATCCTATATGGGGTTAGGGATCATGACATACCACATATTTCTGAGAAGAAGACAACAAAGGAGATGTGGGATACCCTGACCACCTTATACCAGGGCTCTTTCATGCAACAAAAGATGTTATTGGAGAATCAATTGAGGTCATATTAGATGTATAAAGGGGAAAGAGATAGATCCCTTCCTTCTCAGGTTGCAAGGGATTTGTGACCAACTTACTTTCGTGGGGTCTACTCCAGATCCAAAGTTCTTAGTCAGGACTACCTTGAATGCAATATCCAAGGAGTGGGAGACATTTGTCCAAAGTAGTTTGGGCAGAGCAACTCTCCCCAGTTGGGAGGATTGTGGGCAGCTCTTCGATAGGAAGACCTTACGAGATTGACCAAGACAGGGAGTAGTGGTAAGGGAGTTCGAATCAAGAAGGAGAAGGATAAGGATGCAACTCTCGCATCAACGAGACAACATGGGTTACAGGTTAGGAAGAAGAAAGACGTCTCCAAGGTCAAGTGCTTCAGCTGTGGAGAGCTGGCATATTATGCCTCTCATTTTCCCAGAAAGAAAGGCAAGGGAGAAGCTTCTGACTCAAAGGCTGCTCTAGAAAAGGTGGAGAAGGATGTCGATACTGATTACAACTGTGCGGTGAGTGTTGACGCGCCTCTAGAGAAGAGGTGGGGAGACATGGAGCTGTAGTCGAGAGGGCTATAGAAGAGGGGAAAGATCCTTGAGGTTCCAAAACTCTTGGATCACATATGGCTATGAGAGCCCTTAAAGACAATAGCATCATGACATGTGTTGGGTGGAGCAAGGTGTGATTGAGTGTCAAGGAAGTGCTAGAGTGCAAAAGTTAGTAGCAATGCAGTGGAGGTTGCAGCAGTGCAAGAAGCACATAAGAGGTTGCATCAGCGTAGTGGTAGTAGAGGGAGCATAGGATAGCAGCTGAGGTGGCTTCAACATCACGAGGATTCCAGACTGACCAGGACGTTAATGTTTGGGTGAATTCAGTTACTTACTTCTTGGTAACTGAGTTTGTAGTGCAACAGTTAGGAGTGGAAGTGCTATGGGTAGCATGATGCAGCATGTTGAGAGGGAGCTACAGTACAGATGTAGAAGTGGAAGTGGTAGAGTCATGGGAAGCAATACAGGAAGCAGCAGTGCAGTGATTGTGGGGAAGCAGGCCAAGCATCAGCACAGAGGACCAATGCAGAGGATCAATGTGATGCTTCTTTGGTGAAGCATTAGTAGAGCACATTCCTTGCTATGCGGGAGTGTTGATTTTCGGTAGCATCAGATGTGATTTAGCCTTGAAAATTGGTGGAGAGGCTAAGGTAAATGAGGTCTTCGAGACCCATAAATTGTTTGTTGAAATTCCACGTGGTTGAGGAGTTATTAAAATAATTAATATTTTTAATGAGTTCCTAAGTCTAAACTTAGGAAAATAAAAACAATAATGTGTATTAATAAAATATGGGTGAGAAAGTTTTAATTGACAAGGATCAAGCCAACTCTAATCTTATCTGTTGAATAGGGAATTAATCTCGGCCATTGATTCGTCAACGGGAAAAGTATAAGAGGAGGATTGAGGGTGTTATAGTCGGTCTGGTCAGTCCTCCGTCAGAGATCAAAACTCTTTATGCATTTCATTTTTTAGGAGTCCCGCTCCATTCACTCAGCTGCATTCCTCTAGGGGCATGCCATAATCTCACGGGAAAGGTCATTGCTAGTCAATTTCACCCATGTCTGGCTCCAGTTGGCTTAGGTATTTTGTCAATGATCACCAAAGTCCATGACAATCAAGGTCTGGTCCTTTAATGGACAAAAGTCATTTTCGATCATTAGGTCTAGGGATTAATCAATTTGGTCTTTAAATATGTCCAGTAAAGCCATGCAGGCCAAAGTGAGGCCCTTACAAAGTAATGATTCAGAGAGTTTCATCGTCATATTCATAATCTTCGACTGTTCTACAAAACTCTGTTTTGAAGAAAAGTCAAATAGTGTCATTGGTGTTAAAATTTTCAAAAAATTCGTCAGTTGATTTCTTCAGATGCAGGCATGGTTTCCGTGGCCAAATGTCCTGTTGTGCAATCCCTGTAAAGAGTGCCGAAAATTTCATCATTTGAGCTAAAATTTCAAAGGGAGAGTGAAAATCAGTGTTGCTTTAAGTCAATGAAAAAGTGTCAAAGAATAACATTAGAAAAATGGGTTTTTGAAGAAGAAAAAATTTAACCCATGACTTCCAAGTCTTTATACACAAGTTTCCACCAAAATCAAAGCCATTGTGCAAATCAACTGCATAGGGAGATATTGCAAAGTGTTTGAGAGGTAAAGTGCGTGTTGGAGAGCGTTGGAGGCAGTTTCTAGGAGCGCGGTGCATATACACAGGGGCGCGGTGCACACAGAGGGCGCGGCACACATAGAGCCATCCCTCAGTGCATTTTTTCAACGGGCGCGACGCACACCCACAAAGGGCCAAAACCGTGCCAAATTTCCTCAAATTTCTTATGAAGCCCCTCAAATTGACAGGTAGGCTCTATGACATGACTTGTTCATCAAAGTTTATAAATGATATGGTGGTTTATGGCTATGTTTGAATGCAACAAAACTCATAAAATCAACCACAAGAAAACACCAAAGGCCATTGTTGCTAGGGTTGCATAATTGTGGTATTGAGGCCAAGGTTCCATCTTCACCCACCATTTTTCCCTCACCTACCATTTTTCCCTACCCTCCCTTTCTCATTTTTCTTATTAACCCTACCCTAAAATATTACCAAACCCCTATTCCTTGTCCCTCCACTCTTTTGTCAAATATACACCCCAAAACCCTACCTTATCAAAACCCCAAAACCCTACCCTATCAAATCCCCAAACCCTCCTATATATCCCTAAACAAAACCTCTCCCCATAACCCTTATTACCATCATATTATTCCCCTCCTAATACTCCCTTTTTTTTTTATTGTTCCCCTTGGTGGCAGACATCACAGCAACACCTAGTTTCACACCATTATCAAAGGGAAGCCCATGTACAGTACACACAACAGTCATGGCATCTGAACATTCATCCGATGGAAACACAAAGTGATTCATCCTCAGAAGAACAGGCTCCCAGGAGACATCACAAGAGTGGAAAACATGTTAGGGATGAGCCAACCACCCTCAAGAAATTGCAGGCCTGCCCTCTTGCCATGTCATGCTTCCAGCATCTATCATGTTTTGAGTTTTGTCAAAGAGTGGCTAATGTTCGAGTTCATCATGAGTTGGCCCGTCTTTTTGTGCTTCACCTACATGGAGATCACTCTATCTTGGCCGGGGTCACCTTCACACTGACACCTGAAACTGTCTCATTAGCAACTGGCATACCAAATGTTGGAGAACCATGGCACAAGAAACAAAAAGTTGATCGGCAGCATTATGAGCCTTACATTAAGGCCAATTGCTTGAGGCAGCTCACAAGAGTCTTTCCATTCAGATATTTGAAAGATGAATATGCTCCACTCATGAAGTTGATCATGAAGTACTTCAGCTGTGAGGGGAGGTTCTCTCGTCTATATGCCTATCACATCAGGTTGCTCATGCACTTTACCAGGGTACGGATGATGAACATCCCATTTTTCATTTGCAGGAACATAGAGAGGATGAACACCTTCATGCAGCACAAGACCCCTCAGCAGCAACTTAACAATGTTTATCACTTTGCTCTTATTAAGGTTTTGGTGGTTCATCAGCTGGGATTGCAGGGCATTACTTGGGATGATTTCATCTCCTGTGAATTCTTCAGTACTTCATAGGTATTATCAGAGGTTAAGCAAGAGGTTGAACCTTCTCGTCGGTATGAGCGCCATGAGACTGTTAGTGTGCCGGTTTTCATCACATCAGAAAGGCACCAGACGTTTGTTTGCAGCAGCAAAGCGAGTGTTATCTCCACCCGGGGTGGAAGGGGCCTCGCTTCCTCCATCAGCATCACAGGAACAGGACAAAGGCAAGGAGCCAATGTAGGATGAGGGGTCTTCAGGTGAGCCATCAGGTGAACAAGAGACCGAATTCGTTCTCCTTGATGATGATGAGACAGATACAGAACTGACAAATGCACAGCTTAGAGAGATCATCCAGGAGTAGAAATTAGAGATCGAAACCTTATCCCTTGACTTGGAGAGGCTACTGGAAAAGTCCAACAAGGACCATGCATTACTGAGACACATGTCTTTCCACTACATGGCTCGAAACAAAGTATGCAAGGCCCGAATCAGGAATTTGAAGGCGAAATTGAGGAAGGCAATCAAGAAGCAAAAGAGGAAAAGGGAGCTCGATCGACTTCAGATATTGGCCGAAGCCTCTTTGGCCCAGAATAGCACCTCATAGAGGATCTCCAGCCCAAATTTCAAGAAATTTGGGGCAATTTTGGTCACATTGCAAATTTTTGGTCACAACACAAGTTTTTTCTCCCTGTGCGCCGCGCCACTAGTGCGCTGCTTAGGATTGGAAGCTCCAAATCACAAATGGTTTGCATTTTTGGATTCAGCATGAAAAATCACGACTACTGGTGCTTGGACAAGAAATTTGGGCATGATTTGAGTCTCCAGGAGGTCAAAAACACTCAAAAAATGACCTCTTTGCCCCTATTTTGACACACAGGATGCAGTCTTGGGAGAATGAAGAGTTGGAGGGGCAAATGAGCACAAACTTTAGAAATTCCACTTGGGTTGGAAATTAGACAGGCCAGGATTTCCAACAAGCACACTTGGGCACATGTTTGAGTCCTGCAGGCGCCTCAAAATAGCCTCCAAAGTGGCACGGTGCATATAGAACTGGGCGCGGCGCATATAGAGAAAAAGGCCAAAATCGCGCCCGCTTCGCGACATTTCGATTCACGACTTTCTCCAAGTGGGCCCGCTCATCTACACTACACTTTTTTTGGCACCTAAGGCAAAATTTAAAGTATTTACACTCCAGATTGGTTTCTATCCAAGTGGCAAAGGAACGCAAACAATCACCCAAGCCATTTGTCATGTTTGTAACACTGCACCTGTAGCTAATGGTTGGCTTTCCACCTCCATTTTGTAATGATTTGAGTAACTCCCCAACCCTTGGGCGTTCTATCTCTTCATGGCACATTCTATATATTGTATGCAAACTATTTGCAAAGGGTTGGTTGGCTTGTAATTTCTAGGAGACTGTGGGAGAGAAACTCAGTTCTTCATTGTATATTTTGACAGAGGATTAATGAAAGGCAGCGACTCTGTTTCATGAGATTCATGTGGTTGTGAGTGTAGAAAATGTGTCTCTTATGTTTCATATGTATTTCGTAATGGTTCACAATTCATTTCATATTCATTTCCAGTGAAATTTTCTAAGTTAGATAAGGTAGAATTCATTTTTATTGCTTTGCCTATGGGAAAATTTCATGTTCAGTGTTCTTCTTCTGTTGAAAAGGGTTCATGTACTTATGCCCTTTTCACCCTCCTAAGCAATTCCTCCATTCCGCGTTGTTTCAAACTAAATTTCTAGACTTTCCGCCTGTCTTGCCTCACGAAGTAATCTGTGCCTTTGTATTAAATTCTCTGCTCATTGCTGTCCGTTGGTCCCATACCATCCCAGAAACTCAGTCATTCATAAAAAAATGTTTCTTGTATCCATATTTACTTACTATCGTAAGATCAATATTCCACTGTTAGTCATCTCAGACCACTCTGTTTACTTATTCGCTAATCGTGACTCGGAGAGAGCCCTCTCCTGTTCTGCTAGGGCTAGCTACCAGACCGAGCGTAGTTTTTGGTTACTCTGAATTTTGCCTTCCTTCAGCCTAAGGCAGATTTAGGTGCTAACATAGTGGCGACTCCATTGGGGAACGAAATTAATCCCCTTACTTCTTGATAATTCTAAGCTTCCGGATGATAAGTTTAGGATTTGATAGGCTGAGTAAGTTGTTCATGTCCTTCTAATTTTTTTGAAAATAGCACGCTGGCTTCGAGACGATATACCAGAGCCAATCCAGATCCGGATCCTCCTCATATTTACGAAAACCCCAACTTGATTCCAAGACTCCTTCGTTAAGAGAGCACTATAACTCCCGTGTTCAAATCCCATTCATGTCCTGACATTTTTGAGTATCTTGAAGAGCTTGAGTTTGATGAGCGGTTTGAAATATCATTGTTCGAGACCAAATCCGAAAGGGTTGTTGACTATACTGTCCCCAATCCACAATTTCTTGTAGACTTGGAGACGGAGAGGGCTAACCGGTCAATTGATAATTACATTATAGCTCAGCTTCAAACTCCAATTGCTAGCCCCTTACAAACTGTGCGCACTCCTCCAACACCTCCAAGGCCAAATCCACCAAGAGTGATGGCTGCCCGTTTTGCACCCCTGGTTCTGCCTCAAATTCTAGATGATATGCCCGCAGATTATCAAAGAAAAATCCTGTTTTTTGATGGCACTTCTAATAGCATTACTGCTCAGCAACATGTGTACAGAATGGAAGATTTCTATGAACTTCATGAGATCGATGCAGAGAATGTGGCAATGAGACTCTTTGTACAAACATTTGCAGGTGAAGTGAGGAAATGGTTCAGAGGTTTGCCGGCAGCACGTATCGCTACCTTGGCCAACCTACAAAGACAATTTTTAAACCGATGGGAAGTGAAAAAGAATCCTCTTCAAATTCTGGCTGAATATGAGCAAATCAAACAAAGCACTGGTGAGTCAGTCCAAGACTATTGCGTTAGATTCAATTCAGTTTATAACGAAATTCCAGATCATCTAAGGCCACCTGTGGGACTAGCCATGGTGAAGTTCCCGGATGGTTTTGATGCTGACATGGCTTATCAATTAAGAGAGAGAGAACCGACCACAATGGAATACATGCAGAAGATAGCGGTCAGCGTTGAAGCGAATCTGCTGACCAAGAGAGCTAGAGCAAAGTTAGAGAAGAAGGTCATCATAAAAGAAAAGTCTTCCTCGATAGATCAATTACTCTGGAAGGTAGAGCAGATGCTTGAAAGGGTGTAAATTGACAAACCAGAGCCACAAGTTAGAAATCCTAACTTTCGTGGTCAGCAACAACCACAATATAGAATAAGACAGAGAGATCAGCGAGCCCAAGAGAAAACAGCACAACAGCCAGTACAAACACCTTTGCAGCAAAATTTTGTGCATGGACCAGAGTCAGATGAAGATGAGAATATAATAGGTGAAGAAAACCACCTCTTTACTCCTGATGATTTTCCTATTTATCTCATTGAAGATGAGGAGTATGCAGAATGTTCGGCTGTACACAAAGATGTAGATTTCATTCTAGCAAACAACATCGTCTTGGAGGAAGAATCAGATGAGTACCAAAGAGGCTATATGAATGCTCTTTCCGCCCAACAGCAGTGATATTCACTTAGAAACAAAGATGTGCCGGTCAAACCAATTCAGAAAAGGAAGGATGTTGAGGCATCAAAGAATGATTCATCAGTTACACAAAGGAAAGGAAAGGAGGTGGTTGGTCCGGAGAGCAGCAAATCACCATCAGTAGAACAATCACATCAGCAAGTTGCCTCAAAAGAAAAGGAAAGGAAAGAAATCCCAGTCAAAGAGGTAGAAAAGATCCCCGCTTTTAGTTTAGAGAACGAGATTTCTAAATTGAAAGTATCCATTCCCTTGACTGAAATAATGAGGAACAACAGTTATAGAGGGAAAGTATCTAAAATGTTGAATTTGGACCCAATGTCCGACATGGTGAATGTCGAAGATGATCAACCTGAAATGATTTTTGGGCCAGCATCGAATGGTGAGTCTCCTGATAGTGATGTACCACCTTTTTATATCAGTTTAAGATTGCATGATTTTGTGTTACATAACGCCATGTTCGATTCCAGAGCTTCTCACAATCTCATGCCCAAGGCTATCATGGATAAGCTTGGTCTGGACATCACCCAGCAATACCATGATCTCTATTCGTTTGATTCCAGCAGAGTAAGATGTATAGGACTCATCAAAGACTTGGTTGTGAGTCTGGATCAACTCCCAATGAAGAATGTTTTGATGGATGTTGTTGTAGCAGATATTCCTCCCAGGTTTGGCATGCTTCTTTCCAGGTCTTGGGTAGCGAAATTGAAAGGGACACTACAGCTAGATTTCTCCTATGCAACGATTCCGGTGTTTGGCCAAATGAGGAAATTGTATCGGGAACAAAAAATGAAATACATGATCACAAGCAAGGAGAAACCAATAAATCATCCGATTAATTATGTACATACAGATTTAGAGTCTTTTGTTTTGTATTCTGATAGTTTCAATGATATCGATAGTCAGTTAGTAGAAGCAGATGATATTCCAGAAATAATAGAAAATTTCAGAGGAGTTTTAAAGAAAGAAGGACAAGAACAGTAGAGCACCGTTGAGCGATCAGCTGAAAGTAATGGACAACAAGCAGACCAAGCACAACAAACATATTTTCAACACTTGCAAGAGGAGGAAGAAGGTTTGTGGACCATGGATTTCGATGGAGCAGTGGGAAATGATGGCGTTGGAATTGGAATTTGGGTATGCAGTCCCTTCTCCGCCCCGAACAAAGTGCCTAGTAGCGTGCGGGTATGCTCTTACAAGTTGGATTTTGATTGTTCAAATAGTGAAGCTGAGTATGAAGCTCTGATTGCTGGCCTAAAGATTCTAAGAAAGCTGAATGCTAAGAGAATTTTAGTATATGGCTACTCCGAATTGGTGATTAAGCAGGTCAGAGGTGAATATCAAGCAAAGCATCCTTGGATGCGGGCTTACCGTAATGCAGTCCTAGACATCCTAAAATTGTTTTCAGAATACACCTTGACATGTGTGCCTTGTATACAAAATAGTATTGCTGATGCTCTTGCTAAGGCAACAAGTAGTTTGAAGATCCCAATGAACTCTAGTAATAAATTCGAAATCCATGTCAAGCATTGTCCAACTGTTCCAGACAATTAGAGATATTTGCAAGTGTTCCAAGATGATGAGGAGATTGATGATTTTCTGCAAAACAAAGGTAAGTTCAAAGAAACCTCAATTGATGTAGAAAATGATGATGGTAAAGGTAATGGTACAGATGATGTGCATATCAATCAAATGGACGTGTTGCAGCTACAGAATAACGTTATTCCTAAAGGCCTGATACCTTTAAAAGAACTCTTCGATCAAGATGATGTAGCCTGCAAACCAACATTGCAGCGAACAGAGAAGGGTGTGGAAGAGGTCAATGTCGGAACAATTGCTAATCCTAAATTGGTAAAACTGTCTAAAGCATTGCCATCAAAGATCAAGGACAAATATATCAGTTTGCTATCTTCATTTGCATATGTGTTTGCTTGGGACTATTCTGACATAAAGACGTATGATACCAATATAATTCAGCACACTATACCCATCAAGTCTAATCAAAAACCATTCAGAAAGAAGTTGAGAAGGCTAAATCCAAAGTTGCTGCCATCTATTGAAAAGGAGATAAACATGTTATACAAATTAGGGATCATTGTTCCCATCAGATTTTCAGATTGGATCTCTAATTTGGTGCCCGTACGAAAGAAGACAGGTGAGATTCGCTTATGCATTGATTTTAGAAATCTCAATAAAGTTTCGTTGAAAGATAATTATCCATTGCCCAAAATGGACCATATACTTCAGCGAGTAGTGGGAGCATATCGTATGTCACTACTTGATGGTTATTCCGGATATAACCAAGTTTATGTCCATGAAGATGACCGAGACAAGACAACGTTCACCACTCCATGGGGAACCTTTCATTACGCTAAAATGCCTTTCGGTTTAAAGAATGCGGGTGCCACATTTCAGCGTGCAATGTACTTTGATTTTGCAAATGAGAAGGATGTCTTTTTGGTTGTGTACCTAGACGATTTGAAGGTGTTTTCCAAATCTGATGAAGAGCACATGTACCATTTAAAAACTATCTTTCAAAAGTGCAGAAAATATGGCTTGTCGCTGAATCTGAAAAAGAGCTTGTTCGCCATGGAGGAAGGCAAACTACTTGGGCACATTATCTCAAAAGATGGCATTCGTATTGATCCAACACGTGTGCAAGCAATTCAGCAAATCGATCTGCCCTGAAATAAGAAGGAAATTCAATCGTTCAATGGTAAAATGAATTTTTTACGCTGCTTTGTACCTAATCTTGCTGAGCACCTAAGAGAGATGACAAACATGCTTAAGAAGGACAACCAAGTAAAGTGGACAGAGGAGGTTGTAAAATCTTTCAATTTAGTCAAATTGGCTCTTTCTTCAGCTCCCATTCTAGTCAGCCCGGACTACACTCAGGATTTCATATTGTTTTCATTTGCTTCGGAACACACTATGGCAGCTGTGTTATTGCAGAAAAGAGATGATCATGAAATACCCATTGTATTCTTCAGAAAAGCTATAAGAGATGCAGCCTTAAAATACAACATCATTGAGAAGCAAGCCCTTGCACTTGTGAAGGCATTGAAAGATTTCCGGGTATATATTCTACATTCTCATATTTTGGCCTATGTTCCTAACGCTGCTGTCAAATATGTTTTAGTCCAGACTGATCCAGAAGGAAGACGAGGCAAATGGATTGCAACCTTGCTGGAATATGATGTGGAAATAAAGCCCACAAAGCTGGTTAAAGGACAGGGATTGGCAAAGTTAATGGCCGAATCAAACTTGCACGCCTTGGACATAAATTTGATCGCTTCTATGTCCGATGAGAATGAGGAAGCATCATCAATTTAGGTATCTGAAATGTTTGCTCTCTCTCCGTGGTATTCAGATATCATATATGTGCTTAAAAATTTGTCACCACCGCCCGGCATGACTAGAAACAAAGCGAGAACACTCAAGTTGAAAGCTGCCAAGTTTTGCATTCTTAATTCCGCACTGTATTGGAAAGATCCCGGTGGTGTTTTGTTAAATTTCTTGGTGGAAAAGGAAGCAAAGAAGGTCATGGAGGACTGCCATCAAGGAGACTGTGGTGGTCACCTTTTTTGGAAGTCAACAGCAAATAAAATTCTGAGAGCAGGATACTATTGGCCAACATTGTTTGCAAATGTATATAAGTTTGTCAAGCGTTGTCGTAAGTGTCAGATTTTCGAAGGAAAGCAGAAGTTACAACCTTTGCCACTTAAGCCTATTGAGGTGAGTGCTCCTTTCCAGCAATGGAGATTGGATTTCATTGGTGAAATTCATCCCGCTTCTTCCGGTCAGCATAGATGGATCCTCACAGTGATAGATTATTTCACAAAATGGATCGAGGCAATTCCCACTAGACAAGCTACTGATGCGGTAATCATTTCATTCCTTGAAAATAACATCTTGTCTCGCTTTGGTTGCCTGAATAAGTTCACTGATAAAGCAGCAGCTTTCAAATCAAAAAGGATGGTAGAGTTTTGTCATAAATATCACATCATTTTGGGTCACTCAACTGCCTATCATCCGCAAGGCAATGGATTGGCAGAGTCTTCGAACAAATCATTGGTCAACATCATCAAGAAGCTGCTGGAAATAAATAAGAAGAGCTGGCATAAGAGGTTGGTCAATGCACTTTGGGCAGATCGGGTCAGTCAGAAGAAATCCATTGGTACGTCACCGTTTGAGCTTGTTTATGGAGTGGATACAGTATTTCCTACCTCTCTCGCTGCCCCGGTAGTCAAACTTCTTTTGGAGGCCGACAGTGAAGAAGATCCCATGCAGAGAAGGTTGAATCAAATGGTCCACTTGCAGCAGACCAGAGAGGAAGTTTTCAGGAAAACATCCAAATTGTAGGAGAAGATCAAGAAAATTTATGACAGAAAAGCAAAGGCGGATAAATTTCAGTTGGATGATGTGGTGCTGAAGTGGGATGCAAGGAATGAGGAAAAAGGTAAGCACGGTAAGTTCGAGAATCTTTGGAAAGGTCCTTTCAAGATTGCAACATATCGGGGTCAGAATGCCTTTCTTCTGAAGGAAATGAACGAGGAAGATTGTCTAGGAGGGCCGATCAATGGTCGGCTGCTCAAGCGGTACCATTTCTGAGTTATTAACGCTGCTTCCACTGTCATTGTAAATACCATTTTTATTTCAGTTTGGTTTGAGTTTGTCAAGTTAGTCTTCAAGTCATTTCAATGTCAAGTTTGAGTCAATTTTTTGGTCATTTTAGTTTCATAAATGAGTTAGAGTCCTGTGGTGTTTGTCGAAAAGATGACTCCATAGCCCAATGGATGAAGGAACTGTCTAGCTCTTCCAGAGATCTGCTGTTCTTGGCACCTCCAAGGAGCTACCATCCCCCATTGGAGCCAATGTTAGAGTCAGTCTAGTCAGTCCTCCGTTAGAGATCAAAACTCTTTATGCATTTCATTTTTTAGGAGTCCCGCTCCATTCACTCAGCTGCATTCTGCTAGGGGCATGCCATAATTTGATAGAAAAGGTCATTGCTAGTCATTTCCCCCCATGTCTGGCTCCTGTTGGCTTAGGTCTTTTGTCAATGATCACCAAAGTCCATGACAATCAAGGTCTGGTCCTTTAATGGAAAAAAGTCATTTTCGATCATTAGGTCTAGGGATTAATCAATTTGGTCTTTAAATATGTCCAGTAAAGCCATGCAGGCCAGAGTGAGGCCCTTACAAAGTAATGATTTAGAGAGTTTCATCGTCATATTGATAAACTTCGACTGTTCTTAAAAACTCTGTTTTGAAGAAAAGTCAAACATTGTCATTAGTGATAAAATTTTCAAAAAACTTGTCAGCTGATTTCTTCAGATGCAGGCATGGTTTCCATGGCCAAATGTCCTGTCGTGCAATCCCTGCAAAGAGTGCCGAAAATTTCATCATTTGAGCTAAAATTTCAAAGGGAGAGTGAAAATCAGTGTTGCTTTAAGTCAGTGAAAAAGTTTCAAAACATAGCATTAGAAAAATGGGTTTTTGAAGAAGCAAAAATTTAACCCATGACTTCCAAGTCTTTATATACAAGTTTCCACCAAAATCAAAGCCATTGTGAAAATCAAGTGCATAGGGAGATATTGCAAAGTGTTTGAGAGGCAAAGTGCATGTTGGAGAGCGTTGGAGGCAGTTTCCAGGAGCGTGGCGCATATACACAGGGGCGCGGCGCGCACAGAGGGCGTGGCACATACAGATCCATCCCTCAGTGTATTTTTTCAATGGGCGTGGCACACACTAGGGCGCGACGCACTGGGTTTTGCGCACGGCGCACACCCACAAAGGGCCAAAACCGTGCCAAATTTCCTCAAATTTCTTGTGAAGCCCCTCAAATTGACAGGTAGGCTCTATGACATGACTTGTTCATCAAAGTTTATAAATGATATGGTGGTTTATGGCTATGTTTGAATGCAACAAAACTCATAAAATAAACCACAAGAAAACACCAAAGGCCATTGTTGCTAGGGTTGCATAATTGTGGTATTGGGGCCAAGGTTCCATCTTCACCCACCATTTTTTCCTCACCTACCATTTTTCCCTACCCTCCCTTTCTCATTTTTCCTATTATCCCTACCCTAAAATATTACCAAACCCCTATTCCTTATCCCTCCACTCTTTGGTCAAATATACACCCCAAAACCCTACCTTATCAAAACCCCAAAACCCTACCCTATCAAATCCCCAAACCCTCCTATATATCCCTAAACAAAACCTCTCCCCATAACCCCTATTCCCATCATATTATTCCCCTCCTAATACTCCCCCCTTTTTTTTATTATTCCCCTTGGTGGCAGACATCACAACAACACCTAGTTTCACACCATTATCAAAGGGCAACCCAAGTACAGTACACACAGCAGTCATGGCATCTGAACATTCATTCGAATATGAGATCGAAACACAAAGTGATTCATCCTCATAAGAATAGGCTCCCAGGAGACATCACAAGAGTGGCAAACATGTTAGGGATGAGCCAACAACCCTCACAGAATTGCAGGCCTGCCCTCTTGCCATGTCATGCTTCTAGCATCTATCATGTTTTGAGTTTTGTCAAAGAGTGGCTAATGTTCGAGTTCATCATGAGTTGGCCCATCTTTTTGTGCTTCACCTACATGAATATCACTCTATCTTGGCCGGGGTCACCTTCACACTGACACCTGAAACTGTCTCATTAGCAACCGGCATACCAAATGTTGGAGAACCATGGCACAAGAAAAAAAAAGTTGATCGGCAGCATTATGAGCCTTACATTAAGGCCAGTTTCTTGAGGCAACTCACAAGAGTCTTTCCATTCAGATATTTGAAAGATGAATATACTCCACTCATGAAGTTGATCATGAAGTAATTCAGCTGTGAGGGGAGGTTCTCTCATCTATATGCCTATCACATCAGGTTGCTCATGCAATTTACCAGGGTACAGATGATGAACATCCCATTTTTCATTTGCAGGAACATAGAGAGGATGAACACCTTCATGTAGCACAAGACCCCTCAGCAACAACTTAACAATGTTTATCACTTTTCTCTTATTAAGATTTTGGTGGTTCATTAGCTGGGATTGCAGGGCATTACTTGGGATGATTTCACTCCTGTGACTTCTTCAGCACTTCACAGGTATTATCAGAGATTAAGAAAGAGGGTGAACCTTCTCGTCGGTATGAGTGCCATGAGACTGCTAGTGCGCCGGTTTTCATCACATATCAGAAAGGCACCAGACGTTTGTTTGCAGCAGCAAAGTGAGTGTTATCTCCACCTGGGGTGGAAGGGGCCTCACTTCCTCCATCAGCATCACAGGAAAAGGACAAAGGCAAGGAGCCAATGCAGGATGAGGGGCCTTCAGGTGAGCCATCAGGTGAACGAGAGACCGAATTCGTTCTCCTTGATGATGATGAGACAGATACAGAACTGACAAATGCACAGCTTAGAGAGATCATCCAGGAGTAGAAATTAGAGATTGAAGCCTTATCCCTTGACTTGGAGAGGCTTCTGAACAAGGCCGACAAGGACCATGCATTGCTGAGACACATGGCTTTCCACTACATGGTGCAAAACAAAGTATGCAAGGCCCGAATCAGGAATTTGAAGGCGAAATTAAGGAAGGAAATCAAGAAGCAAAAGAGGAAAATGGAGCTCGATCGACTTCAGATATTGGCTGAATCCTCTTTGGCATAGCATAGCACCTCATAGAGGATCTCCAGCCCAAATTTCAAGAAATTTGGGGCAATTTTGGTCACATGGTAAATTTTTGGTCACAACACAGGTTTTTTCTCCCTGTGCGCGCGACGCTTAGGATTGGAAGCTCCAAATCAAAAATGGTTTGCATTTTTGGTTTCAACATGAAAAATCATGACTACTGGTGCTTGGACAAGAAATTTGGGCATGATTTGAGTCTCCAGGAGGTCAAAGACACTCAAAAAATGACCTCTCTGCCCCTATTTTGACACACAGGAAGCAGTCTTGGGAGAATGAAGATTTGGAGGGGAAAATGAGCACCAAATTTAGAAATTCCACTTGGGTTGGAAAGTAGACAGGCTAGACTTTCCAAAAATCACACTTGGGCACATTTTGGACTCCTACAGGTGCCTAAAAACAGCCTCCAAAGTGGTGCGACGCATATAGAATTGGGCGCGGCGCATATAGAGAAAAATGCCAAAATTGCGCCACTTCGCGACATTTCGATTCGCGACTTTTTCCAAGTGGGCCCGCTCATATACACTACAATTTTTTTGGCACCTAAGGAAAAATTTAAAGTATTTACACTCCAGATTGGTTTCTATCCAAGTGGCAAAGGAAGGCAAACAGTCACCCAAGCCATTTGTCATGTTTGTAACAATGCACTTGTAGCTAATGGTTGGCTTTCCACCTCCATTTTGTAATGATTCGAGTAACTCCTCAACCCTTGGGTGTTATATCTCTTCATGGAACATTCTAATATTGTATGCAAACTATTTGCAAACGGTTGGTTGGCTTGTAATTTCTGGGAGACTGTGGGAGAGAAACTCAGTTCTTCATTGTATATTTTGACAGAGGATTAATGAAAGGCAGTGGCTCTGTTTCATGAGATTCATGTGCTTGTGAGTGTAGCAAATGTGTCTCTTATGTTTCATATGTATTTCTTAATGTTTCACAGTTCATTCCAAATTCATTTCCAGTGAAATTTTCTAAGTTAGATAAGGTAGAATTCATTTTTATTGCTCTGCCTGTGGGAAAATTTCATGTTCAGTGTTCTTCTTCTGTTGAAAAGGATTCATGTACTTATGCCCTTTTCACCCTCCTAAGCAATTCCTCCATTCCGCGTTATTTCAAACTAAATTTCTAGACTTTCCGCCTGTCTTGCCTCACGAAGTAATCTGTGCCTTTGTATTAAATTCTCTGCTCATTGCTGTCCGTTGGTCCCATACCATCCCAGAAACTCAGTCATTCATAAAAAATTGTTTCTTGTATCCATATTTACTTACTAGCCTAAGATCAATATTTCACTGTTAGTCATCTCAGACCATTATGTTTACTTATTTTCTAAGCGTGACTCAGAGAGAGCCCTCTCCTGTTCTGGTAGGGCTAGCTACCAGACTGAGCATGGTTTGTGGTTACCCTGAATTTTGCATTCCTTCAGCCTAAGGCAGATTTAGGTGCTAACAGAGGGTTAGGTGAAGACACACCAAGTGATCAAAGAATTTGATTTTCTGGGGCAAGGTTTATTGAGGAATTCAAGTTAGTCATCAGAGTTGTAGTGAGGGGCTGTTGAGCAAGGGATTTTCATCTGAGGATGAAGAACACATAACAAAGAGGCAACAAAGTGTCGGGAGAGACATCGCAGGCCCTAGAAGGGCTGATGCAGAGGTTGAAGAGCTGATGTAGAGGAAAAATAAGGATAATGTAGGTGACATAGAACCCGTAGAAGCTGATGCTGGGCCTCAGAGGTAGCACTCAGGTGATTCTGTGGGGCAGACTGGGAGAAGATCAACATATTCTGAGCTAGGAGAGGGTGAAATAGCTCCTGGACGAGTGACACAGTTCCAGAGCAGTGCTTGGAGCAGCTTTTGTTGTCCGACATAGGGAATAGGGAGAGTCATTTTGGGGTTTCATCATCTGGTTGCTGATATGCCAATATATGTGTCTTTGGATAGAGGTACCACTACCGAGGATATTTCTATTGGGTGAGCCATTTCTGGCACCCTAGTTGTATTCACAAAATCTGCTTAATAATACAAACCCTCTATATGCTGCACCAATTTTCCTAAATTGGTTTTTTCTGGGGATGCTTGTACAAAAATAATGGGGTCCCTTGTGTTATTGTATCAATTTATTTCAGTGCATGATCTTTATATTTGTGAAGGCTACAATAATGTTTACCTCAATGAAGGATATTGTCAACCAATAATTATTTTAGGGGTATCTGATGTGTTAGATTTAGGAATTTTCACATGGTATCAGAGCGATTACGGATCATAGATTACTGAAGACAACAGCCGAGAAATATGAGAATTTGTAGCAAAGAAGAAACTATCTTGGGAGGAAACATTGTCCAGAGCTGAAGATGCGAGAGGAGGAGTGACGCAGTGCAGAGATTGTGACACAGAGGCTCATGCAGTGCCTATGTCAACATTCTGAGCCAGGAGAGGAAGACATAGTTGCTGGGATGAGCCTACGTAGTAGCTGCGTCATCCATCATGGCCGACGCAAAGGCAGAGGAGGGAAGATCAGGTTCACGCAGAGCCACGCCATCTTTATGAGCCACCAAGGATTGATGCAATTGGCAGAGAGGAGTGGATTTAGCCCACGCAGAGATTGCGTAGAGCCTGAAGGGCTCAAATTATTCGAGTTGCTGGAGCTAAGGGAGTTGTGCAGGTTTTGATTTGTGGAGTTGGTGGGACATTGTTTCTGTCAATGAAGAATAATATCTAAGGAGACTGAACCAAAGTAGAGGGAAGCACTACCTCGACAGATTTTAGCCAAGAAATCTTGATCTGGGTTGCATTGGAAAAGGAGGATTAGAGAGGTGTGATTCGATAGTTGGCTGGAGGATTTCCAAGAGGGAAATCAGGACTCAGAGGGAGTATAGAGAAGAGGAGCATATATGGAAGTGAACAAATTGATTGACCAGGATAGATTGGATGGGGCTTCTAATTTTTTCATCTTGAAGGCCAAGATCTTGGAAATCCTGGATTAACATAGCATCAAGGACTATGCCTTGAAAGTAGTTGCTGTCCCAGTTGATGTTAATGCAGCTGAGAAGTATGAGGAGGCCCAGGCGAAGGCGAAATACATGATCCTAGACGAGGTCAAGGATCATGTAATACCACATATTTCTGAGAAGAAGACATCAAAGGAGATGTGGGACACCTTGACCCCCTTATATCAAGGCTCTTCTGTGCATCGGAAGATGTTATTGGAGAATCAACTGAGGTCATATAAGATGCAGAAAGAAGCGGAGATAGATCCCTTCCTTCTTAGTTTGCAGGGGATTTGTGACTAACTAACTTCCATGGGGTCTACTCCAAATCCAGAGTTCTTATTCAAGATTGCCTTGGATGTAGTATCCAAGGAGTGGGAGATGTTTGTCCAAAGAATTTTGGGCAGAGAAACTCTCCCTAATTGGGAGGAGATGTGGGTAGCTCTTTGACAGGACGAGATCAGGAGATTGACCAAGGTGGGGAGTAGTGGTAAGGGATTTTGAATCAAGGAGGAGGAAGAGGATGAATTTCTCTCATCAACGAGACACCAGGGGCTAGAAAAGAGGAAGAAGAAAGACATCTCCAAGGTCAAGTACTTCAACTATGGGGAGCTAGGACATTATGCATCTCAGTGCCCTGGGAAGAGAGGAAAGGGAGAAGCTTCCGAATCAAAGGATGCTCTAGCAAAGGTAGAGAAGGATGTTGAGACTAGTGATGATTGTGCCATGAGTGCTCATGCGCTGCTAGAGAAGAGGTGGGGATACATGGAGCTGTAGTCGAGAGGACTACAAAAGAGGGGAAGGATCCTTGAGGTTCCCAAACTCTTGGATCAAATATGGCTACGAGAGCCCTTAAAGACAGCAGCATGATGACAGGTGTCGGGTGGGGCAAGGTGTGATGTAGCTGCAAGGAAGTTCTAGAGTGCAGAAGTTTGTAGCAGCACAGTGGAGGTTGCGGCAGTGTGAGAAGCACAAAAGAGTTTGCATCAATGTAGTTGCAGCAGAGGGAGCATAGGATAGCAGCAGAGGTGGCTTTAGCATCACGAGTATTCCAGACTGACCAGGATGTCAGTGTTTGGATGAAGTCAGTTACTTGCTTCTCGGTAACTGAGTTGCAGTGCAACAGTTAGCAGCGACAGTGGTATGGGCAACATGATGCAACATGTTTAGAGGGAGTTGTAGTACAGATGTAGTAGTGGCAGTGGAAGTTCCATGTGCATCATTACAAGAAGAAGCAGTGCAATGGATGTGGGCAGTAGGACAAGCATCAACATAGAGGACCGATGCAGAGGATTAGTGTGATGCTTCTATGGTGAAGCATTACTAGAGCACATTCCTCGCTAAGAGGGAGTGCTGATTTTGGGTAGCATCGGATGTCCTCTAGACTTGAAAATTAGTGGACAGTGTAAGGCACATGAGATATCCAACACCCAAAAATTGTTTGGAGAAATTCCACCCGGATGACCGGTTATTAAAATAATTAATATTTTTAATGAGTTCCTAAGTCTAAACTTAGGAAAAATAAAAATGTTAATGTGTATTAATAAAATATGGGTGAGAAAGTTCTAAGTGATGAGGATCAAGCCAGTTCTAATATTAGACATTTATTAGGGACTTAATCTCAGCTGTTGATTCATCAACAGGAAAAGTATAAGAGGAGGCTTGAGGGTCAGATGAAGACACACCAAGTGATCAAATAATTCGATTTTCTAGGGTGAGGTTTGCTGATTTGCAGTGAGGGGCAGTTCAGCAAGGGATTTTCATCTGAGGCTGAAGAACACATAGCAGAGAGGCAACATAGTGCCGGGAGAGACAACACAGGTCCTAGAAGGGCTAACGTAGAGGCTGAAGAGCTAATGCAGAGGATGCAGAAGGTTGACCAAGTTGACACAGAAGTCGTAGAGGCTATAATGCTGGGCCTCAAAGGCAACACTGGGGAGATTATGTGGGGAAGAATAGGTGAAAATCAACAGATTCTGAGGTAGGAGAGGGTGTCACAACTTCTGGAGGAGTGACACATTTGCAGAGCAGTGCTTGGACAAGCTTTCGCTGTCTAGCATAGGGAACAACCAGATTTGCTGTGGGGTTTGATCATCTAGTTGTTGATTTGTCGGAATATCTATCTCTGGATAGAGGTACTGCTTCCAAGGATATTCTTTGTTGGATGAGCCATTTCTGACACCCTAGTTGTTTTCACGAAATCTGCTTAATAATACAAACCCTGTATATGTTGCATTGATTTTCCTGAATTAGGTTTTTTTGGGGACGATTGTACAAAAATAACAGCGTCCCTTGTGTTATTGTATCAGTTTATGTCAGTGCATGATATGTATATTTGTGAAGGCTGCAATTGTGTTTACTTTGATGTTTATGTAATTAAATAATTTTTTTAATTTAAAGAACAAGCAGGTTATTGTAAACCAATAATTGCAGTAGGGGTTTCTGATGTGTTAGATTCACGAATTTTCACACTAAGCAACCTAGTCATCTATATCCATATATTTCATTTCCTTGGTGGCCTCTCTGACATCCCAGGCTTCTGTGGATGGTGTCTCTTCTTGAGAATGGAACCCTGCATTTTTCTCTATCTCTTCCCATTACTTTCTTTCCTCTTCTACCTTCCTACCTTCAAACAAACCCAACAACAAAGGTGGACTGAGAGTTAGTCCAATCCAATTGATCTTCAGTCTTTGCATGGCCTTCATATACATGGTTTTCCTTTCCAATGCATTTCTCAATCTCTCAGGAGAGTGGTACTCCCTGATCCAGAGATTGTGTGCCAGGTTATTCCATATCCTCTAGCATGTTTATTGGCTCTTAGTCCCCAACAATCTTAAAGTGTTCTCAAAATGGGAGATGGTTTGTTCTTGGGTAGCCAGGTATCTTGGTCCAAGTTGAGCATCATTTCCAATGATGTTGTGGTTACTAATAACAACCATGGAATTTATTTGTTTTGCTATGATGTAGACGAGCTCTCTCTCCTCTTTCTCTACTATTATCTTCACCTCCTCAGCCCTGGCCTCGTCCTGAATCATCCATGATGTATGGGCCATCAGCTGCAAGTCCCCCAACTTTGCATTGGGGTCCCACACATTCCATTCTGTCAAGGCAATGTTGTGCAGGTAGAATTTAGATAATTTGGCCTTGTCTTCGAGGGTGATCTTGTCACATAGCTTGATAAATTGGCTATAATCTTGGAATGGCATGGTCCCCTATTTTGCCAATATCTTAATTTGAAACTTTATCCCTTGATCTTTGAGGTATAGTGCATATGATTTGTAAGGTAGCCTACATTGAAGTGCCTCCATGGAGAGGTTTTCCATGGTGGCCAATTGGCTCTCCTTTTCTTGTAAATTCCTCCTCAACCATGTGTTTTATGCCTGCCACTATGTTCTCATGGTGTATACTCTATCTCTCAATTCACTCTATTCCCTACCCATATCTAGTAGTTTTTCCTCCTTATGGCCCACATCTTCTACTTTATTTGAATTAGCAATTTGCATCCATCTATGTATCTGTCTGCTTTCTTTTTCAAGTTCAAAGAAGAGAGGGAATTTCAAATTTATGTGGTATCACTCTGTCTCCCTCAATGAATTTGTAGTAGGAGCTTAAATTTGGCTGTGGGCTAGGCTCCTACAAATCTAGAAAATCTCCCTCAAATTTATTTGGAGAATTTTCCCCCTCTTGTACCTTTGGTGTTTCTTCCTTGCCTTCTTTCTGCCTCTGTTACTCTCCCTGTAGCTCTTCCTATCTTTCCTGTAGCACTGCCAGTGTTTCCTGTAGCAATGTTTGGAGACCTTGTAGTAGGTCGTTTCCTTCCTGTTGTAGGGTTACAAGTACCTTGGCTTGCTTAGATGATGTTGACCTGGTGACAGGCTTCCTGACTGGGAGATGGTAGCCTTTAGGGTTGCTTTTGGTGATGTGACTTTCTCAACCTTCATTCCCATGGAGTCTAGCTCCTCCTACTTGTTTGGTGATTCTTAAATTATGATGGGGATTTTCATTGGTGTTTGTGGCTTCCCCTGCTTAATCCTAGTGCTTCTTATTGTTTTGAAATAGAGGGGAGTCTTCCTCTGCCTTTTCCTCTTGGACTTGATGGGTGTTCTCAAGGAAGCCAAGGAAGCAGTTGCCTCCTTTTCAGTGGGTTCAGGAGACAATCTTGGGTATATCTCCTATTCTTCAAGTGCATTATTTTCCTCAGGGCTGGTCTCTGCCTTCTTCTCCTCCTCTTTTTATTCTTCTTATTTTTCTTCTTCCTCTATTTTGTCTGTATTTGCTTCCTCTTCTTTTTCTTCTTCTTCTGTTTTGTCTGTCTCTGCTTCCTCTTCCTCCTTTTCTTCTTCTTCTTCTTCTTCTTCTTCTCCTTATTCCTCCTCTTCTCCTTCCTCTTCCTCCTCTTCAACACTAGAGGTTGGGTTACCCCCATGTTCAAGGACTTGGGTTTGAAGGAAGGATTCTCTGTCCATGTCTCTAAATGTGGACCAAAGAACATGAATTATCAATTGGCTCAAGGAATCTTCCATTATTAGCTTGATGAGACCATGATGTGCTAACTGTTGGTGTTTCCCCTCTTTCACCTTCTGACTCATGTCCATAATGGACTGTAAAAGGAAATAAGGCACACTGAGCCTTTGGTTTATGGGTATTCTAGCTCTGAATCTCAACTCATGGAGGAGTCTGAATTGGTAGCCATAGACTACACTTAGTCTCCCTTCACAAGAAATGTACTTAAGGATGTGGTAGCCCACCTCATCCCAGGGATAGGGAAGGCTCTCCCTTCTAACCCCATTTTTGTCTTCAATTGGATTTTCATCATTTAGGAAGAATTTTTTCTTAGAAAAGGTGTTGTTGGCCTTGTCCTCCTTTCTCCATTGAACCCCTAGAGGAAGTTTTGTCACTCTGTTGATCACATCAGGGTTGATGGTAATGGACATCCCTCTCACCATAGTGGTAGAACTTGTTCTTGCTTGAGGGTTTAGTACCATGGAAAAATAATAGGTTATATCATCATTGTATCCCTTGAGCAACATAAAGAATCCTAACTAGTGATGCCTCCTCAAGATATCTACCAGAGGGGGATGAAGGTGAATTCTTGATGTATTTGTGAGTTCCCTTCTACTAAATCCTCCTCACATTTTCTTCTCTGGTTTCAGCTAAGTGCAAGAGGTTTTGTACAATAGCTTCAGTATGGATTTCAGGGTGGGTGAGAGCTCGACCTTTTTAGTGGATGACTATAATTTATACAATTCCTTATAGCCATGAAAATTTTCTTATATAGCCCCAAACTCTATATAATTCCCAAGCTCACTGTAATTACTAAAAGAGTACATAGTTATTAGTTATGAAAGCATGAACAGAGGAGAGATCAGGGAAAATTTTAGGGGCTAATATTTGCAAGTGGGCTAATTTTCCATGTTTTATCCAAAAAAAAGATTCGTTAATTTCCACCTTTTCTAAAAATTATTTGCCCAACTTTTATAGTATAATTCTTTTTTACCTCCAAAATTGCCAAAATTTTATATAGAGACTATATAAAAATATTAGAATTTTAATACTTTTACAAAAACATTTCCAATCATTTTCGAAATTGCATATTATGTACTAGTAAGATTCGCCAAGGTTTCTGTTGGCTTGATGGGTCCTGAACTGGGTTTGGAGTTAGTTGCGCCAACCAACAAAACCATAAACTGTTAGCCCTTTAGACAAAAACCAGCGTAGTACAGGCTACAATCTCACCTGAAGCCATATTGGGGGATGCTAGAACCATGCTTCTACATCTAGACACCTGTGTGATGGTTTCCTGAAGTTCTTATGGCTTAGATCTACCTTCGCACATATATAATCCTTTCGAATGTCAACTACTACAAATCTAACTAAATAAAAACCAAATCTTCACGAAGGTGCCTAGTTATACTGATCATGCATAAATATCACATATCTACCAGTTCTGCACAGTAAATAAGCATTAATTCATATTAAATAGATTACAGAGTGAAGATACATAAACTTTGCAGAAGTAAATAAAATGATGCAGATGCTTCAATTTCATCTTAAAACATTCTCTATAGATAGAAACTTTAAGATGCAGACTTCTTATCCCTGCGCGCTCAACTGCAGGGATCTACGCACTCAGCCTGTGGACTTACCAAGGTCTCTTCACACTTAGCTGCAGGAGCCTTCCTCTTTCACCTAAGTACAGGAAACAGACCTTTCCTGCCTTAGCACCTTTCCTTTACTGTTAGTGTCAATCAATTTTTCCTTCCACCAGTGATCAAATGTTCTCTTTTAGAATGTCCATTAGGGTTTAATGTTAAGTTTTTGTCATTTCACTAGGTCTTCCATTCAAAAACTTTGGTCACTGGTTAGTGTGTCTAGGATCATTTCCACTCCTTCAAGATTTCCATGTCCGATCACTGCCATCACTCAATTGGATGTGCCATCACTAAAAAAATCATCATCATCACTTCAGTCATGTCACCATGGTCTTCATTCAGCTCAGTGTCTCCATTAGGTCATTAGGGTTTCAAAGTCACCAAACTCTCATTTCATGCATAAAATCTGGCAGAGGAGGAGTCGTAATAAGCAAGTCTCTTTAATAAATTTGATATCAAGTGTAATTTTATGTTTTCATATGTAATAACTACTTCAAAGTTCTAAGTTCCAAAGGCTGCAGTTCAGAGTTCCAAAAAGATTCAATGTCTCAAAAAAAGGCCATAAAGTGACCAAGTTTCAAATATAAGAGATCATAAAGTGTCAAGGGTCCAAATTTAAGTTTAAAAGAGTATATGAGTTGTTTTTTAACTCATTTTCACTTTCAAAATTCCAAGAATATCTTAGTTATTATCGTGCAGGAAGAAAATTTTGTGAAATTTGAGGGTTTTTCTATATTCTAAGAGAAATGTGACCCTTCTAAAGTGAAATGCTGCCCTTTTAAGTAAGAGTGTGACATTTCTGTGGAGGAGCGCAACCCTTCTGTGTAAATTGTGACCTTTCTAAGTGGAGTGTGACCCTTCTATGCATAAGTGGGACTCTTTTAAAGGAAGTGCGACCTTTCTGAGCAAGAGTAACTAACAATGCTACTCTTTGGGAAATTCACCTTATAGCGACTTCTTCTGTTTTTAAGGGGATTTTTGACTTCTTCAAACTTCCAAATATCATTCAAGAACTCTTAAAGCTTCTATAAACAGTAAGTGGGCATCTACACAATCCTTTCAAATATTTTTCTCAATGTGAATTGATTGTTTCTCAGGGGTTTTTCCAGCAAATTCTTGGTGAATGAAACCTAGCTTCTATTGATTTACCAATATCATCTATCATCCAGAAAAACCTAAATTTAAAATCTCCTATCATTCCACCACTATTTTTCCATTGATTTCATCAAACCTTAGCTTCCCACTACATTTTCACCTTTGAGAAAACTTCCACTTCAGTTTTATCAACATCATCTAGCTAGTGTTTTACCATTCAACAAATTTAATGGAGAGTGAAAGAGAGAGTGAAAAGAAAGTGCACAAGGGAGGACATCATTCAAGGTTTGAGCCATCCAAGTTCAGAGAAATCAATGCTTCTCCATTTTCCCAAAAATGTTTCAGAAATGTTGGTTGTATGAAGTTTTGTGAGCAGGTTGCAGAGTTTGGTTCTCATGTCCCTTTGACAAGCATCTTTGCCCAAAATTTCAACATAGATAAAGCTGTCATAGTAGGTATTGAGTTCAATGTCTCAGCAAGTATTATTTCTATAGCCACAGGTATTCCAAATCATGGTGACACTTGGTTCAAAGGCATGTAATTGTCCCTTGATGATTATAAGATGTTCCTAAAACCTAATGTCAGAGAGACTTCTGAACATGTTTTTCCTTTTAGACATCTTCTTAACAAGTATGCCCCTCTAATGAAGCTTATCATGAAGTATTTTACATGTGAAGTCAGATTCTCCAGATTATACAAGTATCATGTCAGGATACTTATAAACTTTACCTCTACAAGAACACTTAATTTGTGAAACTTTTTGTCTAAGAGTGTGGTGAAGATGACTAAAAAAATTCACACCAGGGGACAACCTCATATCAAAAATTTGTTTCACCATATCTTGCTCAAGATTGTGGTTATGCATTAGCTCCCAGTTAAGAAAATCACTTAGGAAGCCTTTTTGGATAAATTAAAGACTGCTCCTATCATTAGTCCCAATGTTTCTCCTAGCAAAACAACATCATCAGGGTCTAGGTTCATAAGGTTGATGAAGCACGGTTCAACAAGCAAATAGGAAAAGGTTTCAAAGGAACTTAGACCTAAGGTAAAAAAGACATATCAAAGAGGGAACAAGCTTGTGTTTTCTCCATAGATTGTGGAAGGGGCCAAGCCTTATACATCAGCACAACAAGGATCACATTTGCAGGATGAGGACGCTATCCATCATGACAAACACATAGTAGATTTGGAGTCCTAAGATGATCATCAAACCCTGAAAATAGTTATTAGAGAGAAGTATTCTCAGATCATGGAGCTATTGGACAATGTGACAAGAGCCAAATTCATCATTTCCTTCCTTGAGCAAGAAAATGAGTAGTTGAAGGCAAAGCAACTACTTTTAGAAAAAGATTTGCTTAAAACTAGTATGCAAGAGTCCAAAGATAAAGAAATGTGGGGGCATGATGAGCACAATGAACAAGAGAGGAAGGTTGAAAGGAAGAGGCCTAGGACAAAGGGTCTAAAAGGAAAGTTGTAAAAGGAAAAAGACAAAAACCTACTAAACAAGGATTTGAGTCTTGAAGACAGAATATATATGGAGATCAATGCGGACAGGGAATATTGGCTAAGAAAAGTCAATGGCCATATGGAAAAGCTTCTTAAGAAATTGAAAGCAAAACTGAAAGAGGTCCAAGACAAGCAAAGGGAATCAAGGAAAAGGGGTAAAAGGATAAAATTCGTGACTAAAACATACAAGAATGTTTAGCCTATAATCCATAACAACCAAGGAGAAAATTTTGAAAGTTTTGGAGAAATTTGGAATTTGTTTTGAAATTTTGCAGGAAAAGGCACACAAAAGCACCGTGTTGAGGTGCGACCCTTTTTCCCTGGACATCCAAATGAGGTTCTTTCTACATGGATGGATGAATTATGATGAGTACATGTAAAATATAATCCTATTTTTGCATGAAAGATTCCCATTTTGATCAGAAACTCAAAAAAACTCACCTTTTTCATGTCTATGCCACTAAATCTGGACCGGCGTGACGCTTTTGAGTAAGGTTGGGAGAATGAGTATTTGGAGGCCTTCCCATAGGTCATTTTCCAAAATTCAAGATGTTATGGAAACTAGACAAAAAAATATAGTTTATCGTTCTTTCAAATTTCCATTTTGACTTGGGGAAGATACTTAAAAATGGCTTCAAACAAGTGAAACCCTTCTATAAAATTTCCTATTTTGGTGCATGTTGGTGCGACCTTTTTGCTGACTGGCACAACCTGTCTGGTTCTGGTGTGACCCATCTAGTCTAGTAAGTTCTTGAGTACTAAATGATGGAAAATTTGAGATATTATGATCTATTAATGTTACGTTAGGTTTCTTAGTTGGTTTTTGCCTCACTTTATGATGAAAATTGTAATTAATGAGGAGATAGGCTCTCCTAAACTTTAGCCTAAATTATGGAAACCATCTCAACTATCCTAGTTTTAGGTGAGGACTCATCAAAGCTAGTTATGATGAGCCTTGAATATAATTTTTGACCTGATGAGATGTCATATATTGTATTTTACTATATAATATGGAAGGGAATCATTTTCCAGTGTTTGGAAATTTGAGGATAGAACCATTGTAGCCTGTATCTGACATTTTTGGAAATCAAAGGGCACAGTTTGCAGCTATTATTTAGGAATTCCTATGCAGTAAGTTCATGATGTTGTTTTTACTATGTTATTACTTTATATGAATGATATTTAGCTTCCTTTTACATTCATCATTTCGTCAATAGTTTTCCTTGCAGTTGATAAACAAAATCCTTTTCACTAAGCTTTGCTTTGATGGAAAATTATTTTATGTTATGTTCACTCTTACTCAATGAATTCATGTCTCATGCTCATTAAGACCTTCATGCTTCATTTGAACATTATAATACATCGACAAAACCTAAAATACATCATAAAAGTGCCTCCTTCTATGAAAGTTTCATTGTCTGAAGCCTTCCTGAAATGCCTCCTTGGGACACCAGCGTAGCCCAAGCCTTGAGACAGTGCGCTGCAGATCAGGCAGGTCCACTGTGGCATGCACTGTAGTGCACTTAGGCCCTCTTTAGCCTGCGCTAGGTGAGATTGAGTGAAATTTTCATAGGGCTCTGGGAATATTCCTTCATTCTAGATGATTCTAGAAATTTCCCATCTCTTATCTCCTCCTATGCGCTCGAAATTGGATAGGCTAAAGATCCATTAACCTCCTATCCTCTCATCCCTTGCTCCATGGAAACTAACTCCAAGATTGGAAATCCATTCAATACCCTCATTTATGACAAAACCACCTCCATTTCCTATAAATTGAGCACTCATCATAGTGATCAAGGGGCTATAATATGAAGTTTGTAAGGAATTTCTGTTGGTTTGAGGATTGAGTTTATGTTAAGCAATGTTATGCTGCTAGAGTTGTGTGATTCTGATGTGGCGAGGGTTGAATTGAAGTTGTAAGAGTGGCACAAGATTGAACTGTATTGGGTGATACTCTTCCTTCTACATTAATAAAGAGATTATTCATTTTCTCATATGATTGTTCATATCTGTGATGATTATGTGTTTCAATGTCTTCGATTCCATTGTTTTATAGTAGATAGATCATGTATGCTTTGATCGTTTCTTGTTTCTATTTCTCTTGATGCAGTGTTTCTGGGAAAAATAGTGTCTTTTCGATCTGCTAGTCCCACTAAGGTAGCTATCTTAGAAACAAACAATCAAAGCAATTTGTGATTTCCTTTATGTATGATAGATAAGAGAGAAGCAAAGGGGACCAACTTGGATCTTTCGCTTGGTTCCTTGCTTGATTTCTCTGTCCCTTGATAGAGTTTGCAACTCCTCTCCTACTTGTCCCACTTTAGAGAATACCTATAGAGTCAAAGTAAAAAAACAACATCAAAGCATCTCGATCTATAATATCATAAACAATGTAGAATCAGAAATACATTGACGATACAATTGCATTCACAAATAACAAGATTCACAAATACACGATTATATGGAGGAAAACTTAAAGAACTTTATTAATAGTAGAAGAGAGGATTACAACCCATCTATATAATCCACCATCATCCTCCCAGCATCAAAGCCCTCTTCACCTCATGAAAAGCAAGATCACCTAACAATACAATGTCTCTTCTCAAAGATAAACCAACAACACTTCCTTACAAATTACAAAATTCCAGCCTCCAGATCTCTCAGATGAGGGATCCATTTATATATGTCTTGCAAGGGTGTGAGTCAGCTCTGGGTTTTTGATTAGTGTCATTCCACTGATAGTTCTTGGTTCCACTTGGATATTTCTTGGATCTCTTAATCATCCCTGGGTGAATTCAGAGAGGCAAGTGTCATATGATAAGTTTTTGGAAGATTCCATGAGCATCCACTTAGCAAATTGTCTCTACCATTTGTCCATTCTCGCTCATCGCACCCTACAGAAGGCCTCTTCAGTATGAATTGCACCTGGCTAGTGTAGCATCCAGTATGCATCGCACCTTGACCATGGGGCTGTCAGTATGGTCCAGTTTTGGCTAGTTCTGAGTGGTTTTTCAAGTGGAACTTCTAGGAAATGATGTAATCAGTTGACCATGATCCTTTAGGGTATGAAACAAAACTTTTAAAGGTTAAAGAGACCTTGGTTTATTGACATATGTGACTGGGGTTGAAGTGCCCAAATATGTCTATAACAGTTGCCCCCTAAAGCATGAGGTCATAAATCTTTTGATGTCAGGTAAAATGCTTTATCATGAGGATCCGAGGTATTTGAACTGGAAGGTGACCTGTATAAGATACAATATAATACATCATCATCATATTATTTTCATGATCTAGCTGAGGTGGGCATTCCCATGCTCAGCTTTATAAATTCATTTTCATGTACATAAGACAAACAATCGTCTGCTGTTGCAGACTAGTGATTCTTCGCGTGAAGAGTCATCTTCCCTGACTTAGATGACTATCTGTGCAACTTCTGTGTACATTTCATGTCTTTATGTTCCTGAATATATCACAGCCCGGATGGATGAAACTAGATCAGAGTCTTCAAAACTCGTTCAATCTTCACCCGATGTACAAGTTGATCCATGTGAAAAGATGTTCTGAAGTCGAACATGGAAAGACATTGCCTGATTACCAGCCAATAATGTAAGCTATTAACAAGCGCGAAAGGAGTCACTGATGTTGAGTCTTGAAAATGTCATTCATTTCCATTACACTTTCACTATTATGTCCATTATATCACCTCCATTTCACTACTATGTCACCACATTCATCCCACTTTCATTATCATTGGGCCACATTTATGTTTTTCCAATCTTTATTAATTCTAAGCCTTTTAAGTGAATTTGTGGTTAAAAATTAGAAAATAATGTGCATATGCTTATACCTAACAAATGGGTTGAGATTGTTGACATGTGTAGGTTGAAAGGAGGCTTCTAGAAGACCCTTATGTGGCACTCTAAGGCCAAACTCGAATTTGAGTGGAAAGAATCATGGGATCATGAGGATATGTGTCACGTCTCCTAATTGTATTGTAACTCTAAGAAGACATGTGTCTTATCAGTTCCTATTTTGATTAGGACTCTAGAGGTAGAGGGAGAGATTCATGTACTCTCATTAATGAGATGGCTTCTCATCATTTTGTATAAATAGGAGATCTCTCTCCTTCATTTGTAGCTTGTTAGTCTTTTAGCTTGTGAGTTCTTAGCTTGGAGTTTGTAGTTCTTCCTTGGTGGATTTTGAAAGCTTTGAAGAGATTTGTTGTACTTTGTAATTTTGAAGAATTTGAATAAAGCTTTGATGTTCTCAACATGGAAGGAGATGTGAAGTAGATGTCATGGAGCATATTAGAATGTAAGGTCGAGTAGATTTCATTTTGTAAATTTTGCTTTGATTTCATTATGTCATTTGATTGCTTTCAAGTTTGATAGATTATATTTTTCATTCATGCAATTTTAATTCATGCAAGTGTGTTCAACCGGTTGATTGTAGGTTAGTAATGCACATAGCTTTTTAATGACTAATGACATGACGGAATCGTCTTGTCCTTCTGCTGATTTATTTTCTGAGTTCTAATTCCAACATTGTTATTTCTTTCAGTTTTGTTTTTCTCATTTAATTTCCTGCAATTTAGATATCATATTACTCAGCTTGTTTATGATTACTTCCTATAGACAGATTGAGTTGAAAGGAGAAGGATCAGAACGGGGGTTGAAGTAGTGTGATTTGATCTTAGTTTCCTTTTATGCAATTTAATTTCCTGCAATTTAGATATCATATTACTCAACTTGTTTATGATTAATTCAAATAGACAGATTGAGTTGAAAGGAGAAGGATCAGAACGGGGGTTGAAATAGTGTGATTTGATCTTAGTTTCCTTTTATGCAATTTAATTTCCTGCAATTTAGATATCATATTACTCAGCTTGCTTATGATTACTTCCTATAGACAGATTGAGTTGAAAGGAGAAGGATCAGAACGGGGGTTGAAGTAGTGTGATTTAGTTGCTTTGCTTTCAGTCTTTGAGTTGCTTTAAGTTCAATTTTTATTTTCTTTTTATACAGCGGCAAGGATACTGGGTTTCATAGTCACTAGCTCATTGATTGGTTGTTGCATTCTATTTTGATCAAAGTAGCTGCATATTTACACTTTTTTTAAGTATTAATTCCATCAATAACATGTTTTAAGATCTTTTGAAGTGCTAAGTTTTGGAAGTTACCATTAGGGACATAGGCCTTGTCTTGAAATCTCTATCCATACTTGTCCCTTAAAAGTATTCTTAAGACCTTAGAATAGGATTTCCATTTGCATTAGACACTTTAGGAAACCAACAAAAACAAAACCCTAAAACAAAATAAAATCTATAAAAAAATGAAGTAAGAGAATGGTTGACTAAGCACATATGGTGCACCACACTTCATCAGTTTACGATACCTGGATTGATAATTTATGTAGAGCAATTTAAGACGTTAAATTGACTAGACATTTTGGTGCCGTTGCCGGGGAAGTGTAATTAGGAGACCTTATTTCTTACATCTAAAAAAAAAATTAATCATTCTTGAGTATGCTCTCCTCCTGCACTTTGTGTGATTTGGAGGATCAGAAAAAGAATTATTATGTAAAAAAAAAGGAGACAAAATAAACTTCATCATTTCATTTGATTCAAAAAAAATAAAATGGAACTCTACTGCTTTGATAGGTTCAATTGTCCAAAATTGACTAGTTATGGTTTGTAGTGGTCCTCAAAACATTGTATCCTATTTTAATAAGGTTTTGCAACTTAGCTGCGGAAGGTGCCCTGATTCTGCAGCTAGTTGAGAATTTCACAGCTATTTCAAGGTTTAACAGGTTACAAGCATCCAATAAAAAAACCGACCACATGGGCATCTCCAGAATTGTCCCGACATGGATCCTATCCTAGTCACCTAGCTCAGATCAATGAAAAACTAGCCTAGGACCTCAGTCAAAGTCTTGTTTTTAACACGTTTTTCTTGAAGTATTTGTTACCTCAAATTGAAAATCATGAATCCTTTTTATAAAATTTTACAATTTCAGAGAAAAAAAAAGAAAAACAATCTATGGCTATCTTGAATCCTAGCTTTCACTGTGGCTTCAACAAAAAATCTGCCTCCCTGATCAATCTTTGGCCTGAAACAAACCTGCAACATAAAAAAAAATGCACTGTATATATGAAAAAAAAAAAACCAAATAAATCAAAACTCTGCATTTTTGGAATCTGGTTTGACTTCTGCTGATCTGGTTTTCAAAGAAAGAGTATGAAGGATTAGCTGGATATCTTGTAGAAAAGGCATTGACAACCCATTGTATTGAAATATCAATAGAACTATCGATTCATTAGCATTAATATCAAGGTATCCAAATTCCTTCCTGTCTTGCAATCTGAGAAATTGTGGAGTGATCTATCAATTGGCAAGTCCGAGAGAACCAAATATTTTTTTGTTCTTAATTTCTGTTCTCTGGACTTCGGATCTTCACAAAAGGATAAAGAAACTTTTGTTTTCTTCAATCCAATACACCACTCTGTAGTCATTTTATGAATTTGCTAACGTCCACTCCACAGCCTTTTATTTTAAAACTTTGTTGGAGTTTACGATTGCCAGTTCAGGATCTGTTTATACAAGCCTCTGTTCCATAAACTCATTTTCATTGTATGCTCTGTATTCTTTTTGTTTTGTAACCACTGGTTTTCTCCGCAATCCTCCTCGATCTTCCGCTCATACAATCGTTCTGCCTCCGTGAAACCGTCGCTTATAGTCCATCAAATACCTGATCATAACAAATGAAACAACGCCAATGTCTTTGAAAATTTTTATACTGTTCATTTGTTATTTCCCTGTGTTCAAATTGCAAATCAAACAAGAAAAAATGAATGCAGCAATTCATAAAATGCAGAACAGTAGAAACATCAACTCAGAAAAAATGCAGAACAGAAAAAACGTCAAACTTTGAAAGCACGATTTGGAAAAATGGAGGAAAATTTAGAAAAACTAAAACATGGGTGTTTTCGTCAGATAGACTAGTTAGATAACCCAGAAACCGTTTGAAGAAATTTGTGGCTGTTTGGGAGAAATTTGTGGTTCTTTGGAGCGCATTTTTGACTGCCGCGTGAAAAAAAAACAGAATTTTCAATTAAATGAGCGGACGGTGATTTAATTCGGCTCTGTGCTGGCACCTACTCTACATCTCCCACATCTTCCACCCTTTTCCACCATGTCTTCTGCCCTTATGCCACCTGTTTGCAAATCATTAACACTTGTTTAACAAAATATCTGAATCGAATACGGCACTGTCTAACTCTATTTCGTGAACCAATTACATACGGCTCTTCACAGCGAAGACGTGTCCATAATACTCCGTCAAGTAAGAGGGAAGTTCGTTGGTTGGTTCCATCAATAGGAGATGACAATATTAAATGATTTCAAGAATTTATCACATATTTGAAGCAAAGAGAATGCACGGGAGTTGTAGATTATGCAGAATTCAGGAATGTTGATATGGTGATAGAGGTTGTAATAGAGAAAATTTCCTTGAAGCAAGAAATATTTAGTGACCTGGAAAAGATTTGTCTTGCACACTGCATCTTGGCCTCTAATATGTCTACGATTGATCTCAATCTCATTAGTGCAAAAACACATGTTCAAGACCGTATAGTAGGGGCACATTTTTTCAGTCCTGCGCATGTGATGCCACTCCTTGAAATTGTTCGAACAGAGAAAACTTCACCTCAAATTATTGTTGACCTTATAAATGTTGGAAAGAATATAAAAAAAGTCCCTATAGTGGTGGGAAATTGCACCGGCTTTGCTGTCAATCGAATGTTCTTTCCATACACTCAATCGGCTCATATGTTGGCAATTCTTGGTGTAGATATTTTAGACAAAGTCATCACAAGTTTTGGAATGCATGAATCCTTTTTCCTCAACATTTTTTTCCTTTTCACGCACACAACCACTCCATTTCACAGTATTTTCTACACTCTGTTTTCATTAGCTGCAGAAACAAGCCACTTTCCGCAGCTGTTTCAACTTTCCACAACTGTTTTGTTAAACTTTAGGTTGTAGGTGTCATCAAGCAAAACAAGCCACATGGGTAGCTGGGGGAATGTCAGTACATGGATGATGTCCTATTCATTTAATCCAATTCGATGAAAAAGACCCCGTTCAAAAGGAAGTCAAGTTGAGTATTATCACTAAGTCGCCACACTAAGTCGCTGCATGTCAAGAAAAAATAAATATTTTTGAATCAATGAAATGAATAAGTTATTTGCTCACTTTTCTGAAGGTATTGATTAATTTTGGATTGATGATGAAAGATGAATGGCTAACTTTTTATTCAAGATTTTTAGCTACAGAAACTGTGCCCATTCCGCAGCTAAAGTCCAATTCCGCAGCCGTTCTCTAATTCCGTAGTCAAAAAAACCTCATTGTTCAAATCATCCTATCTTTTTCATACAAAATCAGATTTTGATGAATTAAGTACCATTGAAAAGATCTCAACAAGATCTACACAATGAGAAATCCATGATTTGAGTTTGAAATGGCAAAAAATGAAATAAATTGCTGAAAAGAAGCAACATCAACTTGAGGCACTAATTCCAAATCAGGTATAAATTCTTTTGATTTTTCCTTTGAGAACTTGTTTCATTAATACAAATTCTTAGTTTTGTGTGTAAATATCATAACTAGAGAGATTGGCCATCTCTCTCCTTTGATAATTTTACATTCCATTGCAGAAGAAGTATTAGTTTTTTTGCAGGTTCTAGGAGGAAGGACAGATGATTACAAGAGAATGGTGTCTCTGTAAGAGACCAATTTGTTTCATAAGAAGATGATCAGCTATAAAGAGGAGATATGCTGATGAAAAATCAGATCCAAACACTTGAAAAACTTTCAGATACTATTATCTCCATCACATCCATCCATCAAATCCATACTTCATAATAAACCATTCACCTCATTCCACTCCATACTTTCCACATACATTCACATACACTTTCCATCTATTTTTGTCCATTCATAACCCACAAATAAAAGCAAGAAGCTCATTCATATGCTTATTTCCCATTGTCATTTCTACTCTCCATTGCCATCTTCCATTTTCATCTTCCATTTCATGTCATTTTCATTCCGCAAATAAGCCCTACTTCAATGCAAATTATTGAGTCCATAGTCCTTTGAGTCTAAGTTCTTTGTAAAAACACCTTGAGGCTTGCATGCCTTAATGGCAAGTCCTCATGCTGACAAACAATGGGAATACATTAATGTCCCTTGTTTGTTAGATCTTCTAGGTGACTCGGCATTAGCAAATTCATTCGTACCTAGCAAGATGTTTTTGGGCATCTTGACTCTCATTGTCATCAATGGTGAGAGTTCTCGTGTTGACTAGTGGCATCCATTAATGGCCACTAAGCCAACAATTTTCTACTATGTTCGACATCAGAACATCTTTTCACATAGTAGGAATTGTGCCAATGAGTTTTGAAGACGTGAAGACTATTATTTTCAGCATTTTGGAGCAGATTCAACAAGTTTTAGTAGAAGCAATAAAAAGTCATCTTATCTCTCTATCCATGACTCCTCTTGTTCAGCCACTTGAAGAAGAATATGATCAGAATTTTTCAGCCACCACACATACAACTCATCCATTCCAAAGGGTAAGTTAAGGTACGTCATTTTCTAACTTTTGACCATAGAATTCCATAAAAAGCTAGAATGATAATTGTTGGAAAAACATTTTTCTTCCTCATTTCATAAAATTGCCAATACCATTAGTTTGGGGGGGGAAATACATTCATATTCATATCTTGCCATGTCCATATCATATTCGAGATCCCACATACTTCCAACATATATTAATTATTACATTGCTATAATGAGCATACAATGGCTTTTGAAAATGTGCTTAAAGGATAAATTGGATACAAACAAAATCATGGTTGTCACACAAAAAACCAATCATCATGCAATCCAATAAAGATTTACTTTGCAACAATAATCAAAATATCATTATGCAAAGTTCAAAGATCAAAATAGAAGGCAACAACAAAAAAAAATGGTTGTAACACAAGAACCAACCATGTTGCAATTCAAGTGAAACACTTTGCAGAAATATGAAGTTATCAAATGATATCATGCAAAGTTAAGCCAAAGCTCAAGGATCAAAAGAGTTAATGTAATATATATTGCATGAGGACATGCAATAGCTTCAGTTGGGGGGTATGTTGAGTCTTGAAAATGTCTTTCATTTCCATTACACTTTCACTATTATGTCCATTATATCACCTCCATTTCACTACTATGTCACCACATTCATCTCACTTTCATTATCATTGGGCCACACTCATGTTTTTCCAATCTTTATTAATTCTAAGCCTTTTAAGTGAATTTGTGGTTAAAAATTAGAAAATAATGTGCATATGCTTATACCTAACAAATGGGTTGAGATTGTTGACATGTGTAGGTTGAAATGAGGCTTCTAGAAGACCCTTATGTGGTACTCTAAGGCCAAACTCGAATTTGAGTGAAAGAATCATGGGATCATGAGGATATGTGTCACATATCCTAATTGTATTGTAACTCTAAGAAGACATGTGTCTTATCAGTTCCTATTTTGATTAGGACTCTAGAGGTAGAGGGAGAGATTCATGGACTCTCATTAATGAGATGGTTTCTCATCTTTTTGTATAAATATGAGATCCCTCTCCTTCATTTGTAGCTTGTTAGTCTTTTAGCTTGTGAGTTCTTAGCTTGGAGTTTGTAGTTCTTCCTTGATGGCTTTTGAAAGCTTTGAAGAGCTTTGTTGTACTTTGTAATTTTGAAGAATTTGAATAAAGCTTTGATGTTCTCAACATGGAAGGAGATGTGAAGTAGATTTCATGGAGCATATTAGAATGTAAGGTAGAGTAGATTTCATTTTGTAAATTTTGCTTTGATTTCATTATGTCATTTGATTGCTTTCAAGTTTGATGGATTAGATTTTTCATTTATGTAATTTTAATTCATGCAAGTGTGTTCAACCGGTTGATTGTAGGTTAGTAATGCACATAGCTTTTTAATGACTAATGACATGACGGAATCACCTTGTCCTTCTGATGATTTATTTTCTGAGTTCTAATTCCAACATTGTTATTTCTTTCAGTTTTGTTTTTCTCATTTAATTTCCTGCAATTTAGATATCATATTACTCAGCTTGTTTATGATTACTTCCTATAGACAGATTGGGTTGAAAGGAGAAGGATCAGAACGGGGGTTGAAGTAGTGTGATTTGATCTTAGTTTCCTTTAATGCAATTTAATTTCCTGCAATTTAGATATCATATTGCTCAGCTTGTTTATGATTACTTCCTATAGACAGATTGAGTTGAAAGGAGAAGGATCAGAACGAGGGTTGAAGTAGTGTGATTTGATCTTAGTTTCCTTTTATGAAATTTAATTTCCTGCAATTTAGATATCATATTACTCAACTTGTTTATGATTACTTCCTATAGACAGATTGAGTTGAAAGGAGAAGGATCAGAACGGGGGTTGAAGTAGTGTGATTTAGTTGCTTTGCTTTCAGTCTTTGAGTTGCTTTAAGTTCAGTTTTTATTTTCTTTTTATACAACGGAAATGATACTGGGTTTCATAGTCACTAGCTCATTGATTGGTTGTTGCATTCTATTTTGATCAAAGTAGCTGCATATTTACACTTTTTTAAAGTATTAATTCCATCAATAACATGTTTTAAGATCTTTTGAAGTGCTAAGTTTTGGAAGTTACCATTAGGGACATAGGCCTTGTCTTGAAATCTCTATCCATACTTGTCCTTTAAAAGTATTCTTAAGACCTTAGAATAGGATTTCCATTTGCATTAGACACTTTAGGAAACCAAAAAAAACAAAACCCTAAAACAAAATAAAATCTATAAAAAAATGAAGTAAGAGAATGGTTGACTAAGCACATATGGTGCACCACACTTCATCAGTTTACGATACCCGGATTGATAATTTATGTAGAGAAATTTAAGACGTTAAATTGACTTGACATTTTGGCGCCATTGCCGGAGAAGTTAATTAGGAGACCTTATTTCTTACATCTAAAAAAAAAATTAATAATTCTTGAGTATGCTCTCCTCCTGCACTTTGTGTGATCTGGAGGATCAGAAAAAGAATTGTTATGTAAAAAAAAAAAGGAGACAAAATAAACTTCATCATTTCATTTGATTCAAAAAAAAAAAAATGGAACTCAACTACTTTGATAGGTTCAAATTGTCCAAAATTGACTGGTTATGGTTTGTAGTGGTCCTCAAAACACTGTATCCTGTTTTAATAAGGTTTTGCAACTTAGCTGCGGAAAGTGCCCTGATTCCGCAGCTAGTTGAGAATTCCGCAGCTGTTTCAAGGTTTAACAGGTTACAAGCATCCAATAAAAAAACCGACCACATGGGCATCTCCAGAATTGTCCCGACATGGATCCTATCCTAGTCACCCAGCTCAGATCGATGAAAAACCAGCCTAGGACCTCAGTCAAAGTCCTGTTTTTAGCATGTTTTTCTTGAAGTATTTGCTGCCTGAAATTGAAAATCATGAATCATTTTTATAAAATTTTACAATTTCAGAGAAAAAAAAAGAAAAACAATCTATGGCTATCTTGAATCCTAGCTTTCACTGTGGCTTCAACAAAAAAATCTGCCTCCCTGATCAAGCTTTGGCCTGAAACAAACCTGCAACATAAAAAAAAAAAAATGCACTGTATATATGAAAAAAAAAACCAAATAAATCAAAACTCTGCATTTTTGGAATCTGGTTTGACTTCTGCTGATCTGGTTTTCAAAGAAAGGGTATGAAGGATTAGCTGGATATCTTGTAGAAAAGGCATTGACAACCCATTGTGTTGAAATATCAATAGAACTACCGATTCATTTGCATTAATATCAAGGTATCCAAATTCCTTCCTGTCTTGCAATCTGAGAAATGGTGGAGTGATCTATCAATTGGCAAGTCCGAGAGAACCAAATATTTTTTTGTTCTTAATTTCTGTTCTCTGGACTTCGGATCTTCACAAAAGGATAAATAAACTTTTGTTTTCTTAATCCAATACACCACTCTGCAGTCATTTTATGAATTTGCTAACGTCCACTCCACAGCCTTTTATTTTAAAACTCTGCTGGAGTTTACGATTGCCAGTTCAGGATCTGTTTATACAAGCCTCTGTTCCATAAACTCATTTTCATTGCATGCTCTGTATTCTTTTTGTTTTGTAACCACTGGTTTTCTCCGCAATCCTCCTCCATCTTCCGCTCATACAACCGTTCCGCCTCCGTGAAACCATCGCTTACAGTCCATCAAATACCTGATCATAACAAATGAAACAATGCCAATGTCTTTGAAAATTTTTATACTGTTCATTTGTTATTTCCCTGTGTTCAAATTGCAAATCAAACAAGAAAAAACGAATGCAGCAATTCATAAAATGCAGAACAGTAAAAACATCAACTCAGAAAAAATGCAGAACAGAAAAAATGTCAAACTTTGAGAGCACGATTTGGAAAAATGGAGGCGAATTTAGAAAAACTAAAACATGGGTTTTTTCGCCAGCTGGGTTAGTTAGATAACCTAGAAACCGTTTGAAGAAATTTGTGGCGGTCTGGGAGAAATTTGCGGTTCTTTGGAGCGCATTTTTGATTGCCGCGTGAAAAAAACGGAATTTTCAATTAAATGAGCGGACAGTGATTTAATTCGGCTCTGTGCTGGCACCTACTCTACCTCTACCACGTCTTCCACCCTTTTCCACCACGTCTTCTGCCCTTATGCCACCCGTTTGCAAATCATTAACACCTGTTTAACAACAATCTGAATTGAATACGACACTGTCTAACTCCATTTCGTGAACCAATTACATACGGCTCTTCACAGCAAAGACGTGTCCATAATACTCCGTCAAGCAAGAGGGAAGTTTGTCGGTTGGTTCCATCAATGGGAGATGACAATAGTAAATGATTTCAAGAATTTATCACATATTTGAAGCAAAGAGAATGCACGGGAGTTGTAGATTATGCAGAATTCAGGAATGTTGATATGGTGATAGAGGTTGTAATAGAGAAAATTTCCTTGAAGCAAGAAATATTTAGTGACCTGGAAAAGATTTGTCCTGCACACTGCATCTTGGCCTCTAATATGTCTACGATTGATCTCAATCTCATTAGTGCAAAAACACATGTTCAAGACCGTATAGTAGGGGCACATTTTTTTCAGTCCTGCGCATGTGATGCCACTCCTTGAAATTGTTCGAACAGAGAAAACTTCACCTCAGATTATTGTTGACCTTATAAATGTTGGAAAGAATATAAAAAAAGTCCCTATAGTGGTGGGAAATTGCACCGGCTTTGCTGTCAATCAAATGTTCTTTCCATACACTCAATCGGCTCATATGTTGGCAATTCTTGGTGTAGATATTTTAGACAAAGTCATCACAAGTTTTGGAATGCATGAATCCTCTTTCCTCCACATTTTTTTCCTTTTCACGCACACAACCACTCCATTTCACAGTATTTTCTACACTCTGTTTTCATTAGCTGCAGAAACAAGCCACTTTCCACAGCTGATTCAACTTTCCGCAGCTGTTTTGTTAAAATCTAGGTTGCAGGTGTCATCAAGCAAAACAAGCCACATGGGTAGCTGGGGGAATGTCAGTACATGGATGATGTCCTATTCATTTGATTCAATTCGATGAAAAAGACTCCGGTCGAAAGGAAGTCAAGTTGAGTATTATCACTAAGTCGCCACACTGAGTCGCCACACTAAGTCGCTGCATGTCAAGAAAAAGTAAATATTTTTGAATCAATGAAATGAATAAGTTATTCGCTCACTTTTCTGAAGCTATTGATTAATTTTGGATTGATGATGAAAGATGAATGGCTAACTCTTTATTCAAGATTTTTAGCTACAGAAACTGTGCACATTCCGCAGCTAAAGTCCAATTCCGTAGCTGTTCTCTAATTTCGCAACCAAAAAAACCTCATTGTTCAAATCAACCTATCTTTTTCATACAAAATCAAATTTTGATGATTTAAGTACCATTGGAAAGATCTCAACAAGATCTACACAATAAGAAATCCATGATTTGAGTTTGAAATGGCAAAAAATGAAATAAATTGCTGAAAAGAAGAAACATCAACTTGAGGCACTAATTCCAAATCAGGTATAAATTCTTTTGATTTTTCCTTTGAGAACTTGTTTCATTAATACAAATTCTTAGTTTTGTGTGTAAATATCATAACTAGAGAGATTGACCATCTCTCTCCTTTGATAATCTTACATTCCATTGCAGAAGAAGTATTAGTTTTTTTCCAAGTTCTAGGAGGAAGGACAAATGACTACAAGAGAATGGTGTCTCTGTAAGAGATCAATTTTTTTCATAAGAGGATGATCAGCAACAAAGATGAGATATGCTGATGAAAAATCAGATCCAAACAATTGAAAAACTTTCAGATGCTATTATCCCCATCACATCCATCCATCACATCTATACTTCATAATAAACCATTCACCTCATTCCACTCTATACTTTCCACTTACATTCACATACACTTTCCATCTCTTTTTGTCCATTCATAACCCACAAATAAAAGCAAGAGGCTCATTCATATGCTTATTTCCCTTTGCCATTTCTACTCTCCATTGCCATCTTCCATTTCGTATCATTTTCATTCCACAAATAAGCCCTGCTTCAATGCAAATTATTGAGTCCATAGTCCTTTGAGTCTAAGTTCTTTGTAAAAACACCTTGAGGCTTACATGCCTTAATGGCAAGTCCTCATGTTGACAAACAATTGGAATACATTAATGTCCCTTGTTCGTTAGATCTTCTAGGTGACTCGACATCTGCAAATTCATTCGTACCTAGCAAGATGTGTTTGGGCATCTTGACTCTCATTGTCATCAATGGTGAGAGTTCTCGTGTTGACTAGTGGCACCCATTAATGGCCACTAAGCCAACAATTTCCTACTATGTTCGACATCAAAACATATTTTCACATAGTAGGAATTGTACCAATGAGTTTTGAATACGTGAAGACTATTATTTTCAGAATTTTGGAGAAGATTCAACAAGTTTTAGTAGAAGCAATAAAAAGTCATCTTATCTCTCTATCCATGACTCCTCTTGTTCAGCCACTTGAAGAAGAATATGATCAGAATTTTTCAGCCACCACACATACAACTCATCCATTCCAAAGGGTAAGTGAAGGTACGTCATTTTCTAACTTTTGACCATAGAATTCCATAAAAATCTAGAATGATAATTGTTGGAAAAACATTTTTCTTCCTCATTTCATAAAATTGCCAATAACATTAGTTGGGGGGGGGGAATACATTCATATTCATATCTTGCCATGTCCATATCATATTCAGGAGCCCACATACTTCCAACATATATTAATTATTACATTGCTATTATGAGAATATAATGGCTTTTGAAAATGTGATTAAAGGATAATTTGGATACAAAAAAAATCATGGTTGTCACACAAGAACCAACCATCATGCAATCCAATAAAGATTTACTTTGAAACGATAATCAAAATGTCATTATGCAAAGTTCAAAGATCAAAATAGAAGGCAACCAAAAAAAAAAAAATGGTTGTAACACAAGAACCAACCATGTTGCAATTCAAGTGAAACACTTTGCAGAAATATGAAGTTATCAAATGATATCATGCAAAGTTAAGCCAAAGCTCAAGGATCAAAAGAGTTAATGTAATATATATTGCATGAGGACATGCAATAGCTTCAGTTGGGGGGTATGTTGAGTCTTGAAAATGTCATTCATTTCCATTACACTTTCACTATTATGTCCATTATATCACCTCCATTTCACTACTATGTCACCACATTCATCTCACTTTCATTATCATTGGGCCACATTTATGTTTTTCCAATCTTTATTAATTCTAAGTCTTTTAAGTGAATTTGTGGTTAAAAATTAGAAAATAATGTGCGTATGCTTATACCTAACAAATGGGTTGAGATTTTTGACATGTGTAGGTTGAAAGGAGGCTTCTAGAAGACCCTTATGTGGCACTCTAAGGCCAAACTCGAATTTGAGTGGAAAGAATCATGGGATCATGAGGATATGTGTCACATCTCCTAATTGTATTGTAACTCTAAGAAGACATGTGTCTTATCAGTTTCTATTTTGATTAGGACTCTAGAGGTAGAGGGAGAGATTCATGTACTCTCATTAATGAGATGGCTTCTCATCTTTTTGTATAAATAGGAGATCTCTCTCCTTCATTTGTAGCTTGTTAGTCTTTTAGCTTGTGAGTTCTTAGCTTGGAGTTTGTAGTTCTTCTTTGATGGCTTTTGAAAGCTTTGTTGTACTTTGTAATTTTGAAGAATTTGAATAAAGATTTGATGTTCTCAACATGGAAGGAGATGTGAAGTAGATGTCATGGAGAATATTAGAATGTAATGTAGAGTAGCTTTCATTTTGTAAATTTTGTTTTGATTTCATTATGTCATTTGATTGCTTTAAAGTTTGATAGATTAGATTTTTCATTCATGCAATTTTAATTCCTGCAAGTGTGTTCAACTGGTTGATTGTAGGTTAGTAATGCACATAGCTTTTTAATGACTAATGACATGACGGAATCATCTTGTCCTTCTGCTGATTTATTTTTTGAGTTCTAATTCCAACATTGTTATTTCTTTCAGTTTTGTTTTGCTCATTTAATTTCCTGCAATTTAGATATCATATTAGTCAGCTTGTTTATGATTACTTTCTATAGACAGATTGAGTTGAACGGAGAAGGATCAGAACGGGGGTTGAAGTAGTGTGATTTGATCTTAGTTTCTTTTTATGCAATTTAATTTCCTGCAATTTAGATATCATATTACTCAGCTTGTTTATGATTACTTCCTATAGACAGATTGAGTTGAAAGGAGAAGGATCAGAACGAGGGTTGAAGTAGTGTGATTTGATCTTAGTTTCCTTTTAAGCAATTTAATTTCCTGCAATTTAGATATCATATTACTCAGCTTGTTTATGATTACTTCCTATAGATAGATTGAGTTGAAAGGAGAAGGATCAGAACGGGGGTTGAAGTAGTGTGATTTAGTTGCTTTGCTTTCAGTCTTTGAGTTGCTTTAAGTTCAGTTTTTATTTTCTTTTTATACAGCGGCAAGGATACTGGGTTTCATAGTCACTAGCTCATTGATTGGTTGTTGCATTCTATTTTGATTAAAGTAGCTGCATATTTACACTTTTGTTTAAGTACTAATTCCATCAATAACATGTTTTGAGATCTTTTGAAGTGCTAAGTTTTGGAAGTTACCATTAGGGACATAGGCCTTGTCTTGAAATCTCTATCCATACTTGTCCTTTAAAAGTATTCTTAAGACCTTAGAATAGGATTTCCATTTGCATTAGACACTTTAGGAAACCAACAAAAACAAAACCCCAAAACAAAATAAAATCTATAAAACAACGAAGTAAGAAAAAGGTTGACTAAGCACATATGGTGCACCACACTTCATCAGTTTACGATACCTGGATTGATAATTTATGTAGAGCAATTTAAGACGTTAAATTGACTAGACAACTGATAAGGATAATGACCCTCAAGGTACTACAGTACAATTCACGTGGTTTGAATATATGAGCTGATGTCGAACACCATGCAAAATCTTTCGGTTGAAGGCCATTGATGTAAACATGTCGCCAGAAGTGAGAAACTTGCCATTGAGGCATGCAAGCTTCAAAGTACTGAAATGGTTGTTTCTAAGTCAACTTCTTGGATAATGAGTTGATGTCGACAAGAAGTGACCTGTCGTAGGAGGGCCTTGATGTATCCCACATCTACGACATGAAACAGAGAAAATGATTTTCTGGAGGTGAAAACGATCTGATGATACAAGGTTCAGGAATGGTGGTCATGAAAAATGAAGGGTGAAGGTATTGCAGTGGATGAGACATTCGTTGGATGGTGAATTATCTGAATGACTTCTCTTGAACATGTTGGCGACACTGAGATGGATTGGTAGTGTAACCCCAAAATATGGTATGGAGGACCAATGGTGATATGACTGGTGAACGAAATAACCCAACCCGACTCAATCATGGTGATGGAGTGAAATTGTCATGTTCAAGAGCAACCTGCTACCAATAAAATTCTTCAAGTTTTCTTCCCTTTTTCCCCAGTCATTACTGACCAGTACCTCTTTATTTTTGTCAAGCTTGAGAAGGATAATATATGCTTGTTCTATAATTTTCCCTTCGGGCAAACCTGTCGCTATATTTTAGCAAGCCCAGCGACAGTGAAACTCCTTCTTGTCTGGATGGACAAGTTTGTTGCTATTGTTTTAACGAGTTTAATGACAACAATAACTCAGTCCTTTTCATGTTTAGAGAGTTTGAAAAGGGACGAAAAGGAAAATCCAACAGTGCTTTTCGTACCATAATCCCTTAAGTTTGAAAAATTATAAAATAATACGAAAGGGATGACTTTTCGATTGCTTTAGCGAGGTGAAAAGACAAGCGCTCGATATTTTTGTTTGATAATCCCTCAGGTCCAAAAATATTAAAATATATAGGAGGGATGGCGCTTCCCCTTACTTTAACGAGCTGGAAAGGCCAATAGCTCGACAATATTTTTATATTTAACGAGTCTAAAAAGAGTTTAAAAGAGACTCATTTTTTAGGAACGAGTGGTGTTTTCGGGTAGCAATTGGTTCCAGGTAAGTTTGGAACTTCTCAAAACATGGCAGTGTGAAGAGGGTGGCTAACAGGACCACTCATCGCAGTTGTTCCTCAAAAGGGTAAAAAATCAAGTGGAAGTATATGATTAGCCAAAAGAATGGAGGTGACGGTAGGAACACAACCAAGGTTCAAAAGGCTGATGGCACGACAATCACAAAGGTTATTTACCAAGGGTGGATTCATTTTTTAATGAGCTTGAGTCAGGAGAAACTATGCTCATAGGAGGGTTTATTTTTTAACGAGCTTGAACCTTGCGAAAAAATTGCTCATAGGCGGGTTTATTTTTAACGAGCTTGAACCATACGATAACATTGCTCATTTGAGTGCGGGTTCATTTTTTAGCGACGAGCTCGAACCTTGTGGAAAGTATGCTCGTGAGAGTCAAAGATGTCCTTCATTGGTAGGTTCATTTTTAGTGAGCTTGAACTCTACGATAACATATGCTCAGCTGCCTTTTTTTGTAGGCTAACAATGACCAAACTACAAAGCTAGAAAAAACTATTAAAGCTAAGAAATGAAATTGGTCGTTTTTTGCTTGCATAAAAAGGTTTGCATGCCCCCAGGCATCGAGAAAAGGAGAGTCTCCAGTAACCATATGGGAATCACTGTAGTTAAGTAGAATTATTTTTTGTCAGGAGCTAGACAAAAAAAACTTTTATGGCTTTGTCCACCAATTAGACAAAGGTGAGTGGTGTGTCAAACCAATCACTAAACTTACGGGGAAATTCATATAGTAGGATGGTTTCACCCACAGAATAGAAAAAACACTTCCTTGGCTTCATTCGCAGCGTAGAAAAAAGTGAATGGTTTTTTAGAACAATCACATAACCTACAGGGAAACCTATTTTTTTTAGCTGGGTTCATCCCCCAAATGGACAAGGGTGCATGCCCCCTAAGCTTAGTTACATTCACTGAACTACTCGTGGTATTTAGGTGGATGGAATGAAGGTTGAAGAGACACTCTTGATTCAAAAAGACCATTTAGGGATGATGATTGACTTGGCACTGTGTTTGAACCGGGAAATGAAAGCTAATCAATAAGCTAGACAATTCTGCCTTCATGCGAGAAACACATCACTCTAAAGAGTGTGGAAACAAAAGCTTTCATGCTATAAACATAGTCACATCTAAGGAGTAGATTATAATCTAACGGACCTTGGACCACCATCACGTTCAAGTGAATGGTTTTCCTTCTCAAAGTTATTGGTAACTTAGGAAGGATCCCTAATGGTTGACTGGTTCCTTTGTTAAAACCTGATAGATTTTGTGTACCAAGCGTAAGCGATGGTGAACCAAGCGCTTTCCAAGTAGTTGAGGAAAGGATACTCACTGAATCCCCTTCATCTATGATAGTTCCAGACACGATCATTTTGTAAACTTGTACTATGATCCAAAATGGTATATTATAAGGAAGGCGAGATCTTGCTAGTCGATTCCAATCAAAGGAAGTGATTAGACTACTTGGAGGGGGTACCAAATAAACGGGTGAAATGACCCCTTGAGTAGAGGGAACTGGGGGATTCTCTTTTTGTTGTGAAGGAATGGGTGGATTGCCCCTAAGTTCATCGAACTCTGAATTGACAAAAAGAATTTGAACATTATCATTCTCACTCTCTTTGGAATGATATCATCTGAAGGTGGATCTTTTGAAGGCAAGACTGGGTCGACTGCCATCTTAACCTGTTGAATTTGGTCCGGTATGGACTCAGAAGATTCAATTTCAAAGATAGGCGTTTTGACCGACGATTCAATTAAGTTAGTCGGATTTTCAACTAGTAAAGGACTTGAGGTGAGTTTCTTGTATCCAGATGGAAGTCACTGCGGTGAAGTAGGACGGTTATGCAAGACTCTTTTTGCTTCATCCAAACAAGGACAACGGGGAAGGTGATGGTCCCCTTCACATAATCCACATGGAGTTTTGACCTTTCCTTTTTGTCCAGAAATTTCATTTTTACTAGTTAATGGTGTGCTGTCAACATGATCACCAGAGGTTGATGACACTGGACGGTGCGAACGGGGAGACCATTCTCTCAAGATCCAAGGAAGGAAAGGACTATTAAAGTGGTCAGAGTTCTTCTTAATCTTAGATGATGTGGAAGAGATCATATGATAGGTTTCTACCGTGGCCACTTCCGCCAGATTACTTGGAGGCGGGAGGGCAAAGGTACCCATTAAGGAAGGGTCTTTTTGGAGACCTACTCCGACATTTTGAAGCGATTGAGAATTTCCATGGATCAATGGAATGCTTCAAGTAGCTTGTGAACTGTTGGGGAAAAAGGTTAGTTGGTCAACGAATGTAATTCCACCTTGGAAGGGAAATGCAATCTTTCTAAAATAAGTTAACACAACGGTGACCATAGCATAAATCCTGGGCCTTCCTAGTAAGATATTGTAGTCAAGGTTTCCATCAATGACCTCGACTTCAATTTCTACTATCTTGCCCCCTAGTTCAACTTGCAAGTTACTTATTATCCCATACGGTGTGTATGTTCTTCCATAGAATGCTTTCAATGTTGTCGATGATCGTGACAAGGGTGGTGAGCCTAAAGTTCTCCAGCAACGCATTGACGTAATACATGTGGATGCCCCCTCATCAATGATTGTTTGATGAACAGTTTTGTTGAGGGCTTTTACTTGTATAAGGAAAGTGAGCTGGGCTAGTAACTGAGGTTCGTATACTTTATGATTAAAGGCCACCAGATTGGAATCCGCTGGATCAATCCCACCTATTGCTGATAACAAAGCCTGCTTTTGGGAGGGGCAATTCTACAGTACTTCAAGTGTCGACATAGCGGATGGTGATTGGGCCAAATCCTCCACAATATTATAATTCTGTGCTGCTAGGGCACGAGGATTAAATGTCAATTTATGTACTACTTCTTTTGGCGGTTTTATAGTTAATTCAGGAATGATGGGTGGAAAAACTTCTGGAAAAGTTGTTGTCGAACTATTGGGTTGATCTGTAGCCTTGTTGTTCGACGACTGTGGATTCCCATATTCTTTATTCCTTGTCGATATCAAAGCATCATTTTGCTGTGTCGATATGGATAGCATAAGCACTTGGGATGGGGAAGCATGATCAATAGAAACCAGATTAGTTTGTGGGTTTGGAAACAGATCAGTCAATACTGCTAAGGTACTTGAAGTCTTTAAAAACTTCGTGACCTCAGCTCGATGTGGACAATCTCTCGTATAATAGTCCTCATCACATATGAAACATGGATGATTAGGTTTCTTTCGTCTAGTAGGGTTTCCAAAAGGTTTCTCATGAGTTGAATCTTCGTGTTTCTTCTTTTTGTTTTTTCCTTTCCTCTTACCCCTTGGTTTCTTTGGTTCTTTGCCCTTATCAGATGACACGACATTAACCTCCGAGGCAAGAGGTTCTTCATTTGCTTTTTGACTAGAAACTGCAAGGGCCTTTTTAGATGGAGCTTTCTTGGTTTGCGTACTTGAGGTACCAATCACACCATTGCTGGCATGAGAGTCACTATTTGATTTAAGAGGGGGAGGAATGTAAAATTCTAGTCTAGGAGCATCAGGAATTTTGTCGTAGAGCGTGCCAGACTGAGTATAGATCAAATCTAAATATTGTGCACGAGCAATGACTTGCTCTTCGATGACAACTCCTCCCTTCGCCACATCTTCAGTAATAGAAGGAAATAATGACTTAATAAACCACTCAGTGAAAAGCTGATCAGGAACATATGCCTTTACCATTTGATGACAACGTCGCCACTCATGAATATGATCAGATATGTGAGTGGTTGTTGTCTGTTTAAAGTTGGTAAGGAGTTTTGTTCCTATTTCATACCTTATTGGTAACTGAAAGTGGGTTAGAAAAGTTGTGGCAAGGGTGCTGAAGTTATCGAATGAAGCTCTAGGTAATTCAATATACCATTTTGCTACCGGACTAATGAGCATTCTCTGAAAAAGCCGAAGCCTAATCGAGTCATCATTTAGGGTGTTAGATGAGCACCAAAAATGAAAAGTCATTACGTGATTCGATGGATCTTCACCTAGATTTCCATTGAATTTAGGAATATCAGAGGGAAGTTTATGAGGAACTGTTGGTCACCAAGGAGTGTAAGAAATTGGATCATTTGTCAGCCGGTTTAGATATGGTAATTCTAGATTTGCTACAAAAGGCAACTGTTGATTCAGGTTAGGCGAAGCATACCCAGTATAAGATGGAATCGCCTGAGCAGTAGGTCTTTGCATACCAGCATAATGTATCTGATGTTGGTAACTTTGATAAGGTTGTTGGATATAACCATTATAGTATGGTTGTTGATAACCGTTTTGAAAATGTGGTTTCCTGTTACCTACAAAGCCTTGTTGCTCAGGTCCTCGGTAAGCTTGCTAGAATTGCGGTTGTTGATATTGTACCAGCCATGGTTGTTGGACCATTTGCGGTTGCCTAAAACTGGATGATTGACCAAGATGCGGAGTGATAGTACCTATTTGAACTGAATATTGTTGTAAACTCTCATATGGTTGCTCTCTAGGAGGGAACAATGAAAAGGCATACTGCCCCCCATATGGTGGAAATCCAGTGCTTAAAGGATAGATCGGTCTTTGAAGACTAGACTGCCCAAATTGATACTGACATATAAGATCAATTTGTTGAGTTTCAACATAAGAAATACCAGATGAGACTCAGGATGAAGAAATAGGAACAGACCATGTCGTCGAAATAGTCCCTGAGTGGACTCTAGCTAGTGGTTGATAACTAGCTGGGATAGATGGTATACGAACAAACATTGTAGGAATGGCAGTAGGAAGCTCGGTCGTAGCTGTGTTAGTTGACATAGTCCTAGATGTTGATGGTTGCTCAGACATATTTAGTCTATCCAAAAGATTTCCAAGCGATTCAAAGGATTATTAAGAGAACTAACTTCAAGATTAGAAGGATATAAGTGGATCCCAGTTCCAAAATGCAATGGAGTATTGGATGGAAGATCCTCTACTATCTCTTCTATGGAAATCAGTCCAAGTGGAAGTGGTAGACCATCAGGTCCATAAAATATTTCTGGAGCCGAAGAAGGTATAGCTTCTGCAGTAATAGATACTGGAGGGGTGGCACCTTCTGAATTCTGGAACTCAACTTCCAGATGTTCAGGGAAGTGAATTTCAGTCCCTGGTTCAAGTCTAGATGGAGTTGTCTCAGGTATAAAAGTGTCTACCATTACACTAGGATCAGTTCTAATGTCCTCTTGTAACTGCGGAGCTTCTTCTGTAAAGGCAGTGTATCAGAAATGATCGGAGTAACTGTAGTCTCTGACGATGTTGAAACACAAGTTTTAAATAAATCAAGTGAATTGGACTCAGTTAAACGAGACCGTTTTTCCCAGAATGGTTTCGTCTACTGAGTCAAAGACGGTTGACTCGCTAGTCTTCGCGAACGACGGGGTTTTGATTGACCTTTTTCCATGATTGCGGATTACTTGATCAACTCAAAATTAAAAGGAAAACATATTCCGTATCAAATAAAATTTAATGTCTCTTTGAAACAACTTTGCTTTTTCAATTTTTAAGAGTTGAGAAAAGCTAAAGATGACTCTAGTCACCTTCGATTTTTAATGAGCCTAAAGTGACAAGTGCTCAGATGGACCTTTTCTTATAAGGAGTCGAAAAGGAACGAAAGTGACTACTCTGGAAATCTAGACAGAGGGATTACCAAACCAATCACAAAATTGCAATATACACCTCGGTGGTAAATTAAAGAGAAATTACCAAGGAGTTATGTACGACAGTCATTCTCCTTGAATGTTGTGTTCAGTGCATTGCGATTGATAGGGCGGCAGTCACGGCTTCCTATGGATAAAGGATATCAGCCTATTGTGGTCTCCCAATATATACTTGACGGTACGGGGAGTACACGTCCGTACTAGCACTTGTCGTATCAAAGAGGAGGAATAAACCAACCTTTGATGAAAATGATAATTACCAGGTTTTACGATGCCGGAACACGTCTCTAGCCTAGACTTCTAGATGTGTTGCGTTAGGTTCCAAAGAATTTTTATGTTCAGTGAGATTTATTTTAGAGTTGATCTTGTTTAGAAGTTTGTCTTTCAAGGTTCACCGCATGATGTAGATGTAAAATTCCTAAATATGCAATCTAAAATGATAAACAGTCATTTATTTTCTTTTAGCAATGAAAATCCTAGCTACTAAGGAAAGAAGATTATGATTCTTTCAACAGAGAGCAAAGTTCACACAATAAATGCATTTTTCTTAAATCATTTTCGCACACAGTCTAAATGCAAATGCAAATGCATGTATTTGTTTTTCGTTCCCTTAATGTGAGAATGCCAAAAAGGAAAACTAAGTATAGATCTGAACTATTTTCTTCAAAGCGACATTTCGACAATTTCTTTTGAAAATGAAAGGAAGACTAAACGACACTTTTTGATTTTGAATCGAAAACTGCTTTCAACACTTCAAATATTAACAATTCAAATCAAATACATGACAAAAAGTACAATCGACTATCTAGAAGAGGAAGAATTTATGACACTCTTCTTTTTTACTCAAAATGATAGTTACGACACTTTTTGCATCAAAACGACAGTTCAATTAAGTTACTTCTGACTAAGGATTTCAAATGATGGACAAATACACAAAAACATTCACTAATCCTAATCAATGGAGGCTGAAATATGTAAAGGAAAGAGGCTTTAGCAATGAGATACTGATCATAAGCAGCAACACAATGAAATAGAGCTGAAAACAAAGACAAAAAACCAAATTTCAAAGAGAGAAACGAGATTGCTTAGTCATTGCACCTGTCCTTCAGAGAAACATGGATGCATCTCGCCTGCTACACATGGGAGGTGTGATGCATACTGGTCTCCAGTTACAGATAGTGTGATGGGCTAGGGAGCGAAACTAAGTTGGGTTTTTGGTCAAATTTGCAGCTGAGTTCAGGGATTTAGGCTGAGCTATTATGAACAGTAAGGAAAAAAGTATTGGGGTATGATCTTAGGAGGTTATTGAGCTACCACAAGGGCACTTAGAATTCTTGTGAGTCAGATGTTTAGTTCATAAACCAACCCAGAGATTGACTGAAGCAACATTCATCTACTTTGCAATTGCATAGCAAGAGCAGTTCAAAGGCTATCTGGCCAATTTCAGGCTTCATCTGTAGTTTATAAAGGAAACAACAATTACAAACAAACAAACTATTCGCTCCCCAGTTGAGTCACCATTTTGTTTCCGGGAAAACTAGTGTCTTTTCAATCTTCTAGTCCCACTAAGATGGGTAGCTATCTTAGAAACAAACAATCAAAGCAATTTGTGATTTCCTTTATGTATGATAGATAAGAGAGAAGCAAAGGGGACCAACTTGGATCTTCCGCTTGGCTCCTTGCTTTATTTCTCTCTCCCTTGACAAATTTTGCAACTCCTCTCCTACTTGTCCCGCTTTATAGAATACCTATAGAGTCAAAGTAACAAAACACCATCAAAGCATCTCGATCTATAATATCATAAACAATGCAGAATCAAAAATACATTGACCATACAATTGCATTCACAAATAACAAGATTCACAAATACACGATTATATGGAGGAAAACTCAAAGAACTTTATTAATAGTAGAAGAGAGGATTACAACCCAGCTGTTTGATCCAGCATCATCGTCCCAGCATCAAAGCCCTCTTCACCTCATGAAAAGCAAGATCACCCAACAATACAATGTCTCTTCCCAAAGATAGACCAACAACACTTCCTTACAAATTACAAAATTCCAGCCTCCTAATCTCTCAGATGAGGGATCCATTTATAGATGTCTTGCAAGGGTGTGAGTCAGCTCTGGGTTTTTGATTAGTGTCATTCCACTGATAGTTCTTGGTTCCACTTGGATATTTCTTGGATCTCTTACTCATACCTGGGCGAATTTAGAGAGGCAAGTGTCATATGAGAAGTTTCTGGAAGATTCCATGAGCATCCACTTAGCAAACTGTCTCTGCCATTTGTCCATTCTCCTTCATCGCACCCTACAAAAGGCCTCTTTAGTATGCATCGCACCTGGCTAGTGTAACAACCAGTATGCATCGTACCTTGACCATGGGGCAGTTAGTATGGTCCAGTTTTGGCCAGTTCTAAGTGGTTTTTCAGGTGGAACTTCTGGGAAATTATATAATCAGTTGACCATGATCCTTTAGGGTATGAAACAACGCTTTTAGGGGTTAAAGAGCCCTTGGTTTATCGACATATGTGACTGGGCTTGAAGTGCCTAAATATGTCTATAACATGCAGGTACCTTTTGAGTGAATTTATTTCATGTGGGAACGATTCAAAAGCGATTTAGGAAGCGAAAGGCAAGAAGTAAATTCCTCCATCTCATCTATCTTCTATAAGAAAAGGTTAAACTACTTTGTTTCTATTGTTCTAGGTGTAGTCACCCACCTAGGGAAGATGTGTTTATCCGTAGATGCAAATTCCATGTAACAAATTGGTGACCATACTGGGGAATGACTTTCGTTCTTGGTGGCTTACCCTCATCATATTACACCCTATTAGACTTTGCTTAGCTTTATTGATCTTATTTCAGCCTTTTTGAATTTTTTTTAGTCAAAAATTGTGCTTGAATGTCTCTTGAATTGAGTCTCCGGCACCAACGCAGTGTTAGTCTTGACACAGTGCACTGCAAAGCAGCCCCTACCTTAGAGACAGTGAATTGTAGTGCACTCTCTCCCTCTCTGGCCTGTGCTAATTCCTCTTAGGCTAAAAAACCCACCTTTGGTCTAATTTTTCCAACGTTACTTCTCTTGTTGTTTGCTAAAAGATCAATGATTCTTGTGGTTCTGAAATCAATTTGTATTTCTCTTCCTAGCCCTACTTTGGCCTTTATTGTTTAGTGTTTCTTAAATGATTTCTTTATCATTATCAATTCATTGTCAAAGTTAGCTTATAGTCTATTAATCTTTTCTGAAAAGGAACTGTCGTAAAGTCTTTGTTTCTTGCAAAAATATTGATTGATGATATGTGCATTAGTTTCCTTTTGTTCATCTCAACATTCAGGGAATTGAATAGAAAAGCTTGCATTATGTAATTAGAGGCTTGTGTGTGCTTATAGGAATAGTATAGGGAAATTACATTAGATGTGCTCTTTGCTATTTAATTAAACATTCTAATTTCTCTATCCCTTGTAGTTAAGGTTTTCATTGTTCAAAATCAAATGAAAATATTGTTTCTCATTATAGTTGCATTCTAGGAATTTCAAAGACATCACGCGGTGAACCTGAAAGACAAAATCTTAATCAAGACCAACTTAAAAGTTATCTCAATTAACCTAATGGAGCATTGTCACCTAACGAATAACATTTAGAGGTTCTAGGCTAGAGACGTGTTTCGGCGTTGTAAAACATAGCAGCTATCATTAATTGCCTGCGATACATTCCGAGTGTGATACCTCATTCCACGCATGTAAGTATACATAGTTCATCCATGTACCTTCAGGTATATAGGGCAGTTTTATAGTATGAAAAGTATAAAGGAATGCTCTCACTGTGCGGTTTCACATTAGAAAATGCTAACATGGATTGGGCCTCCATGTACTTTCAAGTATATATGGGAGGACTGCATTAGGTTGCTATCCATCCTTAGGTAATCAAGTCGGCCGCCTTGTACACCGTGATACACCGAACACAACATTCGGGGAGATTGCCTGCATGTATGTTAAGTCCTTGTTTTACTGAGGCAGTATATTACAGTTCACAGTTGCTTGGTAATCCTTTTTCCTAGATTACCCTCTTTTTGTTTATTTCTTTTTGTAATAAAATCAATCAGCAATCATGGAGGAACATCAACCCTTACCCCGTCGTTTGCGGAGGACAACGAGTAAACCGCCTTTACCCCCTGAAGCTACACCTAGCCGAAAAAAGCAGTCTCGTTTGACTGAATCCAGTACATCACAAACTTCTGGTTCTTCATCTGAATTACTAGAATCACCTATACCGGTAAGTACTGTGACCCCAATTACTCCTACAATTATTGGTACATCTGTTACTGAAGTGGAATCTCCACAATTACCTGAGGACACTAAAAGTGAACCTAGTGAAACGGTAACCCAAGTTGTCCAACAAGAAGTTGATTCTCAACCCAAATTTTTTCAAGAAATTACTTCTGAACCTGAATCTATTCAACCAGAAGTTGATCATGAACCTATCACTGTTCAATCAGAAGTTACTTCTAAACCAGAAGTTGTTCAAGAAGCCCAACCTGAACCTGTTGTTCTTTTACCAGAACACTTGGATCTTGAAGTTGAACAATCAGAAGTTGTTACCATACTGGAAGACGATCGACTAGTTCATCCTCAGACATCTGTAACTGTCGAGACTTCCCCTTTACCACAGGAACAAATACCGGAAATCTATCACATACCTAACGGTGAAATCCTTCCATCGGTTTGATTATGATTGAAGAGAAGCCTGAGGAAGAAGCACCCAGAACTCTAGTTCAATTTGGACCTGGACTTTATATTTATCCTTATACTCCTCATTTTACTGCTCCTTTTGGTCTTGATTACTTTTAGACACCCGTTGATTCGTTAGGAAATTTATTAGGACATTTGACTATGGTAGAATGAACATCCCAGATTGTACCATCTATTACAATTGTGGTAGAATCCCGTGCCGCTACCTCTTCAATGTTTAATACAACTCCTGAGTCACATTTGTATGGTGTTCGGTCCATCCCGCCAGGTTATCAATATTTATTTGGAAACCACTCAAGTGTTGCTTCTAGTCCATGGTCTTCACCCATGTCCTCTACAGGAATTTTATCTAGTTCTTCACTCACAGACACTGAACAGCTTGATCCATCAAGTCAATATCAAGCTGGTTCATTTGGTTACCATCCAATGTATCTGCTTTACACTGGATTACCCCCATACTGAGAACAATATGCACAATCTCCTTATCCTCCATTTACTGGGAGGCAACCATATGATAGTATGCCGTCGTCATTAGGTAAGCCTAGAATGACTATTTTTCAGTGGCAGCCAACAATAACCGTTCAACCAAGGCTTGTGTATCCATCAAAACCAATGCAATCTGTCTCATCCATACCTACTACACCTATTGTTACAACTTTACCACAGTCACAAGCTCAGTTAGTTGTATCTCAACCTTTGCAAGCTGGTCCTTCAACCTCAGACCCCCAAGTTTCAGGTTTACAGATTCAGCCTTCTCAGGCAGTTTTACAACAACCATTTGTGCCTGGAATTCAACAACCTCAGGCCAGTTTACCTTTTACTAGAATGACTCAGAATTACACTGGTTTAGTATATTCACAACCTGGTCAAGCTTACATTGGTGGGAAACAACCATGGCAACCACAGTATCAACAACAACAATTCCAGCAATACCAAACTTATCCTGGACTTGGTCAACAAGCCTATGCTGGGTTTGGTCAACAACAATTTTACCCAGGTCTTGGTCAACAAGCTTATGCTGGGTTTGGACAATAGCAAATTTATCCCAATGCTCAACAACCACCTTATACAGGATTTTCTCAACAAACTTACCCATATCAAGGTTACTAGCAGTGGATGCCTTATGATAGTATGCAAAGGCATATAACAAACTTACCCCTATCAAGGTTACCAGCAGCAGATGCCTTATGATAGTATGCAAAGGCCTATTGCCTAGGAAATTTCATCTTACCCTTGTTACGCTCAACCTGAACTCAATAGATAGTTGCCTTTTGTCGCAACACTTGAACTACCAGATTTAAATCGGCTTACCAATGATCGAATTCTTTATTCACCTGGGTGGCTGGTGATTCCTCATAAATTGCCTTCCGATATTCTGAAATTCAATGGAAACCTTGGAGAAGACCCATCCAACCATGTTATGACTTTTCATTTATGGTCTTCATCAAACTCCCTGGATGATGATTCAACTAGACTATGTCTTTTCCAGAGAACACTTACTGGTCCAACTGCAAAGTGGTATATTGAGTTACCATGAGCTTCCTTTGATAACTTTACATCCTTAACTATCATGTTTTTAACCCACTTCCAATTACCCATACGATATGAAACTGGAACAGAACTATTGACGAACTTTAAACATACTACTATTACTCTCATCTATGATCATATTCATGAGTGGAGTTGTTGTCATCGAATGGTCAAAACTTATGTTCCTGATCAACTTTTAACTGAGTGGCTTATAAAAATCCTTGTTTCCATCTATCGCCAAGGATGTGGTTAAAGGAGGATTTGTCACTGAAGAGAAAGTAATTGCTCGTGCCCAATATTTAGACTTGATTTACACTTAGTATGGTACGCTCTATGACAAAATTCCAAATGCACCCAGACCAACTTTTATTGTTCCTCCAACCCCATCGGGTAAGGACTCTCATGCTGGTGACAGTGTGATTAGTTCTTCGAGCACACAAACAACAAGTAGACCATCTGGTCAAACACTTGCTATTTCCAATCAAACTTCTACTACATCTGATAATACTCCTGCTTTTGAAATAAATGTCATGTCATCTGACAAAGGAAAGAATGAAAAGCAACCTGGAAGCAAGAAGAAGGGGAAAGCTAAAAAGAAACAAAACCCTCCCCCTCAAGAGAAATCATCTGATTCCTCTTCTCCAGCTAGGAAACCTCGTTATCCATGTTTGATCTATAATGAGGATCATTTTACGCAAGACTGTCCTCACTGCTATGAAGTCTCAAAACTTCTTAAGACTTCTAGTGCATCCGTGGTATTGACAAATCCTTTTCTGAATCTAGAGACTCATTTGGTTGCTACAGATCATGCTTCCACTTCACAAGTGCTTATGCTATCTGCCTCTAAGCCTAAAATTGATGTTTTGGTGTCAACACGAAGTAAAGATTATGGTAATCCATTGTCGTCGTCAAATAACCAGGCTTCAGATCAACCAAATCCTTCGACTTCGACTTCGTTTGATCCTATTCCACCACCTATTGCACCAGAGTTAACAATAAAACCACCTAAAGGAGTTGTACATAAGTCTACATTCAATCCTCGAGCTTGAGCAGTGCAAAACTATAAAATAGTAGAAGATTTAGCTCAGTCACCTTTTGCTATGTTGATGCTTGAGGTGCTTCAAAACTGTCCCTCCCAAAAGCAGGCTTTATTGTCATCAATTGGTGGAATTGATCCAATGGATTCTAATCTTGTGGTTTTTAGCCATGTAGGATATACGCCATAATTACCAGCTCAATTAGCTTTCCTAATCCAAGTAAAGGCTTTGAATAAACTCCTGCACCAAACCATTGTTGATGAGGGTGCTTCTACTTGTATCATGTCGATGAGTTACTAGAAAACACTTGGCTCCCTACCTTTGTCACGATCACCTACAACTTTAAAATCTTTTGACGGTCGCATATATACGCCTTGTTGAATTTTGAGTAACATGCAGATAGAACTAGGGGGAAAAACTGTAACTGTTGAAGTTGAAGTCGTTGATGGACCACTTGAATACAACATTTTGCTAGCAAGACCTTGGGCTTATGTTATGATTACTGTGGTTTCGACATACTTTTGTATGATCTCTTTCCCTCATAAAGTCGGAATCACAGTAATTGATCAACTTGGCTTCTTTGCCTCTAGTTCACAAGCTACTGGGAGCATTCTGTTAGTTCACAGACCCCTAATATCTCTTTAGAACATTGGAGTAGGTTTCTTTAAAGATTCTTCCCTAATAGGAACTTTTTCACTACCACGACCATCACAAATGGCGAAAGTGGCAAAAGTTGAGACTTGCAATATGATATCTTCCACTTCATCTGATTCATGGAAGATTCCCAATAATTATAAAGATGATATGCATAATGAAACCATGCCGCTAAGCCCTATTGAGCTTACATAGCAATCAATCTTTTTGGCTTGTGTGGAAAACCCAAATCCATTATCACTAATTTTATGGGTTGATCGTTCGTTAGAATATGGTACTTCCTCTGATCCTTTTTCACATACATTTTCTATTGATGAAGGAATCATCCAATCAATGATGACACAATAAGAACCATGGGAAGATTATTATCATCGATCCCATCTTCCAGATCACAGAGAAGATGTTTCAAATGAACCAAATCACCTTTCAATCGTTGATTTCCTTTCGAATTCTGTATTTATAGACATAGTTGATTCTGAACAAAACTTGTAAAATATCAAAGAAACCATTTCTATCAACATTTTGACAAAAACTAGAATTGTAAATAACATTCATGTTCGCAAATCTTATTCTTCGTCTGAACTTGAAACTTACCGTGCTCTTTTTCGTGAATTCCGTGACATATTTGCCTGGACATATGAGGAAATGCCAAGAATTGATTCTAGTATAGTTGAACATGAGATTAAAATGTATCCTGATGTCAAACTAGTACAACAATGCCTCCATCCTGTTCATCCAAAGAAGGCTGCTGCCATAAAAGAAGAAATTGAAAAACTTTTGCACGCTGGTTTCATTTACCCTGTTCCTCTTACTGATTGGGTTTCTAATCTTGTTCTTGTCATGAATAAACAAGGAATAATACAAGTGTGTGTTGATTATAGGGATGTTAATAACTCTTGTCCAAAAGACAACTATCCCACTCCCTTTATCGACCAGATAATTGATGACTGTGCCGGATGTGAAATATTCTCATTTATGGATGGCTTTTCCAGCTATAATCAGATCAATATTTGCCTAGATGACCAATATAAAACTACTTTTATTTGCCCTTTGGGAACATTCACGTATAGGAAACTCCCTTTTGGTTTGAAGAATGCTGGGGAAACCTTTCAAAGGGCAATGAATTATGCCTTCCATGACATCAAACACATTTTTCAACCATATCTAGATGATTTACCTGCTCATTCACGGAAACGGGTTGATCACCCGCAACATCTGAGAGCTATATTTTTATGGTGCCAACACTACAAAATTCAACTCAATCCACATAAATGTGTGTTTTGTGTTGGTTCTGGTCGTTTGCTTGGTTTCATAGTGTCTAAAGAAGGAATTTGACTCGATCCTTTGAAGGTTAAGGCAATTCTTGATCTACCTCCACCTTCCAATTTATTGCAATTACAGAGACTCCAAGGGAAGGCTAACTTTCTAAGGAGGTTCATTCCTAACTACGCTGAAATGGCTAAAGGATTTACTCATATTTTGAAAAAGGGGATACCCTTCCATTGGGATCAGGTTGCACAAGCTTCCTTTGATGCTCTTAAAGATACCTTGATTCGAGCATCATTAATGTATGCCCCTAATTATCAAAACAACTATTTCCTGTATCTCACCACTACAGATACAACCATTGCTATGGTTTTAGTCCAAGAAGAAGATGGCACTGAACATCCAATCTATTATTTGAGTCGCAATATTAATGATATGGAAGTTAAGTACTCTTATGTCGAAAAGTTAGCTTTGGCTACTGTTCAAGCTGTACAGAGATTTCGCCACTATATCCTGCTTCGAAAGACCACTGTCATTTCGGATTGCAACCCTATGACATACATTCTGTCACGTCAATTTCTGGGGGGCAAATACTTGAAATGGATCGTCATTTTGCAGGAGTTTGATTTGGAATTCATCAAATCCAAATCAAAGAAATATCTAGTCTTTGCTGAGCTTCTTTGCGACCTTCCCTCAATCGATATCGATTCAACAATGGAACCATCAATTCCGGATGAGTCTCTATTCTTGATTTCGTCATCTGACTTGTGGTATGGAGATATATTGATCTATCTCTAGACCCAAACTTTCTGGCCCAATACCTCTCACTCGCAACAACGACGTATTCATTACCAAGCCAAAGATTATCTAATCATTGGTGACACTCTTTACCATCGTGGTATCGATATGATTTTACGGAGGTGCCTCACTCATGAGGAAGTCGAGAAAGTTTTGAATGATTTCCATTCTGGTGCTTGTGGTGGACATTTATCTGGTTATGCTACCACACAGAAGATTCTCTGTGCTGGTTATTTCTGGCCAACCATATTCAATGATTTCATTATTGTTGTCAGAAGTTGTCATGCATGCCAGATTTTTGACTGAAAAACATGATTACCACCTGCACCATTGCATCCTATCATCGCTGTTGGACCATTTGCAAAATGGGGCATCGATTTTATGACATGTAACCCTACCTTGGTTAGGGGGAATGGGTATATAATTGTCACCGTGGACTATTTTACGAAATGGGCTGAGGCCATGCCTACATTAAACAACAACAGTGAGACGGCTGCTCTTTTTTTCTTCAACCATGTGGTTGCACGGTTTGGTGTACCACAAGCTATAGTTACAGATCATCGGTTGTATTTTCGCAACCATATGATGACCAAATTGACTACCAAGTTAGGACTTTCACATGATAGTTCTTCTCCTTATTATCCGCAAGCTAATGGACAAGTTGAGGCCATCAACAAAATCCTTAAGCGAATGCTCCAACGAATGATAGGAGTTCATAAAAAAAACTAGCATTTAATCTTGTACTCGGCTTTGTGGGTTGACCTAACCTCGGTGACAAATGCAATTGGATCCACACCCTTTCAATTGGTGTATGATCTGGAGGAAATCTTACCTATACAATGTGAAATTTTGTCATTAAAACTTGCGATTGACCTGCTACCCGACACTTCTGAAGAAGAAGCACATTTTTTAGAGCTCATCCATCTAGATGAAACTCATCGTGAAGCCGCATTGGCTAACAAAGCACATAAAAAACGACTAAAGGTGCAATACGACCGAAATGTCAAGCCACACATTTTCTCAGAAGGAGACCTGGTCTAGCTTTATGATCAGGAAGCTAATAAACTAGGAGGAGGGAAATTTGAGCCATTATGGATGGGCCCCTATATTGTCAAGCGTGTTTTGGCAAAAGGTGCTTATGAGATAGTTGATTATGATGGAATTCCATTGTCACAACCCTGTAATGGGTTGTATTTGAAATGTTACTATGCTCGATTTTGCATAGTAATGAACAATGTATATATGATTTGTTTGCATGTGTGTGTGTTATAGTGTGACTTTTAGAGTTTTTATGTGGTTAAGTAATCCACTTTGCATTTGTTGTAGATGTCGGAATCTTTGGAACCATTTGTTGGTTATGCCGATGGTGCTAGTCCTATTACGCAGAACTTATCTTCTGCAACATGGGCCATATTCACTCCAAGTGGCGAGTTAGTGAGTTTTCAAGGGATTTGTATCAGTCATTCTATGAAAAATATTTTTGAGAATAGCACATTGATCAAACTCCTCTCTGATGCCATTTTGCTTGGCATTCACCGAATCATCATTAGGATGGACTTACAACTTGTCATACTGCAACTAACAAATGTTTATACTGTCCGAAAATCCAACAATTTATCGTATGTTCCTTAGAGTTTGTCTCTTGGAAATACATTTTGATTACATGCAATATCAGCACAGTTCCAGGAACTTTAACACATTAAATGATTCATTAGCGAACTATATGTTAAATAGACATTTGCAACACATGTAAAAGTAACTTTTTCAATTCACATCAATATTTGAATAGGATTACACAACCATAAATAAAAAACACTGAAAGAAACAATAGATAGATGTTTTAAAAGCTTTTACAAAATTTGTGCCAAGGACATGTTGGTCATATAACCTAAAAACTCAAAATGCATATAGAAAAACATCCTAAGTAGACCTAATGATCCTCATGATAACAGTTCATAGCCTAAGCTATCATGCGCAATAGCCTCATCCAACGGCTAGGTACATCGATAGTATGGCACTGCAGCTTCATCAGTAACTCCTTGATCCAGATATCCAGAATACTGAGGGTTAACCCCACTATATGATCCTACAACTCTGCCACTGTCTCGGTCAAATCCAAATCCTGGAGAACTGCTCTTCCAACATTTCTCCATGCTGATTCACCCGCTTCTTGTTTATGACCCATAGGTTGAAAAGTACCAACATCTGGATGCATGAGTACATTTTTAGTTTAGTCTTAGAAACATTAAAAAACACAAAAACATGTAGAAACTTAAAAATTAAAAATACTTGGTCAAAAAAATTTACCTATAGCACCCTATTGGGCACCCACTAGTAACCTCAAATATGGATCTCCATGAAAGTCCATCCCCGCATATGGATGCTCCTCGATGACAAGGTGTTGCCGACTGAGACAACTGAAGAATGCAGGAGGAAACAAGATTGATGATTGGCCAACGTGTCGAGCCATCAACTCAATCGATCTCTGCATCCGTGGATCTCTAGGACCAGTGAAACTCAATGCCACATACTGACGTTGCATCAATGGAATTATCTCTAAGTTAAAGGCAATCAAGATCGAACCATAGCTAAAATTCTTCGTCTTACCGCTCTTTACCTTGGTCAACTGCTCTTTCATCGAAGAGAGAATTGCCTCACACCAGTTGAATGTAGTTGGCTCAAGGCACTCAAGTGAAAACTACATATATGATCTATTCGCCAGATGAAGTGTCGCACTACCTTCCAACTTTGTGATAGTGAAAAGGATTGTTCGCAAAGGAAAATCATGAACATCCCTGATGTTGATCTTCCCATCCTTGCTAGGCTATGTACCTAACCGACAGAACTGTCGAATGTAGTCCCTCACTGATTCACCCCCATGGGAAGAACCTAAAAGAGATATGGGGCACCACGTCTTGACAACCCTGTAAGGAAGTAAATATCATTGATCAAAATAGGAAGCACTTTGCCTCCTATGTGAAAATCCTGATCTGCTGGATCCCATGAATGAACTAGGAACTGCAGTAGTTCTAGTTGTTTCCTCATCCTGGACAGCCTAAATTATTTGAGCAACCCATAGTCTTTGAGGGCCTCAACTGTACCCAGATCATTAAGGGCAACCATATCATGTTCTTCATGCTCTCTTTATCGCCAAGTAATGGTCATTCTGATCTGATCAAAGCCTGCAATCAAACCATAAGCTTAGTTAGGATCCATTTCATGCAAAAACTTGAAGTATTTTTGGGTAAAACAAATTCATCAATAGTGCTGAGTGCAGCCCAGGCCTTGAAACAGTGCACTGCAAAGCAGGTACCCTTATGTTTGGGTTCACTGCAGCGCATTTTTCAATGTGATATGTTGTGATGATCTCAAGGCGAAGTATATTTACCCTAGGGACCAAAAAAACCTAAAAAGCTTGTCTGAAACTGTAAAAGAATGCACTTAAAGGGAAGAGAAAAGGTAGACCTCCTACCTAGTCCTAACGACGCGACAAATGATCCACATAATATCTCGCAATCAACTGCTGAAGTTCGAGGTGAAAAACTGGTTTAGAGCACAAAACTGAATGATAAATATCAAATGGTGAAAATGACTTGGTAAATTCTTGTTTTATGGTTATTTCATGTCATTTAATGGATAAACTATAGTTTTTTACCAATTTTTACCAATGAAATAGGTATGTTTAATCCGTTTAGTGTTTATTTGAACAATCTTACATCTGATATAGTGAATTTGACGTGCACAATCATGAATTGTACTTTTGACCATAAAGCATACTTTTATCTCTTTTTCGAGCTCTGTTAAACATCGAAAAAGGAACCCCCCCGGGGTCCTCTTTAAGCTCTTTTCAGACTCTCGAAATATGAAAAGATTGTGGAGCACTTGTCTTTTTTAGCTTGTTAACGGATTGGAAATGACATCTACTTAGTATAAGTTTAACCCTTTTCCAGACTGAGATAGATTATTTACGAAAAAGGAATACGTTGATCAAACATGGTCAATAGGTTCTCTCTTGTATTATTTTACGCTGTTTTGGACTTGAGAGATAAATTTACGAAAAAGAACGTCTGTAGTTTTCTTTTTGTCCCTTTTCAAACTCTCTAAACATGAAAAGGACCGAGTTCTCATTATCGTTAAACTCGTTTAAACATCAAATAGGAACAAACTTGTCCATCATGACAAGGCCGAGTTTCACCTTCGATAGACTCGTTAAAACATCACATAGTGATGGATTCACCCAAAGGGTGGAATTATACTACAAGCACATGTTATCCTCCTCAAGCTTGTTAAAAAATAAAGAGGTACTGGTTAGCAATGACCAGGGAAAATTGGAAAAGGGATAAATCACTTTATGGTAGCAAGTCGCTTTTGAACATGACACTTTCACTTCATCTCTGTGACAATTTGGTTTGGGTTATTTGTTTGATGGTTATCATACCTATGGTATATCACACCATCCATCACTTTGGTTTTGGGTCAATGCTGCCCATTCATTCAGTGTCACCGACATGTTCAAGAGAAGCCACTTAATAAAACTCATCCTTTGCAATACTCATAAACCTTCATTTTCATGACCGCCATTCCTGAACCTTTTGTCGTTAGTCACATTCCATCTCCAAAACCAATACACTCGTTTCGTGTCGTTGATGTGGGATACATCAAGGCCCTCTTGCGACGAGTCGCTTCTTGTCGACATCAGCACATTATCCTAGAAGTTGACTTAGAAACACCCTTTCAGTACCTTGTGGCTTGCATACATCAATGACAAGTTTCTCACTTCCGACAACAGGTTGACATCACTGGCCTTCGACAGAAATACTTTGCATGGTGTTCGACATCAAAACATCTATTCACACCATGCAGAATGTACTACTGTACCTTGAGAATCATTATCATTCAAATTCAAGCTTCTGTGATCCATATCATAATGTATAAAATATTTTTCGGAAGAAGTCGCATTGAAGATTTTGGTCAACACGTTTCGAACAAACAAGTGTGGTTCATCTTCAGGACACAATGAAGAAACAAATCAAGGAAGAGGGTTAAATAGGGAGAGAGGTCAACCTAACAACTAGAAGAAAATGGCTATTTTTGACCAGGGGAGGAAAAGGGAAAGGTTAAATATTTTTTAATTAAATTATTAATTGATTATTTTAATTTTATTAATATCTATATATAAATTTTTCATTATCAATTAATTTAACTCAAACAACTATATTTGATTAGGGTTCTAGTTTACTCTTTATAAAGGGATATGCTTAAAATTAATTTATTATTATTTATATATATTAATATATAAATATAATATTCAAAACTAAAAATAAATATTAAATTGTAATGTTACTAAAAACTAGTATAATGTTAACAATACTAATATTCATATTACTAATGCTAATACTATTGATAATTATAATGTTATTGAACACTAGTAATAATGTTAATAATACTAATATCTATATTATTAATACTAATACTATTGTTAATTATAACATTACTAAACATTAGTGTTAATGTTAATAATACTAATATTCATATAATTAATGCTAATACTATTGATAATTATAATGTTACTGAACACTAGTATTAATGTTAATGATACTAATATCCATATTATTAATACTAATACTATTGATAATTATAATATAACTAAACACTAGTATTAAATAAAAAACAACAAACGGTCTAGACAAAGATTGAGAAAAAACTAAGAAGAGAGGGCGGGAATCCAATAGCTACTAATTTTCCAGCCATCATCCCTATTAATATTACTAGAAGACCTCTCAATTTCAATGGCTTCCCTAAACTTACAATGATGGAAATGAGGAATTTTAGCGACAACCCTAGCCTCCTTAATGCATATATGATGCTTGGTCTTCTCTGTGTGTTTGGCCGACACTGAAGATTTGGTCCTCCCGTGCTTGATATCAACAGCGTGTTCCTTGATTCTCTGGTTAATAGAACAACCGGTTTCACCAATGTATGAGGTTCCACAGGAACAAGGGATGATATAAACCCCTTTCATATCCATAGGGTTCACCTGGTCTTTAACAGACTTTAGGGAACTTCTAATGGTGCTGAGGGGTCTAAAGGTCGAGGGAATATTATGCTTTTTCAAGATTCTCGCAATCTTGTCAGTCGTCCCTTGGATGAAGAGGAGGTGGACTCCCGAACTACGATCAATGGGAACCTTCTTGACCTTGGGACTCTTACTCGATTTGAGGAAGGATTTGACACCCTGCCGCATACTATAACCATTATGGACAAAAACATTAAGGATATGGGACTTTTCTTTGGAAAAGTGGTCTTTATCAGAAATTCTTAGAGCACGAGTGGCTAATGTGCTAAGAACACCTATCTTTTGAGCAGGAAAATGGTGGGAATTGGCATGAAGATATTGCTCAGTATGAGTCTTTTTTCAATACACCTCATGGGAGAATGATCCATGAGCTTTCCTAGAAATGAGGACATCGAGAAACAAAAGACAACCATCAACCTCATGCTCCATTGTAAACTTAATGGAGTTAGACTGATTATTGAGATGTTGGAAAAAGAGATCTAATTTATCAGGCTCGTGCTTCCAAATGGTGTAGGTGTCATCGACAAATCTTTTCCAAAGATTGGGTTTAAAAATAGCTGAGGATAAAGCCTTGGATTCAAAGTCTTCCATGAACAAGCTAGCAACGATAGGGGACAGGGGGGAACCCATGGCTACCCCGCAGGTTTGTTCATAGAACTCACCTTCAAAATAGAAAACAACATCTAAAACAACATAGGATCCTAGTGTACAGGAAACAACATCAAAATTTCATATTGTCACCTGGATCAAATTTCATATCTTTTAATTCTTTAACAAAGGAAGAGGAGTCTTTGACGAAGGACTCTGTCCGCCCTACTAGGGGTTTCAACTTCAGGGCTAAATACTTAGCTAAAAGGTAGGTAGGCCCACCAATGGTATTGACAATGGGTCTAAGGCGGACTCCCTCTTTATGGATTTTGGGAAGCCCATAGATCCTGGGAGTTATAGGGCTACTCTCTATCCGTTTATGGCTAAAGGAGCCAACAGAGGTGCTAGATTTAATAGCAAGAGCGACAGTCTTAGAAATAATTTTCAAGGGATTCTTGTCAAGCTTTCTGTAGCTTCCACTATTGATCAGATGATCCAACATCTTCTTCCGATAATATTCCTTATCAAGGATAACAGTGGCCCCACCTTTGTCAGCTTTTAAAACAATGATGTCAGGGTTCCTATTCAGGGATTTGAGGGCTTCAAACTCACCTTTGTCGATGTTATTCTTAGGGGTGTTTCTTTCCTAAGAATAACAGTGCAGTGTTGCTGAATAATATCTTTAATATTATTTGGTAATCCCTTTATCCCATATTCGATGTCACACATAATATCAGCCACCAGAATCTTTTTGGGAGCAAGGGAAAAATTCAATCCCCTCTCTAAAAGATTGAAGACCGGAGGAGGAAAAGAAAAACTAGATAAATTAACTACTTTATTATTAGGGGGTTAAATGATAATAAAGATGATGAAAATTATATGAATAATATTAATAAGTTTATTAGTAATAAAAAACAATAATAATAATACCAATAATGATGGTAATTCCAATAATATTATTAACCCCCCTAATAATAAAGTAGTTAATTCATCTAGTTTTACTTTTCCTCCTCAGGTCTTCAGTATTTTAGGGAGGGGATTGAATTTTTCCCTTGCTCCCAAAAAATATTCTGGTGGCTGATATTGTCTATGACGTTGAATATTGGATAAAGGGCTTACCGGATAATATTAAAGATATTATTCGGCAAGACTCTATTATTATTCTTAGGAAAGCAATGCCCCCCTAAGAATAACATCAGCAAAGGTGAGTTTGAAGCCCTCAAATCCCTGAATAGGAACCCTAAAATCGTTTTTTTTAAAGATGACAAAGTCGGGGTTGTTGTTATCCTTGATAAGGAAGATTATCAGAAGAAGATGTTGGATCAGCTGATCAATAGTGGAAGCTACAGAAAGCTTGACAAGAATCCCTTGAAAAATATTTCTAAGAAGGTCGCTCTTGCTATTCAATCTAGTAGCACTGTTGGCTGCTTTAGCCATAAACTGATAGAGAGTATCCCTATAACTCCGAGGATCTATGGGCTTCCAAAAAGCCATAAAGAGGGATTCCTCCTTAGACCCATTGTCAATACCATTGGTGGGCCTACCTACCTTTTAGCTAAGTATTTAGCCTTGAAGCTGAAACCCCTGGTAGGGCAGATAGATTCCTTTGTCAAAGACTCCTCTTCCTTTGTTAAAGAATTAAAAGATATGAAATTTGATCCAGGTGACAATCTTGTCAGTTTTGATGTTGTTTCCCTGTACACTAGCATCCCCATCAAGGAGGCCCTTGATGTCATCTTTCGCCTTACTGATCCTGACACTACTAGATTAGTTGAGATCTGCCTCACTTCTACTTTTTTCTATTTTGAAGGTGAGTTCTATGAACAAACCTATGGGGTAGCCATGGGTTCCCCCCTGTCCCCTATTGTTACTAACCTGTTCATGGAAGACTTTGAATCCAAGGCTTTATCCTCAGCTATTTTTAAACCCAAGCTTTGGAAAAGATTTGTCGATGACACCTGCACCATTTGGCAGCATGGGCCTGATAAATTAGATCTCTTTTTCCAACATCTCAATAATCAGTCTAACTCCATTAAGTTTACGATGGAGTGTGAGGTTGATGGTTTTCTTCCATTTCTCGATGTCCTCATTTCTTGGAAAGTTGATGGATCATTCTCCCATGAGGTGTATCGAAAAGAGACTGATATTGAGCAATATCTTCATGCTAATTCCCACCATTTTCCTGCTTAGAAGATAGGTGTTCTTAGCACGTTAGCCACTCGTGCTCTAAGAATTTCTGATAAAGACCACTTTTCCAAGGAAAAGTCCCATATCCTTAATGTTTCTGTCCATAATGGTTATAGTATGTGGTAGGGTGTCAAAGCCTTCCTCAAATCGAGTAAGAATCCCAAGGTTAAGAAGGTGCCCATTGATTATAGTTTGGGGGTCCACCTCCTCTTCATCCAAGGGATGACTAACAAGATTGCGAGAATCTTCAAAAAGCATAATATTCCCTCGACCTTTAGACTCCTCAACATCATTAGAATTTCCCTAAGTCTGTTAAAGACTAGGCGAACCCTATGGATATGGAAGGGGTTTATATCATCCCTTGTTCCTGTGGAACCTCATACATTGGTGAAACCGGTCGTTCTATTAACCAGAGAATCAAGGAACATGCTGTTGATATCAAGCACGGGAGGACCAAATATTTAGCGTTGGCCAAACACACAGAGAAGACCAAGCATCATATATGCATTGAGGAGGCTAGGGTTATTGCTAAAATTCCTCATTTCCATCATCATAAGTTTAGGGAAGCCATTGAAATTGAGAGGTCTTCCAATAATATTAAAAGGGATGACGACTGAAAAATTAGTAGCTGTTGGATTCCTGCCCTCTCTTCTTAGTTTTTTCTCCGTCTTTGTCTAGACCGTTTGTTGTTTTTTTTTTAATACTAGTGTTTAGTTATATTATAATTATCAATAGTATTAGTATTAATAACATGGGTATTAGTGTCATTAACATTAATACTAGTGTTCAGTAACATTATAATTATCAATAGTATTAGCATTAATAATATGAATATTAGTATTATTAACATTAACACTAATGTTTAGTAATGTTATAATTAACAATAGTATTAGTATTATTAACATTAATACTAGTGTTCAATAACATTATATTATCAATTATAGTATTAGCATTAGTAATATGAATATCAGTATTGTTAACATTATACTAGTGTTTAGTAACATTCCAATTTAATATTTACTTTTTGTTTAGAATATTATATTTATATATTAATATATATAAAAATAATAATAAATTAATTTTAAGCATAGCCCTTTATAAAGAAGTAAACTAAAACCCTAATCAAATATAGCCGTTTGAGTTAAATTAATTGATAATTAAAATTTATATATAGATATTAATAAAATTAAAATAATCAATTAATAATCTAATTAAAAAATATTTAAACTTTCCCTTTTCCTCCCCTGGTCAAATATAGTTGTTTTCTTCTAGCTGTTAGGTTGACCTCTCTCCCTATTTAACCCTCTTCCTTGATCTGTTTCTTCATTGTGTCCTGAAGATGAACCACACTTGTTGGTTCGAAACACGTCGACCAAAATCTTCAATGTGAATTCTTTTGAAAATTATTTTATACATAATCATTATCATTATCGGTGATCTCTCTTGCATTTGTTAACAACTTACATCATTGTATGGTAATCAGACGGTGTCTTCCCATGTTCAACTTCAGATCACATATTCACATGCTTAGACTCGTACTTGAGCAAACAATTGGACGAGATAGAAGACCCCAGATCTAGTTTCATCCATCCAAGTTGCGATTTCAGGAGAGTACTAAATCATCTATACGATGGCTTTACAGTGATGGTCATCCCATGATGGGTCTATATCTGTAGGTGACTAACTATGTACATCTAATGAAAAGTTTATATGCTGAGTATGGGTATGCCTTCCCTCAGAATTCATGAAAAATCCAAAATATCATGATGTCATGTATTGTACTCGATGCAGGTCACCGTCCGCTTCAGTTCCTCTCCATCACATCGTAAAGCATATCACTTGACATTACCATTTTCAACTTCTTGCTTTAGGGGGCAACTGTACAGGTCTATTTGGGCATGTCACTCCCAACATTTAGATCAATAATTTTAGGGCTCATCAAACCCTAATTCAGTTGTTACATGCCCTAGAGAAGTCAACTCATTAAATGCCTCCTTCTATGAAATTTTCATGGCTTTAAGCCTTCCTGAAATGCCTCCTGGGGACACCAGTGCAACCTAAGCCTTGAGACAGTGCATTGCAGAGCAGGCAGGCCCACTGTGGCCTACATTGCAGTGCACTTAGGCCCTCTTTAGCCTGCGCTAGGCGCGATAGAGTGAAATTTGCATAGGTTTCTAGGAATATTCCTTCATTCTAGATGATTCTAGAAAGTTCTCATCTCTTATCTTCTCCTATGAGATCGAAATTGGATAGGCTAAGGATCCATTAACCTCCTATCCTCTCATCCCTTTCTCCATGGAAACTAACTCCAATATTGGATACCCTCATTTATGAAAAAACCACCTCCATTTCCTATAAATTGAGCACTCATCATAGTGATCAAGGGGCTAGAATATGAAGTTTGTAAGGAAATTGAGTTTATGTTAAGGAATGTTATGTTGCTGGAGTTGTGTGCTTTTGATGCGGTGAGGGTTGAACTGAAGCTGGAGGAGTGGCACAGGATCGAACTATATTGGGTGATACTCTTCATTCTACATTAATAAAGAGATTATTCCTTTTCTCATATGATTTTTAATATCTGTGATGATTATGTGTTTCAAATTCTTCGATTCCATTGTTTTATAGTAAATAAATCATGTATGCTTTGATCATTTCTTGTTTCTGTTTCTCTTGATGCAAGTACCTTTTGAGTGGATTTAGTTCAAGTGGGAGCGACGGGAGCGATTCAAAAGAGATTTAGGAAGAAAAAGGCAACAAGTAAGTTCCTCCATCTCATCTATCTTCTATAAGAAAAGGTTAAACTACTTTCTTTCTGTTGTTCTAGGTGTAGTCACCCACCTAGGGAATATGTGTTTATCCGTAGATGAAAATTCAATGTAACATGGGTGACATATTCCAGTATCCAAAGGAATTTTGATTTAAGTAATATCATCAAGTTCAAGGTGTAAAAAATATGGTTCCTAAAAGATACATGAGGTCAAATCCTAACCCAAATCCACATACTATTGTTGATGATCTAGAGAAGTTACTTAAAAAGCCCAAAACTCCTATTCCTGAAAGTGAACCTATAAAATTGGTAAAAACTACATCTCTACCTAATCAAGTATTAACTATTGAAGATATTTTTTTTGATATTCAGTTTGAGCAAATCTTTGTTTCGATCTAAATCTGAGCCTTCCCTTTCGGAAGTGGTTTTTGATCCTATTAGGTTTGATTCCTATCTTCCTTCTTCTAAATCCCTCTTTTCCAAAACCGATCAAGAGTTGTGGTTAAATTTTTATAAACTTCAAAGCTTAGCATACCAAATTCAAATCACTACCGAGAAATCTTACACTCAATATCAGCTTGAAAACCTAGCTACTGCTTCATCTTCTACTTCATCTCTAAACACATCATATGTTGTTGTTAGTTTACCACTATCTCTGCTAGTGTCTTCATCTCCATCAACACGGCTTATTGTAATACCTACACAACCCATTGTAGTACATCTTCTTCCTCCTCTAGTAGTCATGGAATGGTTCACTCCTTTACTATTACTTGGTCAACTTGCAGCTCTACCTCAGAACTGTGTTCAAAGACTCCCTCTGTTTGATGGAACATCAGAGATTACAACTCAACGACATGTTCGATGAACCACACTAGTTGGTTCGAAACGCGTCGACAAATGGTATTCCATGTGATTTTCGCCGAAAAATCTCTCACAGACATGTTAAAAAACTGATATATTTTATTGACCTTGAAGAGGTTTTATGAGGAGGATGCAAAGATGAGAATCATAGCTCAGAGTTTTTCCAAAGATGTGAAGAAATGGTTTCGCAATTTGGCATCCAATTCCATCAATAGTTCCCAGCAGTTGATAGAGTTATTCTTGGCCTAGTGGCAGGAGAAGAAAAACCCATTATAGATTTTTGCTGAGTACAGTGTTATGAAAAGAAACCTAAATGAGTAAGTGTGATAGTTTACAACACAGTTCAATCTGGATTATAATTCCATTCCTAATGACATCAAACCTCCTCCTAGTTTAGCCCTCCTCCACTACCTTGATGCCTTTGACCCAGACATGGAATATCAGCTTAGAGAGAGAGAGATCCTGCAACTTTGGAAGAGATGTAGCGCAATGCTGTAAGTGTGGAAGCCAATTTGCTTATCAAAAAGTCCAAAATCAAATCAGAGAAACCTGAGAAGAAAGTCACCATTAAGGAGGAGTCATCTTCTTCTTCTGAGGTAAAGCTTGACACTCTGATTAAAACAATGGAAAGGATGATGGACAAAATGACTATTGCTGATATACAAGAGGAGCCTTCGATAAGGAATCTGAACTACAAGGACCAACAAAAATCACAGTTCCGAAATAAGTAGAAAGAATAGAAAAATCAGGATCCTCAAGGATAGATCAGAACACCATTTTAGCAAAAATACACACAAGGCCCGGAAGATGATGAAGAAGAAATTGCTGAGGCTGATCATTTCTTTGAGGATGATGAATCACCTGAATTTTTTATTGAGGAAGATCATTTTTCTCAGGAATTAATAACACCAAGTGATCAACAACTTGTCCTTTCCAATGATAATTCATGGGCAATGAAGATAGGAGAGAATCAAAGGGGATATCAGAATGCCCTCAATCATTTGTAGAAATAATACAACTTGAGGAGCAGGAATGTCCCCATCACATTACATCATAAAAGGAAGAATGTTAAAAAAGATACATTGGATAAAGAAGTAACTCTTGTAGATCAAAACAAAGAAAAATAAATTGTCATTCTGAGTCGGGATAAAACTAATGAAGCTTCTACTAGCCATGTGAGGAAGGACAAGGAGGTTCAAACTGAAAGTCAGAAAAAGGAATCTCAAGCCAAAGGACAACTTGAAAGGAAGGACACTACAGAAAAATAGGTAGACAAACAATCCAATCTGTTTAGCTTAGAGAATGAAATTTCAAAATTGAAGGTTTCAATTCCTCTAACTGAACTAGTTCATAATGAGAAGTACAAATTCCAGATTACTAAGATGTTGAAATTAGATCAAATGTCAGATACTGTACATGGTGTCAATGATGAGCCTGCAATTTTATTTGGTCCAGCTATAGAGGGAAGTCCTGAGGATAATGAAGTTCCTCCTTTCTATCTTAGTTTGAAACTCCATGAGTTTATACTCCATAATGCCATGTTAGATTCTGGCGCCTCACATAACCTGATGCCAAAAGCTATTATGGAAAAACTAGGATTAGATATTACTCGAACTTACCATGATTTGTATTCTTTTGATTCGGGGAGAGTCAAATGCCTTGGCCTTATCAAAGATCTAGTAGTGTCCCTCAAACAAACTCCAACCAAAAAAGTATTGATGTACGTAGTGGTTGCTGATATACCTCCACGGTTTGGCATGTTGCTTTCACAGTCTTGGGGGGAAAATATGAAAGGAACCTTGCAAGTTGATTTTGCATATGCTAATATACCAGTATTTGGGAAATTGAGAAAACTATGCCGGGAGAAGAAAAAGAAATTCATTATTAGTAGCAAAGAAAGACCAAATAATCACCCTATCCATGTTGTACATACCGATCTAAAGTATTTGATTTTGTATAGTGATTTGAATTCAGTTGATGATGATAGTCAAATTGTTCAGATTTTAGAAGTTTCAAATGTCATAAGTAGTGTATAGGAAGATTTGATTATAGAAAAGCATGAAAATGATACTAGAAGTTTACAACCAAAAATTTCATCCGGAGAGATTGTTGAGAAATTAAGTCATCCTCTAGAAAATCAGAAAGATCAGTCCTCTAAAATTATGTTTCCCGATGAGGAAGAAGGTCTTTTGACCATGGAGTTTGATGGTGCATTGGGGAGGGAAGGAGCTGGATTTAGCATGTGGATTCATGGCCCCTTTCATTAGTCATCTAAAATTCCTCGAAACGTATTATTAAGTTCTTATAAATTGGCTTTTGATTGTTTGAATAATGAGGTGGAGTACGAAGCACTGATTGCTGGCCTTAAAATTTTGGAAAAACTTGGAGTGAAGAGAATTTTAGTTTATGGCGACCCCGAGATAATAATTGAACAGGTAAAAGGGGATTACCAGGCCAAGCATGCAACGATGCAAGCTTATAGAAATGTTGTCCTTGATATTCTTAAGACTTTTTCATAATATACTTTATCTTTGATCCCTAAAACTCAGAATATGATGGTTGATTCTCTTGCTACTGCAGCAAGTATGGTTAAGATTCCTACACATTTAGGTAAGAAGTATTCAATTCATGTCAAACATTGCCGAGTTGTCCCTGAAAATCTGAGATATTGGCAAGTGTTTTGGGACAACAAAAAAATAAATAATGTTTTGCAGATGGACGATGAATTTCTAAATTCCCATATTGATGATATATGCGAGAAAGATGATCAGGAAATTGAAGCAAAAAAGGTTAAAATTTGGGAGTTGAAAGAAAATAACATTCCACGAGGTCTTGTACCTTTGGAAGAGTTATTTTATCATGATGATGTTGCTATAAATCCCACCATTGTCCCTACAGTAAAAGGTGTTGAGGATGTAAACATTGGCACAACAGATAAGCCCAAAATGGTCAAATTATCAAGGTCTCTGTCTCCTGAGATCAAAAGTAAGTATATTGCTTTGTTGACAGAATTTTTTGATGTATTTTCTTGGGACTCTTGAGATTTAAAGGAGTATGATAAAAACATCATTCAACACACTATACTGATCAAGCCTAATTAAAATCAATTTAGCTAGAAGCTGAGGAGGATTAATCCTAAGTTGCTACCATCCATTGAAAAAGAGGTAAATAGGCTTTACAAATCTGGTATTATAGTTCCTATTCGATTTTCTGAATGGATGTAATATCTCATGCCAGTAAGAAGGAAGACCGAGGAGATTTGCCTTTGTATTGATTTCAGAAATCTGAACAAAGTGTCCTTGAAAGACAACTATCCGCTGTCAAAGATTGACCACATCCTGCAAAGGGTAGTTGGATCTTCCAGAATGTTATTTCTTGATGGATACTCAGGCTACAATCAGATTTTAGTGCACAAGGATGATCAGCTGAAAACAACCTTCACAACACCATGGGGTACATTTATGTATGCCAAAATTTAGTTTGGATTAAAGAATGCAGGAGCAACATTCCAGCGGGCCATGGATATTGCTTTCACCAACAAAAAAGATTTTTTTCTAGTCATTTACTTAGATGATCTCACAATTTTTTCTAAATCTGATGACAAACATTTACATCATCTAAGAATTGTCTTTCAGAGATGCAGAAAATTTGGCATTTCGCTGAATCCTAAAAAGATTTTTTTTGCCATGGAGGAAGGTAAGTTGTTGGGCCACATCATTTCCAAGGATGGCATCTGGATTGACCCCACAAGAGTTGAAGCTATTCAGCAGTTAGATTTTCTAAGGAACAAGAAAGAAATTCAATCATTCAATGGGAAAATTAAAATTTTAAGGAGATCCATCCCCAACCTCGCTGAGCATTTGAGAGAGATGACAGACATGTTGAAAAAGGACAACAACGTAAGATGTTTTGAAAATGACAAAAAGTTTTTCAATGCAGTCAAATTTTCATTGTCTACTGCTCCTACTTTAATCAGCCCTGACTATACTTTAGATTTTATCATATTTTCATTTGCCTCGGAACATACTTTAGCAGTAGTCTTGATGCAAAAGAAGGACCTGAAAAATGAACAACCCATAGTATTTTTCAATCAGACAGTAAGGGATGCAAGAATAAACTATAACATTATTGAGAAGCGTGCTTTGGCTTTGTTAAAAGCGCTTAAAGACTTCTGAGTATATATTCTACATTTCCATACTATAGCTTATGTTCCAACAACAACATTAAAGGAAGTGCTTACGCAGACTGATCTAGAAGGTTGGAGAGGAAAATGGATAGCAACAATGTTAGAATATGATCTTGAAATAAAGCCAACAAAGCTCATTAAGGGACAGGGTTTGGCCAAACTCATGGTTGAATCTAATTTTCATGCATTAGATATGAATTTGATTGCTACCCTTTCCAAACAGGAAGCAGAAGATTCACAGGTACATGTGTCAGATATTTTCACTTCATCTCCATGGTACTCCGACATATTTTATGCAATGAAGCATTTAAATCCTCCACCGGAAGTGCCCAAAGGTAAAAGTAGATCATTAAAACTGAAAGCTGCAAAATATTGTGTTCTTGATGGTGTTTTGTTTTGGAAAGATCCAAGTGGTGTATTGTTGAACTGTCTTGTTGAAAATGAAGCTAAGGTTGTGATGAATGATTTCCACAAATGAGATTGTGGTGGCCACCTCTTTTGGAAAACCATAGCCAACAAAATTTTTAGGGATGGGTTTTATTGGCCTACTCTTTTTGTAGATGTGTATAGAACAGTAATGAGCTGCCATGTGTAAGAGATTTTTCAAGGGAAAAAAAACTTTTTCCATTTCCTTTATAGCCAGTTTCGCTCTCAGCTCCATTTTAGTAATGGGGTTTTGATTTTGTTGGAGAAATACATCCTTTGTCATTTTCAGAACACAACTGGATCCTGACAACCACAAACTACTTTATGAAATGGATTGAAATAATTCTAGCCAGGCAAGCTACTGATTCTATTGTCATTCAGTTTATTGAAAATAATATGTTGTCTAGATTTGGCTACCCACATAAATTAATCACTGAAAATGTTATTGATTTCAAGTCCAAGAAGATGGTGGAGTTCTGTGAAAAGTACCATATTATGTTGGGGCATTCTACTGCTTATTACCCACAAGGGAATGGGTTGGTTGAATCCTCTAACAAATCTCTGATCAACATCATTAAGAAAGTTCTGGAGCTCAATAAAAAGAACTGGCACAAAAATCTCATTAATGCTTTATGGGTGAACAAAATTAGTACTGAAAAATCCATAGACATGTCTCCTCTTTAGTTGGTGTACAGGGTTGATATTGTTTTTCCTTCATCCCTTATTGTTCCCATCATGAAAATTATGCAGGAAGTGCGATGTGAACCGAATGATGTGTAGCAAAGGATAAGTCAAATGATCCATTTACAACAAACTAGGGAAGAATTATTTCAAAATACTTCCAACCTTGAGGAAAGGATCAAAAAGATTTATGACCGCAATACCAAAGAAGACAACTTCAACTTGGGTGATGTGGTTCTTCGTTGGGATTTATGGAATGAATAAAAGGGAAAACATAAAAAATTTGAAAACCTATGGAAAGGACCCTACAAAATCTCAGTCTTCAAGAGAAATAATGATTATGTATTGGAAGAAATGAATGGCCAAAGTTATTTGGGAGGAGAAATCAATGGTAGGCTTCTCAAGCACTACTACATCTGAAGAAATTTCTGGAAATTTTCATGATCATTGTATATACCAGTTTACATTTCATGTCAGAGTTTGTAGTGGCTATCTTAGGAGTTTGAAGCCCGAGGAGAAGGCCATAAGACTTCTTGATCAGTTTTTGGTTTAAAGTTTCTATTTGCTTTGTTTATTGTTTGTAAAAGTCAGTCAGTCAGTTTTCAGATTCAAGTTAGGTTTTGCATTTTGACTCCATGCCCAATGAATAAGGCTACTAGGTCTACGGTGTTCTTGACACCTCCTATGGAGCTTCCATCCCAAGCTGGAGCCAATGTTAGTGTTAGTCAGTTTTTCCTTCCACCAGTGATCAAATTTTCTCTATCAGAATGTCCACTAGGGTTTAAGGTTAAGTTTGTCATTTCACAAGGTCTTCCATTCAAAAAATTTGGTCACTGGTTAGTGTGTCTAGGATCATTTCCACTCCTTCAATATTTCCATGTCGGGTCACTGCCATCACTCAGATGGACATGCCATCATTGAACAAATCATCATCATCACTTCAGTCATGTAACCATGGTCTTCATTTAGCTCAGTGTCTCCATTAGGTCATTAGGGTTTCAAAGCCACAAAACTCTCATTTCATGCATAAAATCCAGTAGAGGAGGAGTGGTAATAATAACGCCTCTTTAATAATTGATATCAAGTGTAATATTATGTTTTCATATGTAATAACTACTTCAAACTTCTAAGTTCCAAAGGTTGCAGTTCAAGTTCCAAAAAGATTCAATGTCTCAAAAAAAGGGCATAAAGTGGCCAAGTTTCAAATGTCAGAGATCATAAAGTGTCAAGGGTCCAAATTTAAGTTTAAAAGGTTAGAGGAGTTGTTTTTTAACTCATTTGCACTTTCAAAATTCCAAGCATCTCTCAGTTATTATCGTGCAGGAAGAAAATTATGTGAAAATTGAGGGTTTTCCTATATTCTAAGAGAAATGCAACCCTTTTGAAGTGAAATGCGAACCTTTTGACTAAGAGCGCGACCTTTCTGTGGAGGAGCACGACCCTTCTATGTAAATTGTGACCTTTCTAAGTGGAGCATGACCCTTATGTGCATAAGTGCGAATATTTTAAAGGAAGTGCGACCTTTCTGAGCAAGAGTGACCCACAATTCTACTCTTTGTGAAATTCATCATATAGGGATTTCTTCTATTTTTAAGGGGATTTTCGACTTCTTCAAACTTCCAAATATCATTCAAGGACTCTTAAAGCTTCTACAAATAGTAATTGGGCATCTACACCATCCTTTCAAATATTTTTCTCATTGTGAATCGATTGTTTCTCAAGGTTTTATCCAAAAAAATCATGGTGAATGAAACCTAGCTTCTATTAATTTACCACTGTCATCTATCATCCAAAAAACCCTATGTTTAAAATCTCCTATCATTCCACCACTCATTTTCTATTGATTTCATCAAACCCTAGCCTCTTACTACATTTTCACCTTTGATAAATCTTCCACTTCAGTTTTATCAACATCATATGTCCAGTGTTTTACCATTCAACAAATTTAATGGAGAGTGAAAGAGAGAGTGAAAAAAAAGTGAAAAAGGGAGGACATCATTCAAGGTTTGAGCCATCCAACCTGAAAGAAATCAATGCTTCTCCATTTGCCCAAAAATGTCTTAGAAATGTTGGTTGTATGAAGTTTTGTGAGTAGGTTGCAAAGTTTGGTTCTCATGTCCCTTTGACAAGCATCTTTGACCAAAATTTCAACATAGATAAAGTTGTCAGAGCAGGTATTGATTTGAGTGTCTCAGTAGGTATTATTTCTTCATCCATGGGTATTCCAAATCATGGTGACACCTGGTTCAAAGGCATGGAATTGTCCCTTTATGATTATAAAATGTTCCTGAAACCTAATTTCAAAGAGACTTCTGAACATATTTTTCCTTTTAGACATCTAATTAACAAGTATGTCCCTCTAATGAAGCTTATCATGAAATATTTTACATGTGAAGGAAGATTCTCCAGATTATACAGGTATCATGTCTGGCTACTTATGCACTTCACCTCTACAAAAACATTTAATTTGTGCAACTTTGTGTCTAAGAGTGTGGTGAAGATGAGTGAAAATATTCACACCAAGGGACAACCTCATATCACAAATTTGTTTCACCATAGCCTAATCAAAATTGTGGTTATGCGTCAGCTCTTAGTCAAGTAAATCACTTGTGAAACCTTTTTGGATAAATTAAAGACTGCTCCTGTCATTAGTCCCACTGTTTCTCCTAGCAAAACAACATCATCAGGGTCTAGGTTCACAAGGTCGATGAAGCATGGTTCAACAAGAAAACATGAAAAGGTTTCTGAGGAATTTAGAACTAAGGTAACCAATACATATCAAAGAGGGAAAAAGCTTGTGTTTTCTCCACATATTGTGGATGGGGCCAAGCCTTCTACATCAACACAACAATGGTCACATTTGCAGGATGAGGGGGTTATCCATCATGACATACGCATAGTATATTTGGAGTCCCAAGATGATCATCAAACCATGAAACTAGTTATCAGAGATAAGGATTCTCATATCATGGAGCTTTTCGACAATGTGGTAAGAGCCAAATTCATCATTTCCTTCCTTGAGCAAGAAAATGAGCAGCTGAAGGCAAAGCAGCTGCTTTTAGAAAAATATTTGTTTAAAACTAGTATGCAAGAGTCCAAAGGTAAAATAGTGTTGGGACATGATGAGAAGGATGAACAAGAGAGTCCATTTGGAAGGAAGAGGCCCAGGACAAAGGATCTTAAAGGAAAATTGCAGAAGGAAAAAGACCAAAACCTACTAAATGAGGGTTTGAGTCTTGAAGACAAAATATCTATGGAGATGAATGACGATAAGGAATATTGGATAATAAAAGTCAATGGCCATCTGGATAAGCTTCTTGAAAAAGCTAATAGGGACAATACGATGTTGACACACATGGCCCATCAAAATCAAATAAGGAATCGGATTGCACGAGTCAAAATCAAGAAATTGAAAGAAAAACTAAAAGAGGTCCAAGACAAGCAAAGGGAATCAAGGAAAATGGGTAAGAGGATAAAATTGGTGACTAAAACATCTAAGAATGTTTAGCCTATCATCCATAACATCCAAGGAGAAAATTTTGAAAATTTTTAAGAAATTTGGATATTTTTTGAAATTTTGTAGAAAAGGCACACAAAAGCGTCGCGTTGAGGCACGACCCTTTTTCATTGGACATCCAAATGAGGATTTTTCTACATGGATGGATGAATTATGATGAGTAAATGAAAAATATAATCCTATTTTTGCGTGAAATATTCCCATTTTGACCAGAAACTCAAAAATCTCACCTTTTTCATGTCTCTGCCACTAAATCTGGACTAGCACGGTGGTTTTGAGTAAGGTTGGGAGAATATGTTTTTGGAGGCCTTCGTATGGGTCATTTTCCAAAATTTAAGATATTATGGGAGCTAGAAAGAAAAACCTAGTTTACCATTCATTCATATTTCCATTTTTACTTGGGGAAGATACATAAAAATGGCTTCAAACAAGCATGATACTTTTGCAAAATTTCCTATTTTGGTGCACGCTGGTGCAACCTTTTTGATGACTGGTGCAACCCTTCTGGTTCTGGTGTGACCCATCTAGTCTGGTAACTTCTTGAGTACTGAATGATGAAAAATTCAAGATATTATGCTCTATTATTGTTACTTTAGGTTTCTTAGGTGCATTTTTCCTCACTTTATGAGGAAAATTGTAATTAATGAGGAGATATGCTCTCCTAAACTTTAGCCTAAATTGTGGAAACTGTCTCAACTATCCTATTTTGAGGTGAGGACTCATCAAATCCAATCATGATTAGCCTTGAATAGAATTTTAGACATGATGATATGTCATGTGTTGTATTTTCCTATATAAGATGGAAGGGAATTATTTTCCAAGGGTTGGACATTTGAGGAGAGAACCATTGTAACCTGTATCTAACATTTTTGTAAATCAAAGGACACAGTTTGTGGCTATTATTTTGGAATTCTTGTGTAGTAAGGTCATGATGTTGTTTTTCCTCTATTATTACTTTATATGAATGATATTTATCTTCCTTTTCCATTCATCATTTCTTCAATAGTTTTCCTTGCAGTTGATAAACATAATTCTTTTCACTAAGATCTGTTTTGATGGAAACTTATTTTATGTTATGTTCACTCTTGCTTAATGAATTCATGTCTCATACTCATTAAGACCTTAATGCTTCATATGAACACCACAATACATCGACAAAACCTAAAATACATCATAAAAGTGCTGCTACCTTGCTCCTTCATATCTTTGCTGCTGTAATCCTTTGAACCTCTACCATAGCTACCTAGTTTTTCTCCATTATCCAACAACAAAACCCTAAATATTTCAAAACCTACCTGAGCTTAGCTATCTAGCCTAAAATACTTGATCATCCAGTCATCTCTTGGCTGTGATTCCATAGAGAGAGCCCTCTCTAGTTTGGTAGGGCTAGCTACCAAACTAAAAGCTTGGTTTGTGGTTACCTCCATCGATTTCCTCATCAGCCTAGGAAAATGTGGGGGATAACACTTACAATGATTATTTTTTAAAAGTTACCTTCTAAGACTCGCTATGAATCAACTTTATATAGCCTTTTCTTTACAATACCATGGTTCGTGGACCATGGGTGGGTCTCAAAACCACTCTATCACCTACCCAACTAAGGGACTAAAGCCCCTTTGACTTCTCCTAGATTCGCGCTTCGCTTTTCCACATATTTCATAGAATTTACATTCGCTACAAAAGATATTACAAAATTAACTCAAAACTTAACAAAATTGACTCGAGGGACCCCATCCCAACAAGCCCCCAACATGAATTGGGTGACTTTCCCTCGAGTCACTCAACTGGCGCCTTGATCTTGTTACGAAGGTCACTGAACTCCATTTGCAGCACAACTATGTCAGCAGATCCTTGCATCGTGGTTTGTTGCACTTCCTCTTCTAGCTTTTCTATAGTCGACCCCTCCATCATGAGGCACATCATCCTTTGGGTTTGCTAGAGTGTCTTCAATTTTTCCTGGACTGACAGAGTAACCTCACTTTCTTACTCTATCCATGGCTAGATTTTTGCCTTTAAAACAACCTTTTTTCTCTGTATCTCTTCAATTTGTGATTGCAGTTGTTTTTCTTCCTATATTGGTGCCAAAGTGCGTGCAATCGCCCTGATTTCATCAAACTTTCGCTGCATCTCCCGGACATTTGTGCCAAGTTTCTGTAGGTTTGGGTCCTCCTGCAAAGTTGTCCATAGTTCCATGGCCTGTTCAAAAATCAGTTTGTAGCTTGTGACTGCTACATCCAAAGTGGCCACGCTCTCTCTAATGGCTGCTCCATGCTATTCTTGGATTTTTGGCAGAGTTGTTGGCTGTGATTTCAATTCCAGCTCTGATATCTTCTTTTCAAATTCAAATGTTACCTGGCCCACTTCATCCTTTGATTCTCTTACTGTAGCAACCAACTTTTGAATCTTCATGGCTGCTTCAAAATCCCCTGGAATGTGAAGTTATGGAAGCATCTTGCATGCCTATGTAATTGCTACCTCCAAGTTCTGGCTTCGTGCGACCAATTCTTCCTTTTCTTTCAGTTCCTTAGCCTTTTCTGTGAAAATTTGCTCATTGTTCATCTTAACCTTACTAATGAATGAGAGTGCACGTTGCTCCCTGATCCTAAGCTACCTAATACCCCCTCATGAAGCGTGTGGAGGGTCTGAATGGGCAGCTCAACTAAGCTGACACCAACGTCCTTGATCTGTCTGAGTTGGTGTTATAGACAATTTTGTGCCTTACAGCAACAAGCATGAATTGTCAATAATCCAAGGGATCCAAAGTTCCCTAAACATGATGTTCCTACCCCTAGAGGAACAAGGTCAGCAAACCAACAGCTCTCGGATCAGTTCTCCACCTGAAAACACTCAAAAACAAGCAATCCTGAAATCAAAGCAGGTGCTCCACTAGGTTTCTGCGCTGAAAATCAGTTGCTCCATCGTGTACCTGCGTTGCAAAGCAAGTGGGACAAAGGCCACCTGCGCTGAGCGAGATGGGACAAGTGGCACAATGAGTCATTGCTCTGGAATCTTCCAAAAATGACACTTGGATCAGGGATTTCGCCTTGTGATGAGTCAGAGGCTTTGTTTCTCCAAGTGGAAGCAAGGTTCACCAAGTGGACTCAAGAACTGAAGATCAACTAAAGATTAACTGAAGAGAGAGAGGACACAAGGCAGCTACACATCAGTTGCAAGCTGACTCATCCTTTCTCAATTCATCTATATATTGAGCTCTCTCCTATGAGCTCGGAAGGCTGGAATTTTGTGCAAAGTAATGATATGCTGTTGGTTTCATTATTGAGTTATTGGGTGATTGTTTGAGAGAGGTGAAGAAGAGCAATTCTTTCTGCTGGGAGGTGTTGCTGGGTTGGAGCCTTCAATGGTTGTAATACTCTCAGAACCTTTATTTCTTCATTAATAAAAGCTATTGAGGTTCTTCTATGTGCTCTTGTTTCAATTATATATTGTGATGATTGCATGTTTGGTTTACACTAATCCATGAACCAGTTATGATTGCATGCCTCTTGTAGTTTCCTTCTTTGTTATTTTGCAGGATCTCATTGTGGCTGGGCGAGCAGAAGAACAAAAGGCTAGGAGCAAGCGGCCAAAGAGAAGAGTTTGGATTCGACATTAAGCGCAAGGCAACGGTTAGTGCTTTCTCCATTCTCTTTTGCTTTCATAAAGAAGTAAACCTTAAGTAGTTTGTTTTACAGTTGTTGCTAAGGAACTGTCACCCTTAGAGTGGGATAGGGTCATCCGAGTCGAATACTTTTCCCTACAACAGTTGGGTGTTTGCTTCATCTACCTCTACGCGTAGTGATCCTTCTAGTAATGGGATAAATCTAAGGTCCAGAGTCTAGTCTATATCTAGCACCGATGGGCTAGCTTGCTATAGGCTCGCTTGAATCTTGTTCGCTTGTCCCACGATCGCCTGAATTTGACCTGTTTGAATCTGCAACTTGTGCAGATCCTTTTGCACGCTCCCCAGTGTATGCATGTATTGCTGCTGAAATTGTGTCCACAGCTCCGTCATTGTGTCGTGGACCTTGTCTTTGATCTCATCCAAGTCCCCTCAATGAGGACCATTAGATTTGCATGTGCATGCCTCTTCGATTTTTGCTTCTTCCTGGGCCCAGAAGTCATCTTCTTGGTCCACTTATTCAATTTAAAGGGAGTGCTCTTCTCCTCGCCACTGCCTCCTTCCTCCTCGGACCCTTCCTTGTCTACAGTATGTTGAGAAGCAGACTCCTCAACTTCATGTGTGGCCTCCTTCGTGGCACGCTCCTTGTCAGTGGCTACCTTAGTAGCATCTTCCTTCTTTCCATGTGTTTCTTTTTCTTGGGCTGCTGCCTACTCAACCAGTTTCTTTCTCTACGTTGCCTTCTCGTGAACGACAACCTGCACAACTTTATTTTTCTTTTGCACTGCTATGGCTTGCGTGGAAGAAATTTCCCGGGCTGTGCTTCTTCCTGTGCTGAGGTTTGATGGCTTCCTCCACTCAACTGGCCATTTTCCTATGACTTCCTGTACATCTATGTCCGTTACTAGGTATGGTAACTTGTACCGTACTTTCTTAGGGTCTCGCCTCACACAGATGGATACGTTGTGAAAATCTACTTCAAACTCCGCGTAGGCCTCCAATTGCCCAAACAATGTTAGTGATAGCCATGGCTTCTAGCTGATCATGGTGTGAAGGTCCATCTTGACTAGCACCCATAATACTTTCCTCTCCATGACCCTCTCTAGGTCCTTCGTTGTGCATAGCGAAGCAAACTTCGTGGCCTCCAGTAAATCATCGTCATGTGGAGGGAACTAGTTGTCCTTTGGGGGCCTCCACGTGACGAGGGAAATCAATAAAAACAGCCAGGCATAATGGAATTCCTTGCCGTCATCCCATGATTTGTGACAATTCAACAGGAACTCTTTGCAAAGGTACTGTTGTAGCATTTTTGGTTTTGATAACATAAATATTTGAAAAAATGTTAAGTTAGGATATGGACATAACAATATTGAAAAAATTGTTTTTTAAAAAATATATCTTGATGATAATTTCCATATCAAAGAAAATGTTATGTTAGATGTCCTAAAAAATCAAGACAAAAAGAAAATGTTAGGTTAGAAAGAAAAGAAAAAAATAGATTATGAAACTGAGCAAGTCTAAATCCCACTACTTTTTCCACAAAATAATGACAGTCAAACAGTTTAATCTTGACTGCTTCATGCTTTAAATTTGATGTTATAGTTAGAGAATAAAGATCTAGCCAAAGTGTTTAATCTTGGCAAATCAGTAGTTAGGTAGAGAATAATAAGGTGCTCATGAGTTTAATCTGAGCCCTTGGATGATATAAGGTTAGGATTAGATAGTTTCCTGCTTTAAAAGAAAATGGATAAGGGTTTGCTATCTTAAATGCACCCATTAAGTGAAGAAAAAATGATAGGATAAGCAGAGGGTAAGTAGAAGAAGGGTTGTAGAAGTATGATGATTGATTGGACAAAATGTACATTTATCATGTTTTACCATATGTTTCTATGTCCATTAGGCAATTACATAAATCAAATGAAGGTTTACAAAGTCAATTAATTAACTTCCACTTTGATTTCACCCCTTTACATTACTAATTTCCCAGTACTTAAATTCTTTAAGTCAAAAGGCTCAGAGCATTTCTCTGACTTGTGGAGGGATCGGGCCCTCGCCTTAATGACTTAAGGACAACAAGTACCAGATTCCCCCTCATCAAAAATTCATCCCCATTCATCCCTGTATTTACTATTTTTCCTTCCCACCTTCATACAATTCATATTCATTCATTTTCCATTAAACCCCTTTTACCCCAAAACCCACAAAAAGTCATTTAGCCTAAGTATTCATGCATATATGTGAAAAGAAAATAACACATAAAAAAACATCATACTTAGCGTATTTCCCCTTTCCTCTCATATTCAATATTAATACTAACTTAATGTATTAAAACCCTAAAAATTCCCTTTCCCGTATATAAACTCCTTTATTAAAATAACTCCAAATCTTTAGTTTTATTATAAAATCTATGTATTTAATATAATATATCACATCGACGGATCACAAAATTTATAACATGCATGCATTCTCCTCTGCAATTGCGATATGCGATTGTGATGGGTCCGGACCCGACGTAGTATATATCATATTTTAGTGCCATATCACATCCGCCCCTCATCGCAAGTCTCCGTTAAAAGCATAACCCTCCGTCATTGTGATCTCCGATATGCGATGGCAACCTGGACTTGATCTCATTATTATCGCAGTTTATTTCCACATCATGTCTAGCCCCTATCGCATTCCTTTCCGATGGGCCTTCCCTCATCTTAGACTGCATTCAGGAATTTGTTATATACATCTCGTGGCGATCCTTAAAGGCTAACTGATAAGCAAGATCAACATTAAAATAAATCCAATTTACATAACAACGCTTTGTAACATAACGCAAACACATAGAGGTCTAGGTAGAGACGTGTTCCGGCGTCATTAAACATAGTGACTGTCGATCTCTACGAAGGTGGGTGATTCCTCCTGAGAGTCGGTGGCACTAATACGGACTTGTGCTCCCACGTACCGTCGCGTATATATTGGGAGACCCCTATAGGCAATTATCCTTTATCCATAGGAAGCCGTGTCGATCACCCTACTGATCGCGATGCAGTGAACACAACATTCACGAAGATCGACCACCCGTACCGTAAAACGTATTCTGTGGTTTCGCGAAAAGTTTGGCACACCCTCTGCCTAGAACTCCAGAGAAGTTTCTTTTGGCCTTTTTCAAACTCTATAACTGAAAAAGTCCACCCGAGCATTTTTCACTTCGGGCTCGTTAAAACATCGAAGGCGACTAGAGTCATCTTTAGCTTTTTCTCGACTCTTAAAATATGAAAAAGCAAGTTTGTGTCTAAAAGCGTCGTTAATAAAATTTATTTTAAGCGGAACATAATCACCTGTTATTCCCACGTTGATCTTTCAGTTGAAAAGTATGGAGCCCACCAACCAAGGAAGTAACCTTGGCGGAAGTCCAAATCCCTTCTCCTCTTGGGGAGATGTTGGTGCGCCTCATATGGCAACATTGTCGCTTCCAGGATTGACAATTGGCCTACCTGTATGGCTCTTTTCAACTAATGTAGTCCAGATCGCCACTAATCCTGAGCAGTCGAATCAACAGTCAGAACAGTCTAGAGCTACCCACCAGCCTTCCACTTCTTACAATTCTTCCTCTGATCCTTCATCTTCACAAGGTAGAGCCGGCAAAAGTCAGCCTCCCATGGAGAAGAAGGAAAAGAAGAAGAGAGAAAAGAAGCAGAAGGGGCCTATGGCGAAGGCGACTTGGGGCAAGCAAAAGACAGCTGACAAAAACCCACACACTGCACCGACCGAGCCTAAATCGCCATGTGTCCTTTGCAAAGGGGCCCACTTCCATCGTGATTGTCCTTGTATTCCCCGGATACTAAGGGACTGGTCCCCAAGGTTGCACAATCCGGTAGCATCAACCTCTGGTAGTCATGTTGATTGCAGTCCGTCAACTAGTGAGAGTGAAGGACGAAGAGGGAGACCAAGATCACCCTGTATATTGTGTGAAGGCGATCACGCCATCCACCGATGTCCATTCTTAGATGAGGCAAAGAGAGTTTTAGAAGATCGTCCGGTTTCACCGTTACGACTTCCTCCTGGATACCAAAAACTCGCGCCTAATCCCTCGGTAGTTGAAAATCCAGCTGACCCGTTAAAGTGGTCGGCTGAAGTGTCGGTCATTGAGAACGAACCTACTGAATCCAGACCAGACGAAAGTCTAAAGGTCGAAACGACAGTTGACCCGGTTCTTCCTTCAGAGGTTTCATCATCCAATGACTCCGTCATTGAAGACCCATCTTCAAATGACACCCTCACTGAAGAGGATAAAGATGACACCGTCCATATCCTTTTCATAAACACAGACTCTGATGAGCATCAGGGCAATGCACCCATTCCTTTATCGCAGGAAGGAACATCGTCAGGGTCGTATCCGGCCGTATATTCGGTCCCACCACCAAGCAACCTAGTTGTATCCTTTGATTGGAATCAACTAGGCAGACCCCGGTTACCAGCCAGTATCCCATTCAGAATCATAGTCCAAATCTACAGAATGGTGATGGCTGGAACTATCATTGATGAAGGGGCATCTGTGAGTATCCTTTCCTCTATTGCTTGGAAAGCACTGGGTTGCCCAGCGCTTTTACCTGAGATGAGAAATCTATCGGGTTTTGATAAAGGAACCAGTCACCCGTTAGGGATTCTCCCCAATGTTCCAATTACATTGAAAGGGAAGACAGTTCATATGAACATCATGGTCGTCCAGGGACCCTTGGCATATAACTTACTCCTTGGACGAGACTATATATATTGCATGGAGGCAATAGTGTCCTCGCTCTTTAGAGTCATGTGTTTTCCGCACGAAGGAAGAATGGTCAAGCTCGTAGACCAACTTTCATTTCCAGGATCACACATTGCAAATAGTCAAATACCATCCCTTAACGATTTATTCACTCAAGGAATGCCACCGCCCCCGGTTCTACTTCCCGATGAATGCGAGTAATTCAGAAAGAAAAGAACTGGGACCCAGGGGGCATGCACCCTGGCCTGCCTCGGGCAGAGAAAACCTTAGGTATAAAGTTAATTTCCGCAGAAGAATGGACTAGTCCGTACCCCGTCCGAAAAAGGAAGAGAGGGTTGTTCTAGGGTAAAATTCTTTTGTCAAAGTTATGTTGAAGCGGAAGAATCGCTCCCTTTGTCTAAAGAAGTGGGCTCTCCTAAGGAGGGGATCTATTTGTGGCAGCAAGAAGGCACCATCTTTGAATGTCAAGCCTCACCCATTAAAACAATATGTTTTAAAAGAGAAGTAGGGGCAGTCTTCAAAGAAAGAGAGGAAATTGCTGCAACAAGTAGTCACCATCCTTAGCAACCTAATGATAGACATCGCCGAAAAGAGAGTTTAGTTTGCGGCAGCAAACAAAACCATTTTTCGGATAATAAGTAAGAGGACCTCTCCCCCGTAACACCAATGTTTTATCTGTTGCGATCTTGCAAAAATCAAAAAGTGAACTGATGGGAAGACAAGTACCATCGGCACCGAAAAATAACGAGAAGACAAGTATCGTTAAAAATATAGCAAGACGACAAGTAGAAAAACAAAGGTGGGACAGAGGAGAAGAAGAGCCTTGAAATTATACTTTATACCTGGGGGCATGCAAACCTTTTGGAGTGCAAGCACGGGACGACTATTTATTTTTTGTAAATTTTTAGGTCCTCCCTTTAAACCTGTAGGTCTAACCCGTTAAACTCATAGGATTAGCCGTTTCCAGCTTGCATAAAGAAAGGATGAGGGGCAAAAGTTAAACCCTGCCAAATTGGAGTAATTAGTGAGGTATCGCTCCTTAAATAAGATTACCTCACCTAAAGCATTCCTTGTATTAAGACTGGTATAAATCGAGCAGTTTTAGCAATGTTCATGCTCGTTAAAAAATAAACACAAGTTGTGAGCAATCTTTCCCTACAGTTCAAGCTCATCTAGAAAAAATGAACCGGTAAATAACCTGGAGAAATGTAACCTTTGAAAGCCATATTAAAAGCCCTTGGTCGTGTTTATATGCCATCACCTCCATTCGTTCATTTGGCCAATCGTTCACCTCCATATGTTTGTTTACCCATTTTGAGGAACAGCTGCGAAGAGTGATTTCACTTAGCCATCCTTGTGACACTGCCGTAATTGGAAAATTCCAACATGTACCTGGAATCTGCTGCTATCCCTGTTCATCACTCGTTCCTCAAAAGACGAGTCTTCTTTGAGCTCTTTTCACTGACTCGTAAAATATGAAAAGTTTGCCGAGTTTTGGCCTTCCAGCTCGTTAAAGGACAAGAAGAGCTATCCATCCTCTAGATTTTAATCTTTTTGGACCTGAGGGATTATTGCACAAAAAGATCGAGCGCTTGTCTTGTTCGGCTCGTTAAATAAATCGAAAATTCATCTCTTCTGTATGGTTTTATACTTTTTCGGACTTAAGGGATTAGAAGACGAAAAAGGAATTGTGGAGTTAACTTTTCGTACCTTTTCAGACTCTCTAAAAGTGAAAAGGACCGAGTTTTTTTTGTCGTTAGACTCGTTAAAATGATTAAATAGCGACAAACTTGTCTTTAGACGAGAACGAGTTTCCCTATCGCTAGGCTCGTTAAAACATAGCGATGGGCTTGCCCGAAGGGCAGGTTATAGAACAAGCATATGTTATCCTCCTCAAGCTTGACAAAAATAAAGAGGTACTGGTCAGCAATGACTGGGGAAAAATTGGGAGAACCTCACAGCATTAATGGTAGCAAGTCGCTCTTGAACATGACACTTTGTCCTCTGTATCACATCGGGTTGGGTTGTTTCATTCACCGGTCTCATAACCATGGTCCTCGCCACACCATCCGCAATTGGGGTAATGCTACCAATCCATCACATCAGTGTCGTTATATGTTCAAGAGATGTGGTTCTGCAAAGAGTCAACCATGTTCCACCCACTGCCATACATTATCCTTCATCCACTTCATGACCGCCATCCTGAATCATACATCACAGTTTGTTTTCACCTCATCACAATCACTAGCTTCGTTCCGTGTCACTGATGTGGGATTCATTAAGGCCCTCCTTTGACGGATCGCTCCTTGTCGACATCAGCTCATTATCCAAGGAGTTGATCTAGGAACACCCCCCTCAGTACTTTGAAGCTTGCATGCCTCAATGGCAAGTTTCTCACTTCCGGCGACAGGTATACATCAATGACCTTCGACCAAAAGATTTTGCATGGTGGTCGACGCCAAGTCCTTTATTCCCACCATGTGGATTGTACTGCCGTACCTTGAGGGTCATCATCCTTATCGGTGATTCCTCTCGCGCTTGTTAACGGTTTACATCATTGACCGGTAATCAAGCGATGTCTTTCCATGTTCGACTTCAAGAAATTCTCACATGGATCGACTTGTACATCGAGTGAAGATCGGAAGAGATTGAAGACCCCGGATCTAGTTTCATCCATCCGGGCTGCGATATATATTCAGGACATAAAGACATTTGATATGTACATCATTACAGCAGATGATCATCCTTCTCAAAGGATGATAATTTCAGCAGAGAATTATCAGTCTACAATCAGACGATCGTCTGTTCTATGTACCAAAATGTATTTATAAAGCTGAGCATGGGAATGCCCGCCTCAGCTAGATCATGAAAATGTATGAAAAATAATGTATTGTATTGTATCTTATTACAGGACACTTCTCAGCAGATTGAATGAACTTCGGATCCTCTCAATAAATCATTTCACCCGATAAACGACCTCATACTTTAGGGGGCATCTGTTATAGACAATTTTGTGCCTTACAGCAACAAGCATGAATTTTCAATAATCCAAGGGATCCAAAGTTCCCTAAACATGATGTTCCTACCCCTAGAGGAACAAGGTCAGCAAACCAACAGCTCTTGGATCAGTTCTCCACCTGAAAACACTCAAAAACAAGCAATCCTGAAATCAAAGCATGTGCTCCACTAGGTTTCTGCGCTGAAACTCAGTTGCTCCATGGTGTACCTGAGTTGCAAAGCAAGTGGGACAAAGGCCACCTGCGCTGAGCGAGATGTGACAAGTGGCACAATGAGTCATTGCTCTGGAATCTTCCAAAAATGACACTTGGATCAGGGATTTCGCCTTGTGATGAGTCAGAGGCTTTGTTTCTCCAAGTGGAAGCAAGGTTCACCAAGTGGACTCAAGAACTGAAGATCAACTAAAGATTAACTGAAGAGAGAGAGGACACAAGGCAGCTACACATCAGTTGCAAGCTGACTCATCCTTTCTCAATTCATCTATATATTGAGCTCTCTCCTATGAGCTCGGAAGGCTGGAATTTTGTGCAAAGTAATGATATGCTGTTGGTTTCATTATTGAGTTATTGGGTGATTGTTTGAGAGAGGTGAAGAAGAGAAATTCTTTCTGCTGGGAGGTGTTGCTGGGTTGGAGCCTTCAATGGTTGTAATACTCTCAGAACCTTTATTTCTTCATTAATAAAAGCTATTGAGGTTTTTCTATGTGCTCTTGTTTCAATTATATATTGTGATGATTGCATGTTTGGTTTACACTAATCCATGAACCAGTTATGATTGCATGCCTCTTGTAGTTTCCTTCTTTGTTATTTTGCAGGATCTCATTGTAGCTGGGCGAGCAGAAGAACAAAAGGCTAGGAGCAAGCGGCCAAAGAGAAGAGTTTGGATACGACATTAAGCGCAATGCAACGGTTAGTGCTTTCTCCATTCTCTTTTGCTTTCATAAAGAAGTAAACCTTAAGTAGTTTGTTTTACAGTTGTTGCTAAGGAACTGTCACTCTTAGAGCGGGATAGGGTCATCCGAGTCGGATACTTTTCCCTACAACAGTTGGGTGTTTGCTTCATCTACCTCTACGCGTAGTGATCCTTCTAGTAATGGGATAAATCTAAGGTCCAGAGTCTGGTCTATATCTAGCACCGATGGGCTAGCTTGCTATAGGCTCGCTTGAATCTTGTTCGCTTGTCCCACGATCGCCTGAATTTGACCTGTTTGAATCTGCAACTTGTGCAGATCCTTTTGCACGCTCCCCAGTGTATGCATGTATTGCTGCTGAAATTGTGTCCACAGCTCCGTCATTGTGTCGTGGACCTTGTCTCTGATCTCATCCAAGTCCCCCTCAATGAGGACCATTAGATTTGCATGTGCATGCCTCTTCGATTTTTGCTTCTTCCTGGGCCCAGAAGTCATCTTCTTGGTCCACTTATTCAATTTAAAGGGAGTGCTCTTCTCCTCGCCACTGCCTCCTTCCTCCTCGGACCCTTCCTTGTCTACAGTATGTTGAGAAGCAGACTCCTCAACTTCCTGTGTGGCCTCCTTCGTGGCACGCTCCTTGTCAGTGGCTACCTTAGTAGCAACTTCCTTCTTTCCATGTGTTTCTTTTTCTTGGGCTGCTGCCTACTCAACCAGTTTCTTTCTCTACGTTGCCTTCTCGTGAACGACAACCTGCACAACTTTCTTTTTCTTTTGCACTGCTATGGCTTGCGTGGAAGAAATTTCCCGGGCTGTGCTTCTTCTTGTGCTGAGGTTTGATGGCTGCCTCCACTCAACTGGCCATTTTCCTATGACTTCCTGTACATCTATGTCCGTTACTAGGTATGGTAACTTGTACCATACTTTCTTAGGGTCTCGCCTCACACAGATGGATACGTTGTGAAAATCTACTTTAAACTCCGCGTAGGCCTCCAATTGCCCAAACAATGTTGGTGATAGCCTTGGCCTCTAGCTGATCATGGTGTGAAGGTCCATCTTGACTAGCACCCATAATACTTTCATCTCCATGACCCTCTCTAGGTCCTTCGTTGCCCATAGCGAAGCAAACTTCGTGGCCTCCAGTAAATCATCGTCCTGTGGAGGGAACTAGTTGTCCTTTGGGAGCCTCCACGTGACGAGGGAATTCAATAAAAACAGCCAGGCATAATGGAATTCCTTGCCGTCATCCCATGATTTGTGACAATTCAACAGGAACTCTTTGCAAAGGTACTGTTGTAGCATTTTTGGTTTTGATAACATAAATATTTGAAAAAATGTTAAGTTAGGATATGGACATAACAATATTGAAAAAATTGTTTTTAAAAAAATATATCTTGATGATAATTTCCATATCAAAGAAAATGTTATGTTAGATGTCCTAAAAAATCAAGACAAAAAGAAAATGTTAGGTTAGAAAGAAAAGAAAAAAATAGATTCTGAAACTGAGCAATTCTAAATCCCACTACTTTTTCCACAAAATAATGACAGTCAAACAGTTTAATCTTGACTGCTTCATGCTTTAAATTTGATGTTATAGTTAGAGAATAAAGATCTAGCCAAAGTGTTTAATCTTGGCAAATCAGTAGTTAGGTAGAGAATAATAAGGTGCTCATGAGTTTAATCTGAGCCCTTGGATGATATAAGGTTAGGATTAGATAGTTTCCTGCTTTAAAAGAAAATGGATAAGGGTTTGCTATCTTAAATGCACCCATTAAGTGAAGAAAAAATGATAGGATAAGCAGAGGGTAAGTAGAAGAAAGGTTGTAGAAGTATGATGATTGATTGGACAAAATGTACATTTATCATGTTTTACCATATGTTTCTATGTCCATTAGGCAATTACATAAATCAAATGAAGGTTTACAAAGTCAATTAATTAACTTCCACTTTGATTTCACCCCTTTACATTACTAATTTCCCAGTACTTAAATTCTTTAAGTCAAAAGGCTCAGGGCATTTCTCTGAATTGTGGAGGGATCGGGCCCTCGCCTTAATGACTTAAGGACAACAAGTACCAGATTCCCCCTCATCAAAAATTCATCCCCATTCATCCCTGTATTTACTATTTTTCCTTCCCACCTTCATACAATTCATATTCATTCATTTTCCATTAAACCCCTTTTACCCCAAAACCCACAAAAAGTCATTTAGCGTAAGTATTCATGCATATATGTGAAAAGAAAATAACACATAAAAAAACATCATACTTAGCGTATTTCCCCTTTCCTCTCATATTCAATATTAATACTAACTTAATGTATTAAAACCCTAAAAATTCCCTTTCCCGTATATATTAACTCCTTTATTAAAATAACTCCAAATATTTAGTTTTATTATAAAATCTATGTATTTAATATAATATATCACATCGACGGATCACAAAATTTATAACATGCATGCATTCTCCTCTGCAATTGCGATATGCGATTGTGATGGGTCCGGACCCGACGTAGTATATATCATATTTTAGTTCCATATCACATCCGCCCCTCATCGCAAGTCTCCGTTAAAAGCATAACCCTCCGTCATTGTGATCTCCGATATGCGATGGCAACCTGGACTTGATCTCATTATTATCGCAGTTTATTTCCACATCGTGTCTAGCCCCTATCACATTCCTTTCCGATGGGCCTTCCCTCGCTAAATGGAAATTTCGATATGCGATAAACACGGACTCAACATTATTTATCCACCCAAATTCATACATTTTCAAGTCCGCCACATCGCGTTTTGCAAAGGTTTTCTTTGTTAAAATGCTTTTACGATTTAAACAAAGAATCAACTAAAACCTTTGTTTAAACCATAAAACCTCCATTTAATCGTTAAATCTTAGTTTTAAGCCATAATAAAGCCATTGTCACCATAATTAATCATCGGGACCCTCCACGCTGCTCTTTCGCTCCACCACTATTCACTTTGCCCGATAATTCAAAAAGTTAACTGTTTTGCCGTTTTAACATGAAAAACACCATTTTGACTCTGTTTCGCCCTTTTACCTGTCAAGCCTCCATAAGACTCTATGACCAATAAAGCCACTGTTTTACCTTCTGATATGCTCTGGACTCCTTCCAATAGCCTTTAAAGCTCAAATAAAGCCATCAAAGACCTTCTCTATCACCTATATTTTTCTTAATAGTTTCTGTGTTTTGCAAGTAAAGAGTTTTGTTCCAGGCGTACAAAGAAAATCCTATATATAGTTTGAAGACAAGTATGATGACCATGTCACATCACTTTATCCTGTAATAGGAAATGTAAAGCATTTTACTATTGAAAAACATAGTAAAAACCTGAAGCGCTTAGTAAAGGTAGAAAGGAATACAGTAAAGGTTACTCAGCAGGGTTAAAAATATTTAATAGAGTTTAAAGAGTATCTGGTGAAAGATTAAATGAAGGGATCGACCAGAGTAAAAGATACAAACAATCAAGCAAACTTAATGGGAAAATATCAAACAAACAAAGTTAGCACATCCTGAATAAAAGGGACAGCAAGAAGCAGTTCAATAGCTGTCCCTATCTTCTTGCACGAAGATATTTCTTTTCCTAAATTAAATCTTAATCAGTTTTAGGAGATTTTCTTAGTTTCATTATTGTACAAATAACTCTCTTCTCGATTTGTAAAGGGTTCAAAGTTCATGGTTTATTACTCATTACTTGTTAAGTCTTGATTGTTTATTCCATTTTGAACTTGGTTGCACCTTTGAAGGAAGCTTTTTTATGGACATGTGATGTACTCATTCTTTCTAGAACCTTAATACAAAGTGGAGGATTTTGAATTTGGTTTTACGCAGTTTGTGTTATCCTGTAAGTTTTTCCAGTTATCAATCATTATGTTTTTCTTCATATGCTTATGACTTATAGAGATATATAGGTAGGAACAATTGTGTCACAATTTATTCCTATAAGCTCTTGAAGTGATCATCTATTAAGAGATTGGATTAATGAATTTTCTGTTTAGCTAATCCCATCATTCTCTCACCCTGATGATGGATCCCATTTGGGATTTGAAACGTTGGTGCAAAATGGTTCTAACTGTGGATTCTCCGGTCAATGATTCAAAAGATACAAGCCACAGATCTCTTAAATCCAAAATCATTAGCATCTTGTGTAAGCTTAATTATACTGCCTTGAATATTTTGAACATAGTTTAGAAGGTTTTCACACTTATGATTGTTCTGTTTTACAGTCTGGAAACTGTGATAATCATATTATTTTTTGTCTTCCTCTCACCACTATTTGATCTATATCACTGTGTAAAGCTTTATAGCAGCCCTTCGATGAAATATTAATATTATCCAAAGGATTAAATATTTAAATTATAAATCTGTCTTCTTTCATTGGTCTTCCAAAAACTAAAACGAACAGCCCCAAAACAATTATTTTAGATGCTCTGGAATTGGTAGCTGACCTACTTGTCGTGGCGGAAAAAGTCGTTTGTGCGGACACAACTGACCTCCCTAGGAGTCTAAACTCTCTAGCGACAAACAAGACAAAATGGAGTGATCTTTCTCTAAATATACCTTTTACAACATGAAAACTACGAGTGTTTAGGCTTACCTTATTCCAAAACGCTGTTGTTGTAGTCCGTCCTTGCCGATCCGGATGAGCTCCTCCTTCAAGTCAATTCCTGCAAGCACAAACAATCAAACAATTACCAAGCACTTGTATTTCATATAATAAAACATATATTCAACATGCAGACCAAGGAACACATGAAATAACTCATTAACACAAGCTATTGAGAAAAATAAACCAGTTTGTATTAATAACGAAACAAAGAAACTCTTACAACCTGGCCTTGGTGTTGTGCAAGTTCCTCCCAGGGTCCATCAAGGGTTTTCCTCTACTTTGACAAAGCTCACCCACTTCCAAGTAGAATCAAGCAAAGACAATCTCTCCTCACAAGGTTCTAAATGGGAGTCCTAATTCCTGCAGCGTTTACCCAAAGAAAATGTATAGCTCTAACCTCTCCTCCCTCTGGCTCAATGTCTTTATTTATAATGCTGTAAAGAGGTTATTCAGGTCCACCATCAATGGGATAATCCCCCTCTTTGGGTGGGATAGCTCCCTTATTGATGGGATAAGTTCCCCCTTAATAGAGATACATGAACCAACTGGAGGCGCATCCATTTCATCAAACCGACCTCTAGAAGGTTCTAGAAGTAACCACAAGTAACTTTTTTAAGATGAAACTCGCGCATTTTGCCTTTTACAGAAGGACGCACCCGTCCCTTAACATACAGAGCGTCCATGGACGCAGCTTTTGTGAACATGGTGAGCGTCCCCGCAGGTAAGGCTAGAGATAACTTGCGACCCCAGAGATAAACATATTTTTTACAAGACTTTCTCTCTTCTTTGAGTTTGAGATGGATAGCAAAGGCATAAGACTTGCCTAAGAGGGTAGCATGACTGTTGATTTGAGCCATACTAACTGTAAGTAGTCATGGTGACATTTTTTAGTGTAACAGATTGCCCCCTAAAGTGCGAAGCCTGGAATAGATTAGGGTTTTGTAATTCTAGGAAGGGTGAAGCGCTTTATCATTTCAAGGATTGTCTTGTGGATGACCTGGTTGGAACCTGCAATTTTCAACACAAAATACATGTATAAGATTATATCATCACTGAGGTAGGCATTCCCATACTCAGATTCAAAACTTTAACTAATGGACTAACTATTCTGATACAGGAATGATCTTGCAGTACATCATTTTTTATAGACTTTTGTAGACACAGTATGGACGCAGCCATCTGTTTATGATTAGTCTACATAGATAATGAATACAAAACTCCTCGCAGCCTGGATGGTAGAAACTAGATCCAGGGTCTTCACTTCTACTTCCCGAATTGGTACGATTCTAACCATGTGATTAAATGATTTGATGTCGAACATGTTAGAAACCACTTGATTACCAGTCGATGATGTAAACTGTTAACAAGCGTGAGAGAGACAACCAGTAATGTCAATGGTTCTCAAAGTACCAAGCACAACCCGTGAAATGTGAATAGATGTTTTGATGTCGAACACTTCACGGAATCCTTTGATCGAAAGTCAATGATGTAAACTGACGTCAAAGGCGAGAAACCTGCCATTGATGCATGCAGACTTCAAGGTACTGTCGATTCCTAAGTCATCTTTCTAGATAATGTGTCGATGTCGATAGAAAGCGACCCGTTGCAGGCAAGCCTGCAACACGAAATCATTGTTCAAGTTGAAGAAATGTTGCTGTAAGGACTGACTCAGGGATGGTCAAATGGATGACAAGTATTTTGCAGATGAAAGTTTTTCTTGCAGACCTCTTGAACACATAACGACACGACAGATGGCTTGGTGACGAATAACTCAAAGTTAATCCCTGGAACCCGGTTAAAGACTTTCAAAGTGGTTTGGTCAACTGTGAGGTAAAAGATTTCCCAACCCAGGTGAATGAAAAGTGTCGTGTTCAAGAGCGGTAATAAAGTTTCTTTTGAGATAAAAGGTAACAAATAGGCTCATTCTTCTCTCTTTTCCCCCACCATTTCTGGCAAGTACCTCTTTATTTTTAACAAGCTTGAGGAGGATAACATATGCTTGATTATAAGCTCATCCTTCGGACGAGTCCAACCTAGTTTAAATTCGAACCCTAGGAAGGAGTGGTTCGTTCCTGTTTGTAATTGAACAGGTCCTTTACTGTAAAAGTTTAACGAGCCCAGTATAGGAGAAACTCGGCGTTTTTCAATTTTAGAGAGTCTGAAAAACTTAAGGAAACTCCACGTTGAACTTTTTCGTAAATTTGTGTCCCTCAAGCCCGAAAAAGTATAAAATAATACCTGGGGGAACCGCTTGATCTTGCGACCAAGGAGTACTTTCATAATAGTGTCGTCGACCTGAAAAGTAAAAAGCGATCAAGGACACGTCGTTTTATTTCCTTATCGAGTTTGAAACGACAAAAACCCGGCAATCTTTTCCTGATTTTATGGTCAGAAAAGAGCTAAAAGGGGACCGTCTTTTAAATCCGTTTTAACGAGTGTAAAAGAAACACTCGGCGATCTTTTCATGTTTTAGGAGTCAGAAAAGGGCTTAAAAGATGACTCTGATATTTTTATTTGTGAAAAATGACAATTTCCCTCGAAATCCCTTTGTCCTGCACAAAAGCAACACATTACTCATACCTGTTTAAAATAGGCAAAAATACATCGAAAAACATCTTTTCATGGTAAAAAATGAACTAATTCATCCAAAAAACCTATAAAAAGACCTTTTACCATGTCATTTTTACCGTTTGACTTTGGAGGTTGAAAAAGGAGCTTTTGACAAGAAACTTCCCGTGGTCGCTGCGGAAAATCTGACCGTCGGAATCGAACGCCGTCTCATCCAGGTATTTTACACATCCTACTCTGCATTTCTATCCGTTTAGAATTAATTTTTAGGTCTTAGTTTCATTTTTTGGGGGGGTTTTGGTTTTGGAATGCGCCTCTCGGCGGACGCAGGTGCCCTTCGGGTGACCTGCGTCCCCCGACTTTTTCTCATACGGGAAAACGGTCGGAAGACGCGGCCCGCCTTCAGGCCAGCCGCGTCCGGGCGCCCTGTGCTACAAAGCCGGGGTGCGTCTTCCGAGAAGTGCGCATTTCAAAACCCCAACTCCCTCAAAAACCTACCAAAAATTCCCAAATCAATTTCTAATTGCTATTTTTGATGTGCAGGGCATTAATCATGTTAGACTGGAGAGAAAGAGAGCATGTAGAGGAAGATGAAGCTGCAATAAATCATCAACCTTCCCTGGATGCCCTAAGAGCATGCGGATTATACAAATATTGGACCATACCGGGCATGAGGGGCCAGGTAAGATTCTTGGAATGGCTGGTTGAGCGATGGAACGTTCAAGAACAATGCTTTTACATAGGAGGGCACCAGCTCGAGATAGAGCCCTCGGATGTATACTTTCTCACTGGCTTGCCAAACAGAGGTGAGCAACTCAATCTTGCGGGGACTAGGCCGGGTGGCCAATCCCTTGATAGTCTCCGCGAGGATTGGTGCACACGTGGGGCTCACCATTCAAAAGGCATAGAGATAAAACACATCACTCTGCCTGAACTCAAAGTCATAGCGTTCACGGTTACCAGAATTTGCGGCGCGGCCGCTTTACACATTGCTTCCGGATCCCAAATGCGGATGGCAATTGACTGTTACCAAGGCACCATTTTCAACTGGTGTGAAGCTGTGTCGGCTCATATGAAGAGCCAACTGACCAAGGCAAAGAACGGACGACTAAAGACTTTTGGATATGGGCCTATAGTCGTGAGCTTTGCCTTGGAGAGAGTTCCAATGCTGATCCCTCAGCAACTCACTGTTGATATCTTGGGTCCTCGGGAGCCAAAGCTGATACGATGGGTTGCGGTGATGGCCCGGCATCCTGACGAGGGTGCGACAGTGGTTCGATTCTCAGATAGTTACTTTCACTGGTTAGAGGACCAGGTTTTTTCGATACAGGACTTTCCGTATGCCGGAATGGATTTTAGAGGTGATCCGGACATGGTTCTTCCACAGGGAGAACAATGGGACGACAGAGGTACTTTTATTTTCACAAGTTTTCTAATTATGTATTTTTTATTTTTCATATATATCGTCTCAAAACTAACAGTAAAATTTTCAAAATGCAGATGTTGGTCCACAGCGTCCAGCCAACCTCCGGCCTTTTGATAGACTACATCCAGCTGCACCGGTACCGGCCCCACAGGACGCGGCTGCAGAAGTACTAGCTGAGTTGGAGCATGATCTAGAGCGTCTCACGGCAGACATACCTGAGACTACTATGGACGACATTCCTATCAGGCTTCAGCGTTTGTAGTCGCGGTCCCTGGACCGTTTAGGAGATTTTTGCGTAAGGTAGCCCGCGCAGTGGTGTCATACAGAGAGCACCACCAGTGATTGACTAGTCACTTTTGTAGTCACATGTGACATTTTTGACTTTTTGTACTATCATTTTGCCGATCATAAGGTGTTTTCAACCTATGATCGAAGACGATGTATATATTTTTTGACACACTTCTATCTATATATATCACTATTACCGGCTTATCTTGTTTAACATGTATGATGAAATGTTTTTAAATTTACTTGCATGATTATTGTAAATGTCTGTCCAACACTCGAGAAGCAATTGCATCTGCTAATGTATTAAGGACCTTGGAATATGTTGATATTCAATGTAATCAAATTCACGTTCCAAGAGACGCACTCTCAAAAACAACCTTAATAACACAGGATTTCTAATGGCATAAACTCTATTAAGCTGTAATACAACAAGTTCAGAATCTAACCTCACTATCAAACGTCGAATTCCAAATGAAATAGATTCGGATAATAATTCAACCACTGCACTGTATTCTGCAATGTTATTCGTTGTTTGACCGAGGCTTACCCCATGCATAGAAACTAACTCGTCAGAGGGCGAATAGATAACCCAAGCTGCGGAAGAGATATTCCGTGTACTACGACAAGCACCATCAGCAAATCCAATGTATGTTTGGAGAGGCGTCGACATCTACAATATCAAGAGTAAAACCAAGATAAGCCAGAATAACGACGAAAAACCACACTCTCTAAGCTAAGCACACTGACTAAACTAACACACTTGCTAGCTAGAAAGAAAATCTAACCTATCTAAAAATTTCTCCATACCCATCATTTTAAGCATAATACCTCTTTAGGTAAAGTCCATTTCTGGGTTTACCCAAAGAGTCCCCATCAAAATCAACTAGCTCATAAGCCCCTTTTGCTAGCTTTCGCTTTACAATGTAGGGCCCATGCCACATGGGAACGAATTTTCCGGCACCTAGCTTATCGTTAGCTTGATCATATAATAGTACTAGGTCTCCTTCCGAAAAACTTCGAGGGGTTACATTTCTATCATACTGAGCTTTCATTCGTTTCGCGTGAGTCTCGATTGCCAATGTAGCGTCACGTCGAGTCTCATCTAATTTAGCCAAGTATAATAAACGTTTCTCCTCTTCGGAAGTAGCTGGAAGTAATTCGACAGCCATTTGAAGTGATGGGATTTCGCATTCAATGGGTAACACAGCTTCTAAGCCATAAACTAGCTGGAAAGGAGTGAACCCTGTTGAATTTTTCACTAAGGTTCGGTATGCCCATAGCGCTGAAAATAACATGTTGTGCCAATTCGACCGATGAACACCAATGGTTCGTCGGATCATGATAACTAGAACTTTGTTGATAGACTCAACCAAACCGTTGGCTTGCGGATAATAAGGAGTAGAGCTATCGTGGCGCAAACCAAGCTGGCTTGTAAGCTCAGTCATCATGACGTTTCGAAAATGGCTCCCATGGTCAGTAATGATTGCTTGTGGGACACCAAACCTAGTTATGATATGATTGAATACGAAAACTGCAGCTGTTTTGCCGCTTGCGTCGAATGTAGGCATCGCCTCGGCCCACTTAGTAAAATAATCAACCGCAAGGATGATATACGCATGCCCCCGGCCGAGTGAGGGTTACAAGTAATAAAGTCGATACCCCATTTGGCGAATGGACCAACGGCAATTATAGGGTGGAGAGGAGCAGGTGGAGCGCGCATCTTGCGATCAAACACTTGACAGTTGTGGCACTTCCTGACTGCAATGATACAATCTTTAAACATAGACGGCCAGAAATAGCCAGCGCGCAACACCTTCTGAGCTGTGGCATACCCAGACATATGACCGCCACATGCTCCAGAGTGACAATCATTCAAAACCCTCTCAGCCTCTTCGTGAGTTAAACAACGTCGAAAAACTAAGTCTGCCCCCCGGCGATAAAGTGTATCTCCAATAATTTTGTATGGCTGGGATTGAAACCGAATTTTTCGACGTTCTGCTTTGGAAGCTTCAGGCCGAAAGGTTTGGGTTTGGAGATAAATGATTATATCCCCGTACCACGGATCTAAAGTACTGATAAGAAACAAAGATTCGTCCGCAATGGACTCTTCTGCCACAGTCTCTGTGTCAGCACTCGGGAAATCACACATCAATTCCGCAAAAACTAAGGATTTCTTAGACTTGGACTTCTCGAACTCCAAGTCGAACTCTTGCAGGATGACAATCCATTTAGAGTACTTGCCCCCTAGCAGTTGTTTTGTCAAAATATAAATCATAGGGTTGCAATCCGAAATAACTGTAGTCTTGCGGAGAAGAATGTAGTGACGGAAACGCTGGACAGCTTGAACGGCTGCCAGGGCCAATTTCTCCACATGCGAATATTTTAGCTCAGTGGGATTCAAGGTTCTACTAAGATAATATATCACATGCTCCGCTCCGAATTCATCTTCTTGAACTAACACCATTCCAATGGTGGAATGCGAAGCTGCGAGGTATAAGAAGTAGTCCTGGTTGTAGTTGGGAGGATGCAATAACGGTGCATGGGTCAACGCGTGTTTAAGTGCATCAAAAGATTGTTGGGCAATCTCGTCCCAAAAGAATTGTGTGTTCTGTTTCAACAACCGTGTAAAACCTTTAGTGACCTCGGCGTAGTTTGGGATGAATCGGCGTAAAAAGTTTGCTTTCCCTTGCAAACTTTGGAGTTGGCGCAAACTCGAAGGAGGAGGCAATTTGATGATAGCCTCGACTTTCGAGGGATCGACGCGAATGCCGGCTTTTGAAACAACAAATCCCAGCAATCGACCTGTTTCTATACAGAAAACACACTTGTGGGGATTCAACCGAATTCGATAATGCCTACACCTCATAAAGATTGCTCGTAGGTGGACAAGGTGATCAGCTCGATGTAAAGAATGAGCAGGCAAATCATCGAGATAGGGTTGCACAATGTGCTTGATGTCATGAAATGCATAAGACATCGCCCGTTGAAAAGTAGCGCCGGCATTCTTAAGCCCAAAAGGTAATTTGCAATAAGCAAATGTCCCCCATGGACAAATGAATGCCGTTTTTGGTTGTCGGCAGGTAGAATATTGATTTGATTATAGCCCGAAAAACCATCCATGAAGGAAAACATTTCACTTCCGGCACAATCATCAATAATTTGATCGATATAAGGCGTAGGATAGTTGTCTTTTGGACAAGCTCGATTGATATCCCTATAGTCGATACAGATTCTTATTGTTCCTTGTTTTTTATTGACGGGAACAATATTCGATACCCAATCCGTTAACGGGATCGGATAAATGAAACCTGCTTTCAACAGCTTTTCGACTTCTGCTTTAATCGCAGCCGCTTTTCGAGGGTGAATCTGACGCAACCGTTGCCGAATGGGTTTAGCATCCGGGTAGGTTTTGATTTCATGAACAACAATGGCAGGATCGATTCCTGGCATTTCCTCGTAAGACCAGGCAAACACGTCGCGGAATTCTTGGAATAGGGCCTTGTAAGTTTGGATTTCTTCTTCAGTACATGCGGCACCTATATGAATGTTCTCCTCGATTCCGGGCTTCACTGAAATATCAATGGGAATAGTACGAGAAATATTCCCTAAATTCAACTCTGAATCAGAATGTTTCGTTGGATCCTGAGCGTCTTTGACATATTCAGCGGTAAAGATAGATGAAAAATCATTTTCAAATGCATCATCCTTAGGTAAAAACGAAGATCTGTGATGGAGATCCTCCCATGGTAGATTGTCTACACTTAGGATTTCGCGAAGTTGTTCGTCAGATGACACGACTTCGGGAAACGCTATCCGTTCTAAGGGTGAGGTGAAAAGTGATTCTTCACTGACCACATTCATTTGGTCGACTTCGGTTGAATGAAAGTCGGTAAAAGACATAAGAGCTTCATAAGCAATTTCATACGGACTCAACGGCATAACATCACCGAATGAGTCTATCTCAGAGTCAGATGGAACATACCAAGGATCATCATAAATAATGTTTTCTGACGTGATCATATGAATTGTTGCAAACGAAGGTTCTACGCTGAGTGGAGGGAGAGGAAAAGTTCCCAGTAAACCGGAATCCTTAACTAAACCTACACCAACGTCCTTATAAGGGATTGTCGTCTTACCAACATGCTGGATACTCTCTGAAGAGGCTGGGTCGGATGAAAAGTATGTCAGCTGATCAATAGTCACGATCTTACCGTTATGTGGAAACTTAATTACTCTGAAGACCGATGAAACGACCGCTGTCATAGCATATGACCAACTTCGACCCAAAAGAAGGTTGTAGTCTAGAGGGGCATCAACCACTTCCACATCCAGACTAACGGTTTTACCTTCGACCCCTATAGGCAATTCTTGTAGAATACCAAACGGACGGAACCCACGGCCATCAAAGGCCTTAAGGATGGTGGGGGATTGGTTCAACGAAGGAGAACCAAGCGATCTCCAACATTGAATCGACATAATACACGTAGAAGCTCCCTCATCAATCACAGTCCGATGAATAGGCCTGTTTTTGACTATCACTGGAATTTGGAAAGCCATTTGATGGGGGAGACGTGGCGTACTATTTTCTAGATCAAAGATCATTAGGTTCGGGTCCTGAACATCGACAGCTCCGATAGCCGACAAAAGCAATTTTCGTTGTGCTGGACATGATTGCAGCACTTCGAGTGCCGACATTGCTGAAGGTGAAACAGCTAAGTCCTCAACAATGTTGTAATTCTGGGCTGCTCTCGCATGTGGATTGAAAGCAGACCTTCGAAGTACACCCTTGGCGGGCGGCTTAATCACTAAGTCTGGGTTAGGTTTTTCGATCTGTAGTGGATCGGAACCAGGAGCTGAGGTTGATGGGTTAGAGTGAGAAGATTCTGCTTCCTTGCCATCAACAGGAGCCTTACTACCATAATCTTGCGATCGAGTCGCAATCCTCACATGAGACATCATCAAAATGGGTTCTTCACTGGCATTCGAAGAAGAACCTATCATCTTATTTTCCTGCTCCGGAAATGGATTTTTTAACACAGCAGGAGTGGGAGAACCTTTGACTATTTTCACTACCTCGGCCCGATGAGGGCAGTCTCTCGTAAAATGATCCTCTTCACAAATGAGACAAGGATATCGAGGTTTGCGTTTTTCGTCATTGGTTTCCGACTTTTCAGTTTTCTCCTTTGGAGCCTTGTCTGCTTTAGCCTTCTTCTTTCCTTTCTTCTTTCCACCGTTTTTTGATTTGGCCGTAGATGACTCTACAGCGTGAATATCGGCGGTAAGTTCAGGAGAAGACTCTCCTGTCGGGGAATCAGGCAAAGTGATAATTGGAGTAGTTGAAGCCTTGGAAGACTTCTTCTTGCTCTTCGTAGTCACGATACCAATCATACCATCAGCGGCATGAGATCCCGAAGGAGCAGCAGCGATTTGGTTCGACTTTGGAAGATCCGGAATCTTCTCGTGTAACGTACCCGACTGAGTGTAAACTAAGTCAAGGTATTGTGCCTGAGCAATGACTTGCTCCTCAGTAACTACTCCGGCCTTAGCTACATCTTCAGTAATTCTTGGTAATAGTGATTTAACAAACCATTCAGCTAAGATTTGGTCCGGGATAAAAACTTTCACTAATCTTCTTCGACGTCTCCACTCATGGATGTGATCAGAAATATACGTGGAGGTCGATTGTTTTAGTGAAGTTAATAACTCTGTACCGTTATCGTATCTGACTGGTAACTGAAAATGAGTTAAGAACGAGGTAGCTAACTGGCTAAAGTTGTAAAAAGAGGCCCGTGGTAACTCAATGTACCACTTGGCCGCGAGACCAATGAGTGTACGCTGGAAAAGACGTAAACGGATCGAATCATCCGAGATGGAATTTGAAGCACACCAGAGGTGGTAAGTCATCACGTGATTGGACGGATCCTCTCCAGACTTACCTTCGAACTTGGGTATATCGCTGGGCAACTTATTTGGCATTGGCGGCCAGAACTGAAGATATTGAATTGGATCGTTCGTTAGGCGCGTCAAGTCGGGTAAATCCAAAGTTGCAATAAACGGTAACTGCCGGTTAGGATCTCTAAAACTCTGGGTCACAATACCAGCCCCAGGAGGAGGATATCCAGGATAACTAGGAACAGGAGTCGCATTTGGGATATTATATCCTCCTGGAAAACCAGGATTAACCGGACCGTACTGGGGTTGCTGAGGTTGTTGATAAGTGTACCCAGGATACGGTTGATACTGGTAAACCGGTTGTTGGGCAGCTTGCCCAGGTTGATACTGTCCCTGGTACGGAGGTTGAACAAATTGAGGTTGAGTAGTAACAACCGTACTTGTACCAGGTTGGCCTACAGGCATCTGGACTGTGGTTTGAATCGTAGATCCAGACAACGGTACAGATGTCTGAGGAGTGGTTACAGGGACAGTAGAAACCGGAGCTGCCGATACTCCAGAAGTAAGTATGGTAGATGTGGCGGTAGTTGCTGCAGCCGTTTGAGGTGGAGTACCAGGTGCAACTGGCGGCTGAGTAACTACCGAAGTTACAGGGGTCTGAACACTTGACTGGACAGGTTGCGGTTGCTGGGGTGGACCAGGAACTACAGGTTGTCCTGCTTGAGGTACCGACTGTATACTTGGTTGCGACATCTGTTGACCCTGTGACGGATCCCACACTAACATTCCAGGGTATTGACCCGTAACAGGTTGAGGATACTGAGATCCATAGCCGGATTGAGGATAGGGTTGATAATTGTAAGGTGCAGTCCCATATGATTGCCCTTGAGGTGGTTGATAACTTTGACCAGAGTATTGACCCGCAGGTTGATAACCTTGAGGTAAATACGGGTACTGGGGTTGACCTTGACCTTGAGGTTGGTATCCTTGAGGTTGATACCCTTGGGGTTGATACCCTTGGGGTTGCCATCCTTGAGGTTGCCATCCTTGAGGTTGATATTGATACTGAGGTTGACTTTGGGGTACATATTGAGGCTGGGGTTGACCTTGAGGTATGTATTGCCCCATAGGAGCGTACTGACCTTGAGGTTGCCCCCCAGACACGAATGAAGTACCTTGAGGTTGCCCCCCAGGCATTAACGAAGGTTGCCCCCCAGGCGGTAATTGGCCACCTTGAGGTTGGGTAACGGGAACTGAACCTGACATCATGTAAATGTCACCTATACTCAATGGTACATTACCACTGTTTCCAACTAATAACCCATGATCAATGGGTTGAGGAGATGCTCCTGCAAAGGTACCAGAAAGTGATTGATACCCAGTAGGAACAGAAGGACCGCCATGTAAAAAAGATTCAGGACTTTGCGTAAACACAGATGACTGACCAGACATATTTACAGGAGTATGAATTCCTCTAGGTGGAAAAGGAGTACGAGGTGTAGAAAAACCTACTGAGTTGTCTAAAAAATTGGTTAACGCAAGGTACCAAGAAGTACTTCTAGGAGGACTGTAAAAGATGGATTCACGCTCCCTTAGATCAAGGGTAATTTGATCTTCAGGATTAAAGACGCCTATTTCTTCCTCTGGAACAAGTTCTTCTATAGCAATTAAACCAACAGGAAGATTTTCGGTGATAATTCTTTCTATTCTTGGTGAATCAGGAACACTAGGAGTTGGAGTAACAGGTTCGGAAATTTCAGGTTCTTCGCCTGTTTCACTGGCAGATGAAAAACTACCAGCAAGCTCGGAAACTGTAACAGTTTCGGGATTGTAACCTGTTTCTAAACTTTGGTAATCTGGATGGACTACCAAGGAAGATTCTCCTTCTTCAGGTGAACCTACTCTACTGTCACTAGGAGGAGTTACAAGGACCTTTAACCCTTCGTACTGACCCGGAATGTCTTCAAGAGATTCACCCCGTGATTTACGGAGTTTTCTTAACAAATCTATTCCGGTAACAATCTCAGGAGACTTGCCCCGAAGTCGACGGGACTGTCTCGGTAATTCCGCCACAATTAATGATTTTTAACTACAACACACGAAAACAAAGTAAAAATTTCAAATCAAACCACCTAAAGTCTTCTAAAGAAACAAACAAATTTGAAGCACACGCCTAAAAAATCTAGAGCGTCAAACCAAACACAAACAGTATCTTCCGGACCAAAAGCGCTAGTTGGTGATTAGGTCCAACCTCGCAGGATTCAGTACAGAAATGGCGGGTGGAACAGTTACGCCGACAACCTGCTTAATGAATAGACTGGATCAAGTTCCTCCACTTTAACCGTCTCGAAGTGAAGCGAACCCCCCAGAAAATCCAAGTGAGTATAGCCGACGTCTGCTCCAGGTACAGTGGGACCTTCCCTCCACCGTCACCTTGGGTAGAATCCTAGAGATTATGGTCACTAAGGTTACCAACGGCCACAAGTACACCTGGGGGAACAGTCTAAACTCCGACAGCACGCAAGGGCAGAGTAACAAGCTTAATCCCCTTACTGGCTCCTTGACAGTAATCCAAGGTTTACCGATAAGTGACCCCTGGCTCCTCGACAATGGTTAATCCAAGGTTTACCGTTTGTAATACGTACTGTCTGGCGTCGTTCCCAACGAGGGAGGAATGATCCCCTCACTGGTTCGGACACGAGCTCGTGCTTCTCCTTTAAGAGGAGCTTTCCAGAGTGTAAATGTAACAATTGGATTTGATTCTATCACAAGATCGACTACTTGTTTGTTTTACTGCCTTGGAGAGTTAAGTACTCACCTATTCCAAGACACTAGCCTAAGCTATGTTGGTGCTTTAGAGCCCTAGAAAATAAAAATTACTAGATTGATTTTAATTTAAGCGTTACTTTTAAGGTTGTTTCTTAAGTCAAAAGGTGATGGAAGTGAAACCAGTGGTGTGTTGACTCGACTCGAAACCACTACAAAATGCACCTATGATGATTTACCCTCTACTTGACTTTTTCGATGAATTGCTTTAACTAAAAAGTTGAGAGAATGCAATCTTTATAAAAGCAACTTCTTAATTGAAGACAATCAAAGAAACAATTCGTTTGTCTTTTCCAAGCATAAAAACATGACCGCTCTTTACATGCACGAAAAAAAAACTCTTTTCCTTTTTCAAAAACAAAAAGCTACTTGAAACAAGACTTTTTAAAGAAGATGTTTTTTGTATTTTTCTTTTAATAAAGCAAATAAATCTAATATAAACAAAAATCAATCTTAACGACTATTAAAATCTACGAAAATCCACTCATAAGCAAACTAAAAGGCAAATTTATTCTAAGCAATCTTAACGAGGTCAAAACTAACAATGATTATTCTAAGGTGTTTTACTTGATCACAATTAAATCAAGGACTAGCTTATTGCAGAACCAAAAACTAGCCAAAACAAAACTCTAATATTTTTGTTCTTTTTGTAAAATGGAAATCAACACTTTATAAACAAGTAATTCGAAATTTGACCCAAAACAACTTAAATGGCAAGCTGCTCACACAAGGAGACTTTACGACAGGCCCGACTTCTAAGAAGGCTGATTAACCAGAGAGATCTAAGGCTGGACAACTTTCTACTGTCAAAGTCACTACAGAACCTATCCAAAAATCAAACCCTAGGTCTAAACTTCGTTGAAATCCACTAAAACACTCAAAGCTGACAAAACAAGTTCAGGTGAAAATTTTTGACAGGGTACTAAAGGATCTGGGCAGAAAACACTAAGAAAAATCAAAATCTAAAAGCAATTAAAGCAAAAATGGAATTTTCCTAAATTTTATAGGAAGACGCAGGCAACCCGTTATAACAGGTGCGGGCCCGCTCTGTGCACATGGTAACAGCGCGTCCAAAGACGCACTGTGCAGTACTCAGAGGGTGTGTCCTTCTGGAAAAATGAAGAAAAACCAAATCTAACTAAATCTAAAGCTAAGCCACCCAAATACTAATTCTCACAGTCAAAAACCAGAAAATAAAAATGATTTTCTCAGAGCAAAGTTCACACAAAGGAAAAGACATTCTCATTAATGGATTCCCCAGCGGAGTCGCCAATTTGTCGTGGCGGAAAAAGTCGTTTGTGCGGACACAACTGACCTCCCTAGGAGTCTAAACTCTCTAGCGACAAACAAGACAAAATGGAGTGATCTTTCTCTAAATATACCTTTTACAACATGAAAACTACGAGTGTTTAGGCTTACCTTATTCCAAAACGCTGTTGTTGTAGTCCGTCCTTGCCGATCCGGATGAGCTCCTCCTTCAAGTCAATTCCTGCAAGCACAAACAATCAAACAATTACCAAGCACTTGTATTTCATATAATAAAACATATATTCAACATGCAGACCAAGGAACACATGAAATAACTCATTAACACAAGCTATTGAGAAAAATAAACCAGTTTGTATTAATAACGAAACAAAGAAACTCTTACAACCTGGCCTTGGTGTTGTGCAAGTTCCTCCCAGGGTCCATCAAGGGTTTTCCTCTACTTTGACAAAGCTCACCCACTTCCAAGTAGAATCAAGCAAAGACAATCTCTCCTCACAAGGTTCTAAATGGGAGTCCTAATTCCTACAGCGTTTACCCAAAGAAAATGTATAGCTCTAACCTCTCCTCCCTCTGGCTCAATGTCTTTATTTATAATGCCGTAAAGAGGTTATTCAGGTCCACCATCAATGGGATAATCCCCCTCTTTGGGTGGGATAGCTCCCTTATTGATGGGATAAGTTCCCCCTTAATAGAGATACATGAACCAACTGGAGGCGCATCCATTTCATCAAACCGACCTCTAGAAGGTTCTAGAAGTAACCACAAGTAACTTTTTTAAGATGAAACTCGCGCATTTTTCCTTTTACAGAAGGACGGACCTGTCCCTTAACATACAGAGCGTCCATGGACGCAGCTTTTGTGAACATGGTGAGCGTCCCCGCCAGGGAAAATTTTAAGAACCCCCCCTAAATTTATAAATATAATAAATGGGCGAATCTCCATGGTATATAGGAAAAATGGAAGGCGATTTTATCAATAATATAATATGTATATATAATTTTTTGGCGAATCTCTCACCAGGCATGGCGAATATTTTACTCAATTATAAAATCTTGTAAGATCTTGGCGAGTCTTTCACTAAATAATAAAACTTTGTAAAGTCCTAGTGAATCTTAGCATAGGCTACATGCTGGTTTAATTCCCCCATTTAAATAGGCTAAATTCCAGGTGAATACCATGGGTCAATACCATGTGCCATTTTGGTGAATACCATGGGTCAATACCATGTGCCATTTTTATTTTTATTAATTCTAATATTAGGGTTAATAATGGTTTTTTGCATGGTATTAATAACAATCTAGTCCATGGTATTTGTCCGATAGTATTTTGGCCATAGGTTTCACCTAAATATAATCCATTTTTTGAGTGTTCGTAAATATAAGGTGACTTATGGAGTAAATATAAAAAAATGTTTTATTTTTTTACCATACCTCTCGTTTATTTATATTTTTATTAATTTACCATACCTCTTTTACAAATATGGTATTTGGCCCATAGGATTCACTTAAATAAAACCTCTTTCTTGAGCCTTCATAAATAGAACGAGGGTTATGGACTAAATATAAAAAGAGGTTTTATTTATTTACGATACGTCTAGTTTATTTATATTTTTATTTATTTACCATACCTTTTGAGTAAGTATAAAAAGACGTTTTATTTATTTACCATACCTCCACTTTACTTATATTTTTATTTGTTTACACCCTTACATGTATATAAGGTGACTTATGGAGTAAATATAAAAAATGTTTTATTTATTTACCATACCTCTCATTTATTTATATTTTTATTAATTTACCATACCTCTTTTATAAATATGGTATTTGACCCATAGGATTCACTTAAATAAAACCTATTCTTGAAAAGGGGCGAATGGATTCACTTAAATAAAACCTATTCTTGAAAATGGGCGAATGGAAGGTTGTAAGTCCTAATTTCAAGGGCTAAATTTACCTTTTTTACCCTCTCCCTTAAAATAAGGTGGGCTATTTGAGGTGATTTGTAAAAATGTACTATGATACAAAATATTCGCCCACTAAAAATTTAAAACCCCTTAATTTCGCCAAAGGGCGAACATTCACCCCTAAAATTATCCTTGGTCCCCGCAGGTAAGGCTAGAGAGAACCTGCGACCCCAGAGATAAACATATTTTTTACAAGACTTTCTCTCTTCTTTGAGTTTGAGATGGATAGCAGAGGCATAAGACTTGCCTAAGAGGGTAGCATGACTGTTGATTTGAGCCATACTAACTGTAAGTAGTCATGGTGACATTTTTTAGTGTAACACTACTACTATCTCAGAGGAACAACATCAGACTGGCGTTCTTGCTGGGGATTTGAATTTATTTTAAGTTTCCCTTGGGACAATGATATTCATTCATTCTTTTCCTTTAAAGGTGATTAAAGGATTTAGAAAGGTTAAAATCATTCACCTAGGTGACTCCACATTACCAAGCTGGCACCTTTTAAACATACCAGATCTCATTCAGACGCTGACATAGTTAGTCCTCTGTCAGATCCTGAAAGACTTCTGAAAAGGGCTAGTTCTAAAAGGGGACACAAACCATCTTCATCTTCTTCTTCAGTCCCATGGTCTAAAGAATTAGAATCATTCGACCCCTATAGTAATATCCCATTTGATCCTGATTATTCCCATTTATCACCAATGGTTGCTAAACTTCTAGATACATGAGTTGTTTTTAAGTCAGCCTACCTTATTCATTCATTAGAATCTCATCCAATACCCACACTACGACCAGGATCACCTAAAACTGAATCTGATTTGGGTGTTGATCTACTAGAATATAAACCCACAGATTTCATATCCCCTACCACCTATCCATTACCTTCCATTTTTGACCGATCTGGAGCTTCTTCTTCTAAACAACCCGAGGAGACCTTCTCTATATATACCAATCCTCTCTTTGAAACAAAAGAAGGTATTCCTTTATAGGTCCCAAAGTTGGTTCTTAAGCCCCTTTGAACTTTTTTGGAAGATCTCCTCCTCCTTCACCTCCAACTAGTTCATCAACCCCTAAATCACCATCTCCTTCATCTATTTCTTCTTCACCCTCTACATCCACACAAACACCTCATACTCCACCTGGAAAACCTCATACACCTCAAGCACCTCATACACCACCTATTGTCATGGCTTTCTGACCTATTGTATAGGCTAGATATGTTGCCTTAGTCTTACCTAATAACATTGATGCATTCCCAACTGGATATTTAAAATACCTTCCCAAGTACAATGGAGAAACTAGTCCCTCAGCTAAGCACCAGCTTCAAGCTCTCCTTGACTTTGTAGACAACATGAATATTGAACAATAAAATGTTTATATGAGATTGTTTGTACAATCACTAGAAGGAAACATGAGGATTTGGTTTAGGCAGTTACCAACAACTTCCATTAGAAATTGGGAAGATCTTACAACCATATTTAAAACTCAGTGGGGTGTCAAAAAGGATCCTCTTTATTTTCTCATAGAATTTGAAGGGATTAAAAGGAACTTTGGTGAAATAGTATCAGATTTTATTAAAAGATTTAATAAACTCTATCACAAAATGCCTGCTGATTGTAAGCCCCCTATAGCAGCCACTAAGTCTAGATTTTCTAAAGCTTTCGATGATGACTTTGCTGTTATGCTATGAGAGAGAACTTCAAGAACTCTTGAAGATATGCAAACAAACACAATAGAAGTAGATGCAAATAGGGTAGCCTCAATTTCTTTAAAACTTAAGGAAGAAAAAGCCCAAAGAAAAATTAAATCTGTTCAAGAAGCCTCTAGTTCCTCTAAGACTAAATCATAAGACTCAAAAATAGATGAAATAACATCTCTCCTTAGAAGCCTATCAAATAGGATTTCAAATATTGAGACCCAACCTATAACAATACAACAAACAGTTACTAGACCCCAAAACCAAAATCAAGGTCAGTATAAAAGAAATACACCACTACAAATTCTTCAGAGACCTAACAATGATCAACAGGTTCCAACTCCTCTACTGATAGATGACCAACAACCTAATGATAATAGTATGACAATTATTGAAGATATTAATAGTATGGATTCTTCTTCCAATCAAACAATCATCATTCCTCTCTCACAACAAAATCAGGATCAAGAAGATCAGGAAACTTCACAAGTCTCAAAATATCATGCTTTCTCTAAGTTTTTAATTGCAGAATTAAACAAGAGGTATGATCTTAGGCCTTGGCCTGGTCTTGGGAGACCTCCAAAGGAAACTCCAATAATTGAACCACGTACCAAAACTACTGAAACTCAAACAACTCTTATCCAACCCTTAGATCAGTCAATTGATACTGCCCAAACTGGTAAAAACATTTTGACTGCATTTAATGTTGAAAAAGAATTAGAGAGGGTTAAGATCCCAATTCCACTATTAGAACTTTCTAAAAACCCTGGTTACAAAAGCCAAGCCACAAAATGGATTCAAAATACCTCGGTTGATGCTGAAGGTGATGTTATAAGTCTGCAAGATGAAAAACCAGTAGTAGTTTTCGGCCCTAGTTCAGACATAATAGATGAGACAGTGCCTCCTTTTTATGTAACTCTTAAAACAAATGACTCCATGTTGTACAATTTTATGCTTGATTTAGGAGCATCACATAACCTTATGCCAAAATCTATCATGGACCATTTGAAGCTCGACATAACTAAATCCTACCATGACCTATACACCTTTGATTCTAAAAGGGTGCCTTGTTTGGGATTGATCAAGGATCTAGTGGTTACCCTTGCCCAAATTCCAGTGAAAAGTGTAGTACTTGATATTGTTGTCACAAATATCCCTCCCAAGTTTGGAATGCTCCTTTGTAGGTCTTGCTGTGCCAAATTAGGGGGAACTCTATAGATGGATATGTCATATGCTACTATTCCTATTTATGGAGGAGAGAAATTAAGATTATATAGAGAGGTAAGATTTGTACATACTGTTTGTAAAACTGACTAGCCAAGGAACCATCCAATTTATGCAATAGATCAAGACTTTGGATGTTTTCAACTCATTTCAAACCAACATAAAACTCAAGTCAAAATTGAAGAAGTAGTTGAAAGTCTTGAACCAAACCAAACTGATATTGGAAACTGTTCTTTGATGGCTCTTGCAAGAAAGATGGGGCAGGAGCTGGACTAGTTTTAATTTCAATTGAAAAAGAAAATATAACTCAATCATGTAAATTATACTTCGAATTCACAAATGATGTAACTGAATATGAAGCTTTCCTTTTAGGATTACATTTAGCCAAAAGCTTAAAAGTTCAAAACTTAAGTGTTTTTACCGATTCTAAACTTATTTTTAAGCAAGTAAAAAATGTTTGCCAGACCAAGCACCCTAGACTTAAGTCCTACGGAATTGAAATATGGGATTCAGTTGAAAACCTTTTTTATGCTTTTAATTTGAATCATATTCACATAGATCAGAATATTCACGCAGATGCCTTATCTATCTCTACTAGCTCTTTTAAAATTCCTGATCATATTGATGTACTCTATAAATTAGAAGTCAAATATAGGCCATCTATCCCTGATAATCTGAAACATTGGAAAATATTCGAAGATGATGAACAATTGAATTTGTTTCTCCAGGTAATAAATGATTTTTCATTTTTGCAAATTGATGATGATAGAATAGAAATAAATGAAAATGCAGACAGAAATGGTACTCCAGATTTTAAAACGCAAATTTCTAATCACGACATTATTCAATTATCTAATAATTTTATTCCAAAGGGACTCATTCCTTTAGAAAAATTATTCGATCAGAATGATGTCTTCCGAAACCTGCAGTCTATTTCTTCAGAAGATGACGTAGAAGAGATTAACGTTGGAACTGATAAAGATATCAAAAATGTCAAAATATGCGCATCCCTAGACCCAGAAATCAAAGCTCAATCTCTTAAGTTACTGCAAAATTATTAAGATGTTTTTGCCTGGACTTACGTTGATTTAAAGACCTAGGATACTTGTTAATACAACATAAGATACCTTTGAAGCCAGAAGCAAAACCTTATCAACAAAAACTTAGAAGGATAAATCCACCCCTTCTACCAACTATAGAAAGGGAGATTAAGAAAATTCTAGATTCTTAGATCATCCTCCCTCTTAGATATTCTAATTGGGTTGCAAATCTAGTTCCTATTTGAAAGAAAAATGGAGAAATATGACTCTGCATGGATTTTAGAAATTTGAACAAGGCATCATTAAAAGATAATTATCCTTTGCCCAAAATGGATCAGTTCTTGCAAATGGTTTCAGGAGCACAAAGACTTTCTATGCTTGATGGTTTTTCAGGTTATAATCAGGTGAACATTGATACAACAGATAGAGAGAAGACAACCTTTACTACACCCTGGGATACATTCATGTACGCTAGGATGCCATTTGGATTAACCAATGCTGGAGCAACATTTCAGAGAGCTATGGACATAGATTTCATGGGTCAGCTAAATAAATTTGTGGTTATTTATCTTGATGACATAACTGTTTTTTCTAAATCTGATCAGAAACATCTAAAGCACTTGATGAAGGTTTTTGACAGGTGTAGAAAATTTGGAATATCATTGAACCCAAAGAATTCCTTGTTTGCTGTCAAAGAAGGAAAACTGTCGGGCCATATAATTTCAGAGGGAGTAGTAATTGACCCCAAACGAGTATCTTCCATTGAAACATTGACCTTACCTAGAAACAAGAAGGAGATTCAAGATTTTCTAGGAAAGATTAATTTTCTAAGGAGGTTTATTCCAAATTATGCAGAGATTGCAAAAGACATAACTGACATGCTTCGAAAGGACCATGAAGTCAAATGGAATCCTTCTTCTAGGCATGCATTTGAACAAATAAAAAGGGCTATCTTTGAAGCTCCCACCTTAGCCAGCCCCGATTATACTAAGACATTTAGTATTTTCTATTTTGCCTCTGAAACAACCCTTGCTGTTGCTTTAGTACAAAAAATGAAGATTCCCATGACCAACCCATAGCCTTTTTCAGCAAGGTTATGAGAGATGTTGAGCTTAAGTATGACATCATTGAGAAGCAAGCCTATGCCCTTATTCAAGCCCTGAAATCATTCAGAATGTATGTCTTACATTCACCTATTACTGCTTATGTCCCTAATAGTGCTGTGAAAACTATCTTAACCCAACCAGACACAAATGGGAGAAGAGGTAGATGGATCACTCAAATTCTAGAATTTGATCTAACTATCAAGACTACCAAGCTAGTAAAAGGTCAAGGATTAGCTAAGCTTCTAGCTGAATCCAACTACAAAGTACTTAGAATCAATTATGTTTTAGAAATACAAGGAAAAATACACAAGAACCTTTTGTCCTTGTAGAAGGGGAGAATCCACAAGAACCTTCCCTTCATCCTAGAGGAGAGAATTCTGCTCAAGGTAATGGCCTTGGAGAGTCATCAAACAAGAGTCTGGTAAAGGTAATAAAAAAGACTCTAGTTGATCATAAGAAGAGCTGGGATTCACATTTGATTTATGAAGTATGGGCAAAAAGGATTACTCCAAAGAGATCAACTGGAAATCTCCATTTCAATTAGCCTATGGGAAATATGCAATATTCCCTACCAATTTGGCCTTCTCTGTTTTAAAATTCCTGCAGGATGAAACAGATGAACCTGATGATTTTTCAAGAAGAATAAATTAGATTATTGAACTTAATGAAAACAGAGTTGAAGTTCAATACAAATTGAATAAATATCAGAATAAGATGAAGGTCCTGTTTGACAGAAGAGCCAAGGAAAGAGACTTTAAGGAAGGTGATCTAGTTCTGAGATGGGATGCCAGGAGAGAAAAGAAAGGAAAGCATGGAAAATTTGACAATCTATGGTTTGGACATTTAGCAATTGCTGAAGTGAAGGATAACAACACTTTTGTGCTGCAAAATCTTGAGGGGCTATATTCCACTTGTCCTGTAAATGGAAGGTTTCTTAAACATTACATTTAGTACTAAGAAGTTGGAATAGTTTTCATTGTAAATACTCCAGTTTTATTTCACCTTTCAAGATGTCAGTGTGACTTTTCTTACAGAAAAAACTCCAGAGCCCAAGGAGAAGGCACATGGATCTGCAGGTTCTCTGCATTCTACAGGAGAAAGCAGTCCCTAGATGGAGCCAATGTTGTAGAATTTTTGGTTTTGATAAGATAGAATATTTGAAAAAGTGTTAAGTTAGGATATGGACATAACAATATTGAAAAACTTGTTTTTTAAAAAATATATCTTGATGATAATGTCCATATCAAAGAAAATTTTATGTCACATGTCCTAAAAAATCAAGACAAAAATAAAATGTTAGGTTAGAAAGAAAAGAAAACAAATAAATTCTGAAAGTGAGCAAGTCTAAATGCCACTACATTTTCCACAAAATAATGGTTGTGTGCAACTTTTCTAAATGCCACAACTCATGATAGTCAATCAGTTTAATCTTGAATGCTTCATGCTTTAAATTTGATGTTATAGTTAGAGAATAAAGATCTGGCCAAACTGTTTAATCTTGGCAGATCAGTAGTTAGGTAGAGAATAATAAGGCGCTCATGAGTTTAATCTGAGCCCTTGGATGATATAAGGTTAGAAGTAGATAGTTTCCTACTTTAAAAGAAAATGGATAAGGGTTTTATAGCTTAAATGCACCCATTAAGTGAAGAAAAAATGATAGGATAAGCAAAGGGTAAGTAGAAGAAATGTTGTAGAAGTATGATGATTGATTGGACAAAATGTACATTTATCATGTTTTACCATATGTTTCTATGTCCATGAGGCAATTACATAAAGCAAATGAAGGTTTACAAAGTCAATTAATTAACTTCCACATTCATTTCACCCCTTTACTTTACTAATTTCCCAGTACTTAAATCCTTTAAGTCAAAAGGCTCAGAGCATTTCTCTGACTTCTAGAGGGACCGGACCCTCGCCTTAATGACTTAAGGACAACAAGTACTAGATTCACCCTCATCAAAAATCCATCCCCATTCATCCCTATATTTACTATTTTTCCTTCCTACCTTCATACAATTCATATTCATTCATTTTCCAAAAAAACCCTTTTACCCAAAAACCCACAAAAAGTCATTTAGCCTAAGTATTCATGCATATATGTGAATAGCAAATAACACATAAAAAACATCATACTTATCACATTTCCCCTTTCTGCTCATATTCCATGTTAATACTAACTTAATGTATTAAAACCCCTAAAAATTCCCTTTCCCGTATATATTAACTCCTTTATTAAAATACCACCAAACCTTTAGTTTTATTATAAAAACTATGTATTTAATATAATATATCGCATTGGCGGATCACAAACTTTATAACATGCATGCACTCTCCTCTGGAATTGCGATATGCAATTGTGACGGGCTCGAACCTGACGCAATATATATCATATTTCAATGCCATATTGCATCCGCCCCTCATCGTAACTCTCCCTTAAAAGCATAACCCTCCGCCATTGAGATCTTCGATATGTAATGGCAACTCGGACCCGATCGCATTATTATCAAAGTTTATTTCCACATCGTGTCTGGCCCCTATCGCATTCCTTTGCGATGGGCCTTCCCCCGCCAAATTTCGATTGCAATATGCGATAAACCTAGACTCGATATTATTTATCCGCCCGAATTCATACATTTTCAAGTCCGCCATATCGCATTTTTCGAAGGTTTTCTTTGTTAAAATACTTTTACAGTTTAAATGAAGAATTAACTAAAACCTTTGTTTAAACCATAAAACCTCCATTTAACCATTAAATCTCAGTTTTAACCCATAATAAATCCATTGTCGCCATAATTAATCATCGAGACCTTCCGCCCTACTCTTTCGCTCCATCACTATTCACTTTGCTCGATAATTCAAAAAGTTAACTGTTTTGCCGTTTTAACACGAGAAACACCATTTTGACTTTGTTTCACCCTTTAACACAGTCAAGCCTCCATAAGCCTCTACGACCAATAAAGCCATTGTTTTACCTTCTAATATGCTTCAGACTCCTTCCAATAGCATTTCAAGCTCAAATAAAGCCATCGAAGACCTTCTGTGTCACCTATATTTTTCTTAACAGTTTCTGTGTTTTGCAAGTAAAGACTTCTGTTCCAGGCTTACAATGAAAAGCTTGTATACAATTTGAAGACAAGTATGAAGACCATGTCAAATTGCTTTATCTTGTAACAAGAAATCTAAAGCGTTTTATTGTTGAAAAACACAGTAAAACCCTGAAGCGCTCAGTAAAGGTAGAAAGGAATACAGTAAAGGTTACTCAGCAGGGTTAAAAATAGTTAACAAAGTTTAAAGAGTAACTGGTGAAAGATTAAATGAAGGGATCAGCCAGAGTAAAAGACAAAAACAATCGAGAAGCCTTAAGGGGAAAATATCAAACAAACAAAGCCAGCACAACCTGAATAAAAGGGATAGCAAGAAGCAGTTCAAGAGCTGCCCCTATCTTCTTGCATGAAGATCTTTCTTTTGCTAAAATAAATCTTAATCAGTTTTAGGATATTTTCTTAGTTTCATTATTGTACAAATAGCTCTCTTCTCGAGTTGTAAATGGTTCGAAGTTCATGGTTTATTACTCATTACTTGTTAAGTCTTGACTGTTTGTTCCATTTTGAACCTGTTTGCACCTTTGAACGAAGATTTTTTTTGGACACTTGATGTACTAATTCTTTCTGGAACCTTAATACAAAGCGGAGGATTCTGAATCTAGTTTTACATAGTTTGTGTTATCCTGTAATTTTTTCTAGTTATCAATCATTATGTTTTTCTTCATATGCTTATGACTTATAGAGATATCTAGGTAGGAACAATTGTGTCACAATTTATTCCTATAAGCTCCTGAAGTGATCATCTATTAATAGATTGGATTAATGAATTGTCTATTTAGCTAATCCCCTCTAATCAATAAATCATTAGCATCGTGTGTAAGCTTAAGTATACTGCCTTGAATCTTTTGAACGTAGTTTAAAAGGTTTTCACACTTATGATTGTTCTTTTTTACAGTGTGGAAACTGTGATAATCATATTATTTCTTGTCTTCCTCTCACCACCATTTGATCTATATCACTATGTAAAGCTTTATAGTATCCCTTCACTGAAATATTAATCTTATCCAAAGGATTAAATATTTCAATTCTAAATCTATCTTGTTTCATTGGTCTTCCAAAAACTAAAACCAAAAACCCTAAAACAATTATTTTAGATGCTTTGGAATTGGTCGCTGGCCTACTACTATCTCAGAGGAACAACAGGTACTGCAAACAATTGTAATGCATCCCCTTCGCGCATAGTGTAGCCAAGGAAATGATTGGTGCCAACACCTCATCCATGTGACACTTTCTCATAATCTTGCAAGCCAAAATCTTGGCAGAAAACTGCACCGCCCTACCAGGGATGGAACATTTATAGTATTTGCGTGACTTCTTCACTAAGACATACTCGCGCATCATTTTGTTCGCAATTTGTTTCTCTTGACTCTTGCCTCCAAAATTCTTGGCAGGATCCACCCCTTGGTAGGGAAACCTTGTGATACAGTGGATCAACATATCTATGATGGGGATGGGCTCTCCCAGCTAGAGACACCCATCATGCACCAACGTAAGCAATTGGCGTACACACACCATGTTGATAGTGGTTCGGCTAAAGTGTGGTACCCACAACATATTCAGCAACCCGACTTTTTCAACCCTCATGACCCACTTCATAGTCTCCAGTCGCGTGACTCTAGTCTCCTCATAGTATATCTTTGCCAAATATTTATTTGTCGCTAAGTGTGGGAATTTCTCATGATCAACTAGATCCCAGTCCTCCATTTTGAGTGTGGGAATGCATCCTAACTGCACGCCTTCAAATGGCACTTTCTCCAGTAATATCAGTGTATAAACCATAAATTTTCTAGAATCGGTATCATTTGGGACCTTCGCTTTGCCCTTTCATGAAGGCATATACTCTTGGATAAATGACTTGGTCCCACATTCAACTGTCCATGTTTTACAATCACTTCAAAATCATATTCTTGAAATAACAATAACCATCTACAGATCTTCCCTCTCAACACAGGTGTTGGGACAGGATTCCCTAGGGTCAATTTTGGGGCAAAATCCCAAGTTTTGGGCTAGAAAGCCCAAGTTTTGTTGTATAAAATGTAAAGTCTCTGCAATTTGTGGTCACAGAGAACGTAGAAAATAAAGTGTCATAAAGGTTTTTACCCTTATTTTATGTAAATTGTGTCTGCTTTTATATATCTACCCATGGTTTGTGGACCATGGGATTGTATAAGTAGGAGAGTCTTAGAGAGTCTAAGGGAGGTAACGAAGATGATGAAGATGAATGTAATGGGTCAATAGAAGAGAGAACGAAGAAGTATTAGGGTAGAAGAGAGGCTCTGCAGCTATGTGCACAGAGGCCTAGAGTAGAGTTTGCAGTTGAGTGCGCGGACCCTTGTAGCTGAGTGCACAGGGAATTCTTGAGTCTGTAAACAAAACTGAAGTATTAATAAAGAGATTACTGTAACAATTCCTGTGTTTTGTCTATTTATTTTTGTTATGAATGAGTGTGATTTTATACTGTGATGAATGATGGGTTTATGAAATAATATTGTATTGATGCGAGACTTTACATGATTTATACTGTTATATGAACAGAAGTAATAATAACTATTTATGCGAAGAATATCTTGTTGCATGTTAAAGTTATCAACACTTAAGCTAATCTGGGTAATTACGGAATTAGAAGTAATCATAGAGGCGAATAAGTGGTTGATTCTCCTATTTAGGGTCCACAAAAGACAGTCATAGACCTTTGCGAAGGTCTAGAGGTTGGTAAAGGGAAGTTATATCAATAATCCTTAAGGGATTATCGATCTGCGCAAAGGTAGGTTTAGGGCATAAAACGATTTCAGGCTCATCTGTGGGTGTAGAAACTTGGTTCCAACATCTCGCCATACTACTTTGGGTGAGAGTTTAGTCCACACTCCATGGATTGTTGCCGAAAGGGCTAGTAGTGTAGGGATTTGTTTGGAAAAAATAACTCTGACCTGGGTCAGGACCCACTAAGCCAACAAATGGTTCCGTTGCCAAGATCGTGATCTACATAAAGAGATGTGTGATGTCGCATCACTGGAATCCAACTAAGAAAGAAATTGAGGAGTGGTTGGATAGAAAGATCCACGAATTCGCAGCGCAAGAAATCCAAAATTCATGCTTGATGAAAGAACAATGGTTGGACATGTATTTGTGCACAAAGATACACGAAATTTTCTTATGTTCCTTCCTGATCGAACTATACGAGTGGATCGCTAAATTTCCAAACGACTAGGGAAGGTGGAGGCCTTATGGTCTAATAGTGTGGACCCTGGTGCTAGTACAGAGATTGAAATCCTCCAAAGATAAGATTGCATGTGTTGTCGATCAGTGTCTTGATCGTTTCATAGGAGGATTTGTGACAGAATTCACGGTCAATACCTCGGTCTGTTACATCGAAGCAGAGTGATGCTTCTTCAAGGGATTGTGAGGTAAGTATTTAAGATCTTTGAATACTTGGATTAAGATGTTCTTGTGTGAAAAGTAGGTTATGCCATTACCTTGATGTTTGGAGCTATGCGAAGTGGGAAGCTCTTCAGGGATAGAGGGAGAATAGGTCCTAAATATAGCCCACTGCTTGAACCTCCTCTGAGTGATGATGAAGGAGCAACACAAGCTTCCTTGCAGAGTGTTGTCTAGTTAATAAGGCAAGGGTTCCCGCGAATACCCTAGCCACCCACACTACCTCTACCTTCTCTTCCACAACATACACCTTTGCCCACACCACCACCACCTCTGCCATTGTTCGATATGTCGAATATGATGAAATTGCCTGTTTTCAAGGGCTTGGGAAATGAGGACATGGACCAGTTTAGGTTCGTTGTGAAGGTCGTGTGGACAACCCAGAATATGACAGACGATCAAATGAAGAAAGAAACATTGGTTACTTCTCTACAGGATCATGCGCTAACATGGTACATTAAGTATTGTATTGATAACCCGATAGCTCCGTTAGTAGACATTCAGACTACGCTGAATAAGGAATTCAGTATGCCCAAGAATGAATTGCAATCAATCATGGGATTCAAGGAAATGCTGATGGGGCCTACCAAAACACCCTGGGAGCTCGATCAGGTATCGAAATGCCAGATACGTGAAGCTAACATGAATCTTATGGATGGGAAGCATTGCAAATGGATTGTAGCTTCTCTCTTGCCTCACCTAACGGTCACCTTATCACATATCCACACAGAGTTGTAGAACCTTTGCCTAGAGTTTCAAAGTCTAAAGAAGGATAGAGTGGTTTGGCCAGAGGTGCATGAAGAAGTTTGGTGCCTCAAGTGTAAGAGACAGAGGCATGATAAAAATCATTGCCCTGTCTTCGCGAATTATGTTGCAAGAGGAGGGCCAATGATTTTGAGGTGAGAAGCTGAAGTAGGGCCAAGTACAGGGCTCGCGCTATGGTGCGCTATCTATTAGGTAGCTAGAAAACGTGTAGCATACAAATGCCACTTGTTGCAGAAATTTTTACAGACACCGTAACAACTCTTCTGCAAATTTTGTAAATCGGTGGGTCATGATGAGCGTAACTATTGTAGCTATGAGCTAATGATGGAAATAAGGCTCGTGTATCGAATTCAGAAAAAAACTTGGCCTTTAGATCAAGGTGATGGGGGAGTGCATGGAGTATATCAGGGGTGTGGACGAGGCCAAGGAGGAGGAGGACCTGCGAGAGGTCGGGGATAAGTTATTTGCTACAACTGCGGAGTGCCAGGACACTATGCATGGGAGTGTACGATCCCGACACGCCTATCGTGCCAATACTATACTTAGTTTGATCACACGATAGAAGATTTCCTTGTATTAATAGCTAAGATGTAGGAGAGGAGGGCGTAACCTCAACAGCCTACCCAAAACCTGTAGATGATGAGGGCTGAACCCCATGAAGAGGATCCTAATGTAAATATCATGCGGCAAAGTGGAATGATGACTGCCGAGGATAAGGGAAAGCAACCTGAAGAGAGTGAATGGGTCCGCAAGGCTCCATAAAAATAGGTTGGGTTTGATATGGAGCGCGCGAAAGAAACATTCATGGAAGAAAAGAAAAGCTTCGTTGAGTCCTCTACCTCAAGAATTCAGGATAAGTTGTCCGAAGAAATGGACCCCTCCATTCTTACTACCTTTTTGGAGACATATATGAAGCTATTACGTGATAGCAAGGCCATGAAAGGGTTACAGGAGTTGATAAATAAATGTGTCGGTAAAGAAAATTCCTTTGAGGGACCTCATGTAGTCAGAAAAATTGGTAAGCATAAGGCAAGAACAAGGAGAAAAATGAGGTTCACTGCGCAAATAGGAGAGTATGAAATGGATCAAGTTATTCTGGATTTGGAGTCAGATGTGAATGTATTGCCTAAATAGACATGGGAAAGAATGGGGAGACCTGCATTGCAGTGGTCTCCGAATCAATAGACGATGGAAAATCAATACAAGATTATCCCCATGGGAAGATTGCAGGGAGTGATAGTAGATATTGAAGGTCCAAGCGAGTTGGCTGATTTCGAAGTGATATAGATTGTCGATGACATCAATCCCTACCCTGTGCTCCTTGGTATCAATTGGGCTATTGAAATGAATGGGGTTATCAATTTGAAGAAGCAGACAATGTCATTTGAGAGGAAATTTCTCCACGTAGTAGTACCTTTGGAGCCTGCAGAAGGACCGCGCTACACTGAACCGACCCAGGATTATGAAAGTGATGATGATTTGTAATAGATCTACAAAATAACAGTGCAAAACCAAGATTGGGTGAATCCGATAGCACATGGGTGCATTGCATGGCACTGCGAAAGTTCTTGTACATTAGATTCAAATGAGGAGTTGGAACACTGGCAAAATAGGTTGCACGAAGTATCTACGCTGCACTGTAACGCGATGACTAAATAACTACATTGTTTATCATATGAGGTAAGAAGTTTACCTTATTATGATGGTCTAACTGACGTAGATAAATTTTGGATGCATTTGAAAGGGAAGGGCCAGAGAAGCAGCATTGACAAGAACTAGATTTGGCGCTGCATGCTAAGCTCGCAAGATGGTGGGGTACGCATAAAGAAAATTTTGATGGGTGGCGCGAGTATAGAAAGATGATGTGATTGCAGTTTGGTTGACCAAAATTCTGGTTAACAATGAAATATGATGGAAGGAATCATCTGAGCAATCATTTATCAAAATGGATTAACGTTTATGGGACGAAGCCACAACCTGAGTGGGTATATTTATTCTGTCACACTTGGATGTAATACCCATGAATTGGTACCTGGAAACAGAGCTCCACCACAACACTAAAGAGTGGGACATTTTGAGACAGAGATCATGACATTCAACCTTGAATATGGGATTGAATGTATTGACAAGGTGGTGCAGGAGGTTAAGGCAGTGATCTTCAGAATACCACAGTACCCCTTGGATCTGATTCAACCCGATTGGACCACCTAGCTGCGCCATGTAGTGGAGTGCTACAATGTGACTATTGAAGAAGAATACGAGGATTCAAGGAACATTAATATCCCAAAGGTAGAAGGTCACCACGAAGTTGAGGGACCAGAGATAGAGAATCCAGATATCACTGTGCCACTGAAAACTAGACAAGTGAACATTGGAACAGAGGTGGAACCGAAGTTTGCGTAGATAGGGGACTATTCGGATGATGCTATAGTTGACAAGGTTGCTGAGCTACTCTGTGAATATCAGGATTTGTCCCCATAAATGTTTCAGACTTAAAAGGCATCATACGTGATTTGGGAGTGATGAAAATAACTTTGAAACCAGACGTGAAGCCTGTTAAGCAGAGGCCATATCACCTTGTTGGCTTGAGGGGCTTGACCCAGGTTCAACTTTAATTAGCCAAAAAAATCCCTACACTACTGGCCTTTTCAGCATTAGCCCGTGGAGCGCGGATTGAAGTCTCAAATGAAGTAGTATGGGGGGATGTTGGAACCAAGTTTCTACACCCTAAGATGGTGGTGATGTTGTTTTATTCCTTCTATTCCTGCCTTTGCGCATGTCGCTTAGTTCTAGGACTCTGTCTTCCTAACCCCTTATTCCTCCCTTCTATACCTCCACAAAAGGGTACGACTAGCCTTCGCACAGCCTTAACCTTTGATCAGATACTTTCGCGCTGCTAAAGCAGCGTATTGCACAGATTGTCCAGTTATCTTAAGAATCTTACTTATCTTATTAAACCAGTATAGTTAGCACTGTGTAAGCATATGTTCTTACTTGAGTTCTCTTAACCAATGAAATTACATAAGTTCTTGGAAGTATACTTTGATGATTGGAATACACCATAGGTGACAATCGTGGTTTGCGATTGATAGCCATGTAGATGTTCATCTCCATCAAGATCTAGAAGATCTTAATGTCCTTAACTTGTTGTGCATCCTTAGTATCCCATAGTGAAGCATACTTCACTACTTTTGGGAGGTCTGGAGTGACCAAAGGGAACTGGCTGTCCTCTAGAAGCTCCCATGCTACCAACACAATTGACAACAAGAGCCACATGTAAAGGAACATCTTGCTAAGCTTCTACATTTCACAACAGTTCACCAGGAACTCACCGCGAAGGTAGTCTGACCAGTTAAACTAGACTCCTTCAGTGCACTGAGTTGCGAGCACGATGACAAGCACCGGAACCTCATTGGCACGACACTTTCTCATCACATTCCCTATTAAGATCTGTATGGCTACCTTCACAGCAAGGTCACAGATGTTGGATATAGCATATCTTGCGGATTCTTTACCAATTTAAAATTTTCCTTCATAGACTCTACAAGAGCTTGTTCACCACCTTCTCCGCCAAATATCATGGCCGAATTCTCTTCTGTATAAGGCAATCGCGTTATTCAGTGAATCAATCTATCCATGATGGGCATTGGATCCTCCAACCATAGACACCCATCATGCACCAAGCACAACAGTTGCTTGATATACAATATTGTCACTAGGGTGCGGTTGTAATGCAGCACCCAAAGCAGGTTGAGAAACCCTGCCTTGTCTACTCCTCTAAGCCACCTCCACGATTCTAATGCGGTTGTTCCAGTATTCATATCATTGACACTGCACATCAGCTACTCAATCGCAAGGTGTGGGAACTTATCGTGATCAGCGAAGTCCCAATCTTCAAGCTTCAGTAGTGGCACCCGTGCCAAGCGTGGTCCATGGAAAATAACATTATTCGGTAGCAGAGGGGTTTTCAAGGGGGTCTTGCTTTCATCGATGTCTTTCGACAACTTAGTCTTGGGCTTGTGCGAAGGGACATACTCAGGAAACCAAGTAATAGTGTTCACGCCTTGGGCTTCAATCTCCTCCATTTCAACTCCCACGTCCTCATCATCCATCGAGATGTCTTCAATGTCTTTCTCCTCCAGTTCCAAATTTATAGATTTTCCCTTCTCCTATGCGGTGGGCTTTGGTGGGTTTATTCTTGGTGATGTGCACACCGATATAGTAGGTTGCTTGTCCTTTTTATCCTTCATGGTCTCCTTGGTTGGGGTCTAATTGGGTCTCGGTGTCCTCGGTGATTTAGCGAATTCTGCTAACACTTCAACCACTGTTGGAGTAGCTACTTCTGCCTCTATCTCCATTTCCAACGCTGAATCCTCTATTATTTCTTCGGTATTTATAGTTTCTATGGGTACCGACATAACGCTTTCCAATAGTACTCACGATGTCTCTGGTAAGTTTTCAAATGCTGGAGTCTCTTTCAAAGCCTCGAAGAATTCTCAGTTCATGAGTGCCTGAAAGCTCAACAACTCAATTCTCAAAAAGCCAAGTGTTTTTCCCTGGATAGCCACTTGTAATTTATAGGGCATTTTGAATTCAAATCTGATCGTTCCCCCCAAATTTGGTTCATTAATGTTGGATTGGCAACAATTTTTCAAGGATTTGAGCCATAAATTTCATCTTAAATGCTAACTTCTTGCTCCATTTGGCTTCATTTCTACCATCAAATCATGAACAGTGAGTTTAACAGTCACTTTCCAGCTGACCTGCATGATTTCTTCTTGGGTAGCGCAACTCCCTTCATGCTGCCGCAAACCCTGTGAAACTTCCTTTCTTCGTACAATCCTCTAATCATGCAGCTCCCAAACCCGGGCAGTGTAGTTTATAGTATCGCACCTCCTTTCAACTTCCTAGATCGCTTAGACTATGTTGCTTGCATCTAGTCACATGGCTGGAACACCGGTGTATGGCTTCAATCGATTACCATTCACCTTTCCTAGGAAGGGATCTCCATTCAGTTTGACTAGCTATACCACCCCTCCATTGGTAATCCCCTTAATGACATAGGGCCCTAACTAGTGCACCCTGAAATTCATTGGAAATTTATCAAATTTAATGTCATATAACAAAACCAGGTCATTTACCCTAAAGTTGTGTAGCTTAATTTGCCAATCATGCCATGCTTTTTCACGCTGCTTTTGGACCTGTTGGTGAAATCCAGCCAGAAATCTCTCTTCCTCAAGCTCATCTAGCTGGCGAACCTTTCCTCTAGGGCTCTGCAATCTGTGATACTTGTGAGTGCCACTATGCGTAGACTAGGCACAATATATTCCATAGGAATTTCTGCTTCACCACCATAAACAAGCCTAAAGGGAGTTTGTCCAATCAACTTCTTGCATGTTGTTCGATAAGCCCATAGTACTATAGGTATGCGTAGGTCCCAATCACTTAGTTGAGCATTGCAAACCTTGGTTAGCGTGTTCTCCAACACTTTATTGAATGCTTCCACTATCCCGTTAGCTTGCAAGTGATAAGGCATGCTCTTCTGGTGATATACCTAAAATTCCTCTATTAGCGCGTTGATCGTCTCATTCAGAAAGTGTGTACCACAATCACTCATCAAGATATTTGGACAGCCAAATCACATCAATACATTCTCAAAGAGGAACTTTGTAGTAGTCATGCCTATGCAATCCTTCACGGATTGTGCCTCCACCCAACGAGTCAAATACTTCATTGTGGTGATAATGTACCTTGCTCCCGTCTTTCCTTGGGGCTAAATGGGTCCCACAAAATCTATAGCCCATTTCTCAAAGGGTTGTAATGTCATCTATGGATTTAGAGGCATCTCATCCCTTTGCGATGGTCTGCCAGTCCTTTGACATACATCGCACACCTTGTAGTACACTTTTCAATCCTGATGGAGGGTTGGCCACCACAACCCTGCGCGTAGAATCTTCTGCACGATCGCTCTCCCTCCATAATGTCCTCCTGCGGCACCTCTGTGAGCATCCGCGAGGATACCACTTCTTTCAAACTCAGGTACATATCGTCGCAATATCTCATCAGACCCCATTTTGTATATATGCCCAGCAATGACAAAGAAATTTGTCTCGCGCACCACTAATTCCTTCTTCTACTGGACAATGTATCCTTCTGAGGCAGTTCCTATAATTAGGAAGTGTATTATGTCCATAAAATAACCATCTGCAATGCACACTGCAAATAATTGCGTGTTAGATAATCCCTCCTCCAAATTAGTGGGCTCTTCCCCTGTTTTGATGCGCGGCAGATGGTCTGGTCCTACATTCATCCATCTAGGCTTCATAATAACTTCAAAATCATATTCCTAGAACAATAATAGCCATTTTCATATTCTCCCCCCAACATAGGCTTATTGACCAGGTACTTCAGCATGGAGTGGTCTGTATACATCTTAAGGTGGCCTCCCAGCAAGTAGTGCCTAAAATTCTGGAGCGCAAATACCATAGCTAACCCTTTGCACTCGGTGGTGGAATAGTTCCAATCATAAAAGTATACTTCCAATAACTTATGAATAAACTCCTTGAACGCAGCAACGAATACGTGTGGGAAAGTCGCAAGCACATTCTTCAATCCAAACGACATTATAGTGTACTACAAACACCCCCACTGAGTCGTGAAGGTCATCTTGCTCCTATCCTCTGGCTCAATTTTGATTTGGTGGTACTTCGAGAACCCATCAGTGAAGGAATATGCTTCCTGGCCACCTACATTGTCCACCACTTCATCGGTTAATGGAGTCGGAAAAGGATCATGTATGCAAGTGTCATTTAACTTTTTGAGATCCACACATATCTTTCTTTCATCCTTCTGCTTCTTCTCCTGTACCACCATTGGGCTTACCCAATCAGATTCTTCCACAGGCTCAATAATGCATGCCATGAGCATCTTATATAGCTCTAAGTGGACCTTCTCCTTATACTTCAAATTGAAACGGTAAGGTCTTTGCTTAACTGGCTTCGCGTCGGGCTTCAACGTGATCTTCATAACACCTAATTCCCCAATTATCCCCTTTAGATCCATAAACTTGGTTGGGAATAGATCCCGGTATTTGCAGAGAAATTCAACGACCTTATCCACAATCGCGTCATCCTAGTAATCTCCAATCTTCGCAGCTTTTGGCTTTGCCTCCATACCAATGTTTTTTTCAGCGGTGCAGTTATGTAAGGATTCTCAATTTGCGGTCCTTCAACCTCGCGGTGACCTTCTGTTTCGGGGATGTTAATTTTCTTCAGATCCTTGCCCTCATATTTAGCAGTTACGTTATAACATTCTAGCATGTGACTCAGCTGAGTAGCCCACTCAGGCTGAATCAGGTCTAAAGGATCCTGCGGTATCCTAAAGATTGTTGCTTTCACCTCTTGTAGCACCTCATCAATACAGTCAAACTCATCTTCAAAGCTGAATGTCATTATGAATCCTTCACGCAAAATATCCCATTCACCTGTACCATGGTGAAGCTCTGTTTCTACGTACCAGTTCATTGGGATGACATCCAGGGTGTGACAGAACAAGTGCACCCATTCAAGTTGGGGCTTCTCTCCATAAGCCTGAGCCCATTTGGCCAAGTGCGTGCGCGCTTCATCTTGCCCATCATACTTGTCTGTCATCCGTACCTTCGGCTTCCCAAAACACGTTCTCATCATCCTCCTGCATTCGCGCCTATCATCAAAGCTTCCCTTATGCGTACCCCACCACCTTGCGGGCGAAGTGCGCAGGGCCCAGTCCAACAACTGGAAGCACTGCTTTTTTGGTACCTCCCTCTTGAATGTATCCAGAAAGATATCTACATCATTTAGGCCATCATAAGTAGGAAAATTTCTTACCTCTGACGACACGCAATGTAACGACCAGGTCATCATGTTATAGCTTAGTGTAGTTACTTCATGTAACCGATTCTACTAGCGCTCTAACTCTTCATCAGAGTCCAAGGTGTAGGAACTCTCATGATCCCATGTAATTCATCCATCCATTGTTAGATTCACCCAAACTTGGTCTTGCAATGTTATCTTATAGATACAGTCTAGATCGTCATCACTCTCACAATCGCGAACTGGTTCAGTATAGCGCGATCGCTCAGAAGGATCTAGGGGTACTATTATGCGGAGCGATTTCTTCTCAAATATCATCTTCCACTTCTTTAGATTGATTATCCCATTCATATCAGTAGCCCAATCAATTCCTAGGAGTCCAGGATAAGGGTTGCTTTCGTCCACAATTTCTATTACTTCAAAGTCAGCCATCACGCTCGCACCTTCAATATCTATAGTCACCCCATGCAGTGGTCCCATGGGGATTATCTTCTGCTAATTCACCATCCTTAGCTGAATCGGAGACCATTATAGTGTGGGTCTCCCCATTCGCACCCAAGTCTATTTTGGTAGGATGTTCACGTCTAACCCCAGGTCCAAGATAACCTGATCCATTTTATACTCTCCTATCTATGTGGCGAGTCTCATCTCCCGTCCCATCCTTGTTTTATTCTTACCTATCTTTCGTACTATGCACGACTCACTTGGGGTGTTTCCGGTGCATTTGTTTATAAGTTCCTGTAGCCCTTGCACATACTTTCTATCCCGCAGTAACTTCATACAGGTCTCCAGGAAGGTTGTGAGCATATAAGTATCCATCTCCTTATCAGGCTTATCCTTGCTCCCTAAGGTGGAGGCCTCAGCGAAGCTCTTCTTTTCTTCCATGAAGGTCTCTCATTTGCGCTTGAAATCGAACTCAGCCTCCTTCGTTGGAGCTTTGCGAACCCATGTACTACCTTCAGGCTATTTCCCCTTGTTATCTCTTGTTGTGATTCCACTTCGGAGCACTATATTCACATTTGGATCCTATTCGCATGGCTTAGACCTCATCATATACAGGTTCTAAGTCGATGGAGGTGGTAGCACCCCTTTTTCATGTATTCTAGCTATCAAAGTAGAACAGTCTTCCATTTCATGATCAGACAGATTGCAATACTTGCATGATGAATGCGTTGGGATAGTGCAATCGCAGGCATAGTGTCCTAGTCCTCCTTAATTGTAGCAGATCAACTGTCCCTGACCTCTGCCAAGTCCTCCTCCGCCTCCGCCTCGTTCGTGCCCCTCGACACCTGTCTGCACCATCCCCGTGCTATGGTCAGGGGGATGCGTTTCTACCTAGACCCTATAAGCGGGCGTTCTATCCATCATCAATTCATAACTTCTACAACTATGCTCATCATGCCCTACCGACCTACAAAAGTTGTAGAAAATTTGTTGTGGTGTTAGTACAAACTTCTGCAACAAATGACAGTTATCCGTGGCATGCTTTCCTGCTACCTGACATATAGCACACCACAATGCAGACCTCACACTTGGTCCTACCATAGTTTCTAGCCTCAAAGACACCGATGCTCCTCCTACAATATAGTTTGCAAAGACTGGACAATAGTCTTTGTCATGTCCCTGACTCTTACATTTCAAACAACATACCTCTTCGTGCACCTTTGGTTGAACTATTTTATCCTGTTTCAAACTTTGCATCTCTAAGAAAATATTTTTCAACTACGCATGGATCTGTTGAACCCCCAGATTTTGATCTTGGATTAGTGTTTCATGCAGTCTCATTGCAATCTCCAAGGCCTCCGCTTGAGTCATTATCTTCTACTTTGACAACGCAATCCTTAGGTGTGGCAGGAGCAAAACCACAAACCATTCACGATGTTGTCCGTCTGTTAAATTCATATTAGCTTCATGGATCTTACACTTCAATCTCTGATCTAATTCCCAAGGAGTCTCACTTGGCTGCATCACAATTTCCTTGAACTCCACAATAGATTGTGCCTCAGATTAAGGCCTACTAAATTCCCTATTCAGTGTTGTCTGGATGTCTGCCATTCCAACATTCAGATTATCATTAGAGTACTTGATATACCTGTTATAGACATTTTTGTGGCCTACAACTCCAAACATGAAATGTCCATAAACCAAGGGCTCCTAAGTCCCTAAAATTGTTGTTCTAACCCCTAAAGGAACAAGGTCAACAGATTACAACTTCTCCCAGAAGTTCTCCACCAGAAACTGCTCAGAATAAGTCAAAACAGGATCATTTCAGCTGCTCCATAGGCTAGGTGCGTTGCATTGCACCTAAATACACTGTGAGGGTGCGTTGCATTTCAAAAGTCCCTTCTGTGGGGTGTGATGGGCGAGAAATGACAAATGGCAGTGTCATTCCGCGAGGTGGAGAGACAATGGAAGCTTCTAGAATCTTCTCCAGTGACACTTGCCTCACTGAATTCGACCAAGGATGAGTAAGAGGCCTTCAGTCTCCAAGTGGAAGCAAGAACTGATAGAGAGAAGACACTAATCAAATCACAAGTTGACTCATCCTCCTTACATATATCTATATATGGATCCCTCATCCCAGAGATCCAGAGGCTGGAATTGTAAGGAATTGTTGTTGGTTTTTTGAGACAAAACATCAGATTGTTGGGTGATCTATGCTTTGTTTGAGGTGAAGAGGGGCTTCTTTGCTGGGAGGTTGATGTTGGGTCAGGAACCACTGGTTGTAACTCCTCCTAGATCTTTTCTTGTTTATCAATAAAAGCTATTTGAGTTTTCCTCCATGCTTTTGTATCATTGATGCTTGTTACATTTGTATGGTTAACTTAAATCTGATTCTAAGTTGTTTATGAATATAGATCCATGTCTTTGTATAGTTTTCTTCTTCTGTGATCTTACAGGTACTTTGTGAAGCTGGGCAAGTAAGGGAGCAGGTAGCTGGAGACTATCAAAGAAGAGAAGGATTGGATCAAAGGACTAGCGCAAGACAAAGGTTGGTTCTTTCTATTCCTCTCTATCTATAGTTCATAAAGGAAATACAAAAGTAGTTTTTCTCTGTTTGTTTCTAAGGCAGCTGTCACACCTTAGTGGGATAGAGCAGTTCTAAATAGACAATTTTCCCTGTAACAAAATGGCGACTCCACTGGGGAGCTAATTAGTTTGTTTGTTTATCATTCTTTGTTTGTTTGTTTCATAAACTTATAAGTGGCAATCGAACTGAATTTGCCATAACAAATGCAAAGTAGACATCTGTTGCTTCAATCTATTCACTGGATCTATTTATGATTTAAACAACTGATTCACAAACTATCTGATTGCCCTTGTGATAGCTCTTAGATCCTCCTTAGATATACCCTTGATTGTTGAATTACTGATTGCTTTTTACTCGGCCAAAAACCAAAGACTGAACTGCAAACTGTGACCCAGAACCCAGATAGAGTCTCGTTTCTGGCCCAGCGCAGGTACTGTTAAGAGATCCTAAATTTCATCGCACTTCTCGAAAGGGCAACCTGCGCTGCATTTCAGATTCTTTGTGTTACAGGTGCGCTGATTAGACTAGCCCTGTGCAGCTGTGGTTCTTCTGTTTCATTGTTTCCAGTTCTATCTCTGAATTTTGCTGTCTGTGATCAGTATATGTCTGTTTGAAACCCCTTTTCCTTGCTGTTATTCTGCCTCCTTGGTACAAAATAACTGTAGATGTTTTTGTGTGTTTGTTGAGTCATTTACAGTTCTCCTTAGCAAAAGTAGCGTAATCGTACTATCATCCTTTGATTTGAATCTGTCGTAAGTGTCGATTTCAATCGTTGGAAAGAGTTTGATTGTTGTTGATGGTTGATTACCCTGTTACTATTGCTTTTGGTCTGGATTTTTGATTTTCTAGTGTCAAAAACAAGTATTCATTTCAAAATCGTAAGGTGTCGTAATCATCTCTATTTTTGATTTCGAAAAGAAGCTTGTTTATGTTTGTCGCTTGAAAATAAATTCAAATTTGTGCATCAACTTTCTTTTTAGCATCCATATAATAAGATAGTCGAAAACAAATACATGCATGTGCATTTGCATATAGACAGTCTGTTTGGCTTGATTTAGGAAAAGTGCATTTACAGTGTGCTCTTTGCTCTTTGTGAAAAGATTCTGTCTTTCTTTTCCCTAGTAGCTAGGATTTTCATTGCATAAAAGAGATAAAAAGTTTGTTTATCATCTTTAGATTGCATTTTAGGAATTACATCTACATCTCATGGTGAACCCAAAAGGCAAACTTCATAAGCAAGATCAACTTAAAATAAATTCAATGAATCTAACAACGCTTTGGAACTTAACGCACAACATTTAGAGGTCTAGGCTAGAGACGTATTCTGACGTCGTAAAGCCTGGTAACTGTTGTTCTCACTGTTGGTTGGGTGATTCCTCCACTTTGAGACGATAAGTGCCAGTACGGACTTGTGCTCCCACGTACCGTCGAGTATATTTTGGGAGACCCCTATAGGCTTAAATCCTTTATCCATAGGAAGCCGTGTCTGTCGCCCTATCGATCGCAATGCACTGAACACAACATTCAGGAAGATTGACTGCAGTACCATAAAAAGTATTCTGCAGTTTTACGATTGGTTTGGTACTCCCTCTACCTAGACTTCCAGAGCAGTCCCTTTCGTTCCTTTTCAAACTCCTTAACGGAAAAGGTCCATCTGAGCACTTATCACTATAGGCTCATTAAAAATCGAAGGAGACTAGAGTCATCTTTTGTTTTTTCTCGACTCTTAAAAACTGAAAAAACAAGTTGTGTCAAAGCGTCTAAAATTCATTTAATTCGGAAACATACTTCCCCTTTATTTTAGTTGATCGAGTAATCCGCAATCATGGAAGAAAGTCAATTGAAACCCCGTCGTTCGCGGAGGCTTATGAGTCAACCGTCTTTGTCTCCGGAATCGAGGCCAGTACGGGCAAAGCGAACTCGTTTAACTGGTTCCAAATCTCCTACTAAAGTTAGAACAAGTGTTCCAACGACATCAGAGACTCCGGTTACTCCAAACATTTCTGGAATCCCTGCCTCTACAGAAGAAGTTCAACAACCACAGAGGGACAGTGATACTGATCCCAGTCTGAGAGTAAACACTTGTGTTACTGAACCAGTTCCATCTACAACCGGTTCGGAGAGTCTTACTCTTCAAACATCTGTCGCTGCCGATTCCATACCTTCTTCGGCACCAAAAATATTCTACGGACCTGACGGTCTTCCCCTTCCACCTGGTCTGATTGCCATAGAAGAAATTGTAGAAGATCCTCCAGCAACTAGTCCGACGCAATTTGGAGTTGGTATCACTCTATATCCTTCTTCATCAGAAGTTAGTCTACCACCAGCGGAAGCTCCTGTAGTATCGCTAGGTAATCTTTTGGATAGACTTCAAATGTCTGAACAACCATCAACATCTAGGACTGTGTCGTCTGACACAGCGACGACAGAACTCCCTGCTATCACTCCGACAATGTTCACCGGTATACCATCTGTCCCGACTAGCTCTCAACCGCTAGAAGGAGCCCACTCAGGGGCTACTTCGACAGTGTGGTCTGTTCCTGTTTGTTCATCCAGAATAATATCCGGAAACTCTTATGTTGAGTCTCAACAAATTGATCCATTTGGAGGTCAATTTGGGCAGTCTGGCCCCCAAGGGCAAACCATTCCCTTGAGTTCTGGATTACCACCGTATGGGGGGCAGTATACCCTTTCATTATCCCCTCCGGGAGGATATCCATACGTGAGTTCACAACAACATTCAGGTTATACTGGAATTACCTCAAGTGGCTGGGTACCAATACTACCTCAACAACCAAGAGTTGTATATTCGATGCAACAATGCTTACCTACGTCAAACATACCGACTACGCCGGCTATTGTGACGGTGTCGCAAGTTCAAGCGCTGCCTGTTGTATGCCAACCTCAGGTTTCTCAGGTTGTAATGCAACAGTCCCTTGACCCTGCGACTCAACCACAGTCGCCGACTGGTGGAATGACACAGGTTCAGACGGGTACAATTACCCCTCATCTTGGTCAAACTGTTAGTATCGGTCAACAGCACATGGCTTCACAACCATGGCTAGTACAATACCAACAACCGCAATTCCAACAAGTATACCAAGGTTCTGAGCAACAAATCTTTGCTAATAGTGGGCAGCCGTACATTCAAAATGGTCAAAATCAACCATTTTATAATGGTCATGTCCACCAACCTTACCAAACATACCAGCATCAGATGCATTATGCCGGTATGCAAAGACCAACTACTCAGGCAATCCCATCTTATCCTAGGTATGCTTCACCTAACTTGAATCAGCAGTTACCCTTGGTGGCGACTTTAGAGTTACCTGATTTAAATCGGTTAACAAACGATCCAATCGCTTACGCACCTTGGTGGCCAGCGATTCTGCATAAACTTCCATCAGATATTCCTAAATTTAATGGAAATTCGGGTGAAGATCCATCGAATCACATGATGACCTTTCATCTATGGTGTTCATCAAACACCTTAAATGATGATTCGATAAGACTTCGCCTCTTTCAGAGGACGTTAACGGGTCCGGCGGCAAAATGGTACATCGAATTGCCTAGAGCTTCGTTCGACAACTTCAGTACCTTAGCCACAACCTTTTTAACCCATTTTCAGTTACCAATAAGGTACGAAACAGGAACCGAACTTCTTACCAACTTCAAACAGACAACGGCCACTCACATATCTGATCATATACATGAGTGGCGACGTCGTCGTAGGATGGTAAAAACGTACATCCCCGATCAGCTCTTAGCTGAATGGTTTATCAAGTCATTACTGCCTTCCATCACGGAAGATGTGGCAAAGGGGGGAGTCGTAACAGAAGAGCAAGTTATCGCTCGTGCGCAATATCTGGATTTGATTTGCACTCAGTCCGGCACGCTCTACAATAAAATACCTGACGCCCCTAGACCAGAATTCTCAATTCCTCCTCCTCCTAAATCGAACAATGACTCTCATGCCGACGATGGCGTGATTGGCACAACAAACACGAAATCGACAAAGGCTACATCCAAAAAAGCCCGTAATATTTCAAGTCACAATGAAAAGGATGAGCTTCTTGCTCCGAAAGTAAATGGCGTATCGACAGATAAAGGCAAAGAAACCAAACAACCAGGGAGCAAGAAGAAAGGCAAAGGGAAGAAGAAGAAACAGGAGGAATCATCACTTGAAAAATCTTCTTCAAACCCTCCTGGAGATAGGAAACCAAAAAATCCATGTCTCATATGCGATGAGGATCATTGGACCGCAAATTGTCCACACAGAGCTGAGGTTAAAAAATTCTTCAAGAGTTCGAAAACCTCTGCAGTGTTAACCGATCCGTTTCCAAATCCAGGAACAATTCTGGTTGAAAGTGAAAATGCTTCCCCGTCTCAAGTGCTAATGTTGTCGGTTTCAAAACAGAAAAATGATGCTTTGATATTGACAAGGAACAAAGATTATGGGAATCCACAGCTGTCAAACAACAAGGATAAAGATCAACCTAGTAGTTCGACAACAAATTCGACAGAAGTTGCACCAGCCATCATTATTGAGTTGACAATAAAACCACCAAAGGGAGTAGTACACAAGTCGATGTTTAATCCCCACGCTAGAGCGGCACAACATTATAATATAGTGGAAGATTTGGCACAATCGCCATCCGCTATGTCGACTCTTGAAGTACTACAGAATTGCCCATCCCAAAGGCAGCCTTTATTATCAGCCATTGGTGGGATAGACCCAAAGGATTCCAATCTTGTATCCTTCGATCATAAAGGATACGATCCTCAATTACCAGCTCAACTAGCTTTCCTTGTTCAAGTGATATCCCTCAACAAAACTGTTCATCGAACAATTATTGATGAGGGAGCATCTACATGCATTATGTCGATGAGTTGCTGGAAAAATTTAGGATCTCCAACCTTGTTGCGATCTTCGACAACATTAAAAGCATTCGACGGAGAACATATACCCCATATGGTATTCTAAGTAACTTGAAAGTTGAATTAGGAGGGAAAACGGTAGAAATAGATGTTGAAGTAATCGATGGCAATATTGATTACAACATCCTACTAGGAAGGCCATGGATATATGCTATGGTGGCTGTTGTGTCGACCTATTTCAGGAAGATTGCATTTCCCTTTCAAGGAGGGATTACAATCGTCGATCAACAAAACTTCCTCCCCAATGGTTATCAAGTTACAGGAAGCATTCCCATGATCCACGGAAGCCCTCATTCGCTTCAAAATATCGGAGTAGGCCTATTAAAAGATCCTATACTAATGGGAACTTTCGCCCTTCCACCTCCAATCAACTTGGCGGAAGTAGTGTCGATAGGGACCTGCAACATGATATCTTCTACAAAGATCTCAGAAAACGATATCGACATGGATCATGCAATGGTTTTGCCCCCAAGCCCAACGGAAATATTGTAGCAATCAATGTTCCTAGCATGGGAGGCAAACCCAAATCAATGCTCATCAAGCGTTTGGATAGATAGGTCTAGAGAATATGGTACCCCTTCAGATCCTTGGTCGCGAGTGCATGCCACTGACAAAGGAATTCTCCAATCAATGGTAATTGAAGGAGCACCATGGAATGATTCCCACCATCGTTCCCTTCTTCCGGATTGTGGAGAAGATACTCAAGATGACCTTCATCATCCTTCAGCCTTTGATTTCCTATCAAATACTGTAAACATGGTGGATTCCGAGCGAAACTTGTCCAACATTGAAGAAACTATAGCCATAAATATCTCGACCGAAACAGATGTTGTAGAGAATATTTATGTTGGAAAATGTTGTTCTCCTTCAGAACTAGAAATATATAACGCTCTTTTTCGCGAATTCAGAGCTGTCTTTGATTGGTCATACAGTGAAATGCCAGGCATCGACTCGAGTATTGTTGAACACGAAATTAAGATGTATCCAGATGTCAAACCAGTACGATAGCGGCTAAGGCAGGTGCACCCCAAGAAAGCCGCTGCCATTAAGGCAGAAGTTGAAAAACTTCTCCATGCTGGTTTCATCTACCCGGTTCCTCTAACCGATTGGGTATCGAATATCGTCCCTATTATGAAAAAACAGGGAACAATTACAATGTGCGTCAATTATAGGGATGTAAATCAAGCTTGTCTAAAAGACAACTACCCTACACCCTTCATTGACCAAATAATTGATGAATGCGCCGGATGTGAAATCTTTTCATTCATGGATGGATTCTCCGGGTATAATCAAATAAATATCCGCCCACAGGACCAGTCAAAGACTGCATTTATTTGTCCGTGGGGCACATTCGCATATCGAAAATTACCCTTTGGTTTAAAGAACGTAGGGGCGATGTTTCAGAGGGCAATGAATTATGCCTTCCATGACATCAAAAACATCGTTCAACCGTACCTCGACGACCTTCCGGCTCATTCGCGAAAGTGGACTGATCATCCGCAGCATTTAAAAGCGATATTTCTACGTTGCCGACACTACAAGATACTACTCAATCCGCAAAAATGTGTATTTTGTGTCAGTTCTGGTCGTTTACTTGGCTTTGTAGTCTCCAAGGACGGGATTTGTCTCGACCCATGTAAGGTCCAGGCAATCATAAATTTGCCTCCACCTTCAAATTTGCTTCAGATTCAGAAACTCTAAGGGAAAGCAAACTTTTTGAGGAGGTTCATTCCAAATTACGCCGAACTTGCTAAAGGTTATACACATCTTTTGAAAAAGGAAGTACCCTTTGTTTGGGATCAGGTTGCGCAAGCTTCCTTTGATGCTTTAAAAGAATACCTAATGAAAGCATCATTAATGTATGCTCCTGATTATCAAAAAGACTTTAACCTGTATCTGGCTGCAGCAGATACGACCATAGCAATGGTTTTAGTTCAAGAAGTCGATGGAATTGAGCATCCTATATATTATTTAAGTAAAAACTTAAATGATACAGAAAGAAAATATTCTTACGTTGAAAAGCTAGCGCTTGCAGCAGTTCAAGCGATACAGAGATTTCGACACTATGTCCTCTTTCGGAAAACTACCATTCTGTCATATTGCAACCCCATGACTTATATATTGTCGCGAAAGTTGCTGGGGGGAAAATACTCAAAATGGATAGCAATCCTACAAGAGTTTGATCTGGAATTTGTAAAATCCAAATCAAAGAAAGATCTAGTTTTCGCAGAATTATTGTGCGATCTCCCATCGTCGTCCAACGATGACACATCCGAAGAAACAATCGTGGATGAATTTTTTTTCTGATATCTAAAAGCAATGAGTGGTATGGGGATATAATCATTTATCTCCAAACCCAAAAATATAGGCCCAACACCTCCCACTCTAAACAAAAACGTATTCGATACCAAGAAAAAGACTACATGATCGTCGATGATACACTTTACCGTCGTGGTGTCGATACAGTTATGAGGAGGTGCCTCACCCATGAGGAGGCCGAAAAAGTCCTGAATGACTGTCATTCAGGCGCATGTGCGGGGCATCAATCTGGATATGCTACAGCGCAAAAAATATTATGAGCAGGATACTTCTGGCCAACAATGTTCAAAGATTGCATAACCATAGTCAGAAGTTGCCATGCTTGTCAAATTTTCGATAGCAAAACTAGAAGACCACCCGCACCTTTACAGCCAATAGTTGTTGATGGGCCATTCCCCAAATGGGGCATCGATTTCATGACATGTAACCCCACCTCGACCGGGGGGCATGGGTATATCATAGTCGCAGTTGACTATTTTACCAAATGGGCTGAGGCGATGCCTACATTAGGTAATACTGGTGAAACAACTGCCCTCTTCTTTTTCAATCATGTAGTCGCCAGATTCGGCGTACCACAGGCTATAGTCACAGATCATGGATCACATTTTCGCAATCACATGATGGTCGAATTAGCTGCCAAACTAGGGTTGTCTCACGACAGCTCTACTCCATATTATCCGCAAGCCAACGGACAAGTTGAAGCAATCAAAAAATGTCCTGAAATGCATGCCGCAAAGGATGATTGGAGTTCACAAAAGAAGATGGCACCTAATCCTGTACTCAGCTTTGTGGGGTTACCGAACATCGGTAAGGAATGCAACCGGGTTCACACCTTTCCAACTGGTATATGACCTGGAGGCAGTCTTACCAATCCAGTGTGAAATCTTGTCTCTCAAACTCGCAATTGATCTCCTCCCCGAAACTTCAGAAGAAGAGGCTTTTTTCTTGGAATTAGTCCAATTGGATGAAACCCTTCATGACGCCGCTTTGGCTAACGAAGCCCATAAGAAACGAGTCAAGGCGCAGTTCGACGAAAATGTCAAACCCCGTGTCTTCTCAGAAGGTGACTTGGTCTTACTTTATGACCAAGAATCTGATAAATTGGGAGCAGGTAAATTTAAGTCTTTATGGATGGGCCCCTATATTGTTAAACGAGTGTTAGCAAAAGGAGCCTACGAGTTAATGGATTATGACGGAATTCCATTGGCGCAACCTCGTAATGGGTTGTACCTCAAGCGTTACTATGCGTAATGGTAACCTGTATGCTTTTGTTATGTTTTTGTTTTCACTAAAGTATTTATTTTATTCAAGTAATCCACTTTTTACATTTGTTGTAGATGTCAAACCTATTGGAGTCATGCGTTGGATATGCCAACGGAGCGAGTCGCAGTTCGCGGAACCTGTCTTCCGCAGCCTGGGCTATTTTTGATCCAAGCAGCGAGTTAGTAAGTTTCAGAGGGGTATGTATTGGTCGATCAACAAATAACATCGCTGAATATAGCGCGTTGATATAACTTCTCTCTGATGCCATCACACGTGGTATATGCCGACTAATTGTGAGGCTAGACTCACAACTCGTAATACTACAACTCACTGGTATCTATTCTGTCTGAAATCCAGCTATTTATTGCATGTTCCTAAGGGTTAAGATTTTGGAAAGACAATTTGATTCTATTCAATATCAACATATTTCCAGAAACTTAAACACATTAACTGACTCATTAGCAAATTATTTGTTAGATAGACATTTGCAACATTTATAAAAAGAAACATACCATCAATGTTTGTATTTGGATCATGTAACTTAACCAAAATAAAACTCCGAAAATAAAAAATATATATAACTATTTATTATTTACACATAATGTTCTGTAACCAAGACAAAATCAGTCAAATGACCAAAAAACTCAAAATTTTAGGGGGCACCCTAGTCTAATGATGCTCGTGATAGCAAGTCACAGCCTGTGCAATCATGCGCAAGAGACGGGTCCATCGTCTTGGCACAACAGTAGTATGCCGCTATAGCCTCAATGGTAGCTCGTCAGTCCTCACATCTGGAATACCAAGACTGAGGCCCTCAACCTGCTCCGGTAATGCTACGAGAGTCTCAGCCACGTCGAGGTCATGAAGGATAGCCCTTCCGACGGCCTCTCCTGCTGGGGCAACAGCTGGTACTCTTAGGCGAACTGCTGGACGAACATGACCAACATCTGCATGTACACATGAGTTTGATTAAAGTCTTGATAGAGTAAAGCACAAGGACATTATAAGCAAAAACGATAAACAAGAATATGGTCAGAGATTTTACCAATAGCGCCCCACTGTTCACCATCTGGCAGTACCAAATCTGGATCACCCTGGAAGTCCATGCCAGCGTATGGATACTCAGAATAGACCATCTCCTGACGGTCGAACCACCCGAAGAAGGTATCAGAAAATGAAATCTGAGACTGGCCAGCATGCCTAGACATGTGGTCAACCCATCTCTGCATACGTGGTTCAGTAGGAGAAGGTAAATCGAGTGCAATGTACTGCGGCTGCATCAGTGGTATCTTCTCCAAGGCAAAGGCGGTCAAAATAGAACCATACCCAAAGTTCTTCAACCTCCCACTCTTTACCTTGGTCAACTGTTCTTTCATCACAAGAAGTACTGCATCACACCAGTTGAATACCTTTGGTTGGAGGCATTCCAAGGCATACTGCATATAAGATCGGTTGGCTACATGAAGAGCCGCACCACCGGCCATCCTACCAAAAGTAAACAGAATAGTCCTGAGGGACCTGTCAGTAACATCACAGATGATGATCTTGCTGTCTTTACTCGGCTGAGATCCTTCTCTGCAGTACCGGCGAACATAATCTCTCACCGAGTCACCTCCTCAGGCCGAACCTGATAAAGAGATGGGGGCACCCCGCCTCGACAAACCGGTCAAGAAATAGATGTCTACTACAGTCAAGGGGATAGATTTGCCCCTGATCTGGAAAACTTGGTTGGTAGGATCCCAAGCATCGAGAAAATACTGCAGTAAGTTGATCTGTTGTCTCATGCTAGAAATGCAGAAAAACTTCAGCAAGCCACAGTTCCGCAGTGCGTTTACTGTAATTGGATCATGTAGGGCAAGCATGTCCTCTTCTTCATGCTCACGTTCTCGCCATGTAATGGTCATCTTGCTCCAAAGATATCTGAAAAGCAAACAAGAGAAGAGTTAGATCCTGATTTTGGCAAGAAACAGGCAAAATTTCCATCAAAAATTGTGCACAGAATTCCTTGTCTGCGCCCATCGCACCTACAACAGTACCCTAGGTGCGTTGCATGTCAGATGGCCTTCACAATGGCCAACATTCAACGCACTTTTCGATACACAGAGGGTGCGTTGAAGGCAGAATGATTTTTTCAAACCTCAGGGGCTCAGAAAAACTAGGAATCAAGCTCAGAATGCAAAATGGAAACCATGAAATGAAAGAGCTCAGGATTAGCTCGTACCTGGTCCAGACGGCACCGAGAATCGTCCACAGAATCTCCCGAAATCAGCTGATGAAAATCAAGGGGGAAAAGCACCTCCAAAGCTCCAACAAACCAAAGTTCAAATGAAATGGTAAAATGAAAGGTAAAAACACTTTTTCATTACTTTTTACATAGTTCAAAGTAAAATATTAGTGTTCTAACTCATTTTCAAGCATATATTGTTCATTTCTAACTAGTTTGATGAAGCAGTTGAAAGTACAGTACAATCTTTGAAAGAACTAAGCTATTTATGGTAAAATAAAAAAAGGGACCATTTAATCGAGCAATTTTAGCACATAGTTCAAGCTCGGTAAAAAATAAACATAAGACATGAGCAAATGTTTCTACCCGCATTTAAGCTCGTTAAAAAATGAACTATTCCCGCGGTAAATAACCATCGTGAATGTAGTACTTCAGCCATTAAAGCCTTGGTTGTGTTTGCACCATCACCTCCACTTTTTCATTGGCCGATCATTCACCTCCATTTGATTGTTTACCCATTTTGAGGAACATCTGCAAAGAGTGATCTCACTAGCCATCCTTGTGACACTGCCGTGATTGGAAAATTCCAAACCTTACCTGGAATCAACTGCTACCCGTTTTATCACTCGTTCCTCAAAAGACGAGTCTCCTTTAAGCTCTTTTCAATTGACTCGTAAAATATGAAAAGATTGCCGAGTCCTTGGCCTTCCAACTCATTAAAGGGACAGGAAGTGCTATCCCTCCTCTAGATTTTAATCTTTTTGGACCTGAGGGATTATTACACAAAAAGATCGAGCGCTTGTCTTGTTCGGCTCGTTAAAAGTATCGAAAATTCATCCCTTCTGTATTGTTTTATACTTTTTTGGACTTAAGGGATTAGATGACGAAAAAGGAATCTTGGAGTTTCCTTTACGTTCCTTTTCAGACTCTCTAAAATTGAAAAGGACCAAGTTATCTTTGTCGTTAAACTCGTTAAAAAGATTAATAGCGACAAACTTGTCTATAAACGAGAACGAGTTTCACTATCGCTAGGCTCGTTAAAACATAGCGATGGGTCTGCCCGAAGGGAAAATTATAGAACAAGCATATGTTATCCTCCTCAAGCTTGACAAAAATAAAGAGGTACTGGTCAGTAATGACTGGGGGAAAATTGGGAAGAAAACTCAAAGAAACTTTGTTGGTAGCAAGTCTCTCTTGAACATGACACTTCCACTCTGTGTCCGAGTCGGGTTGGGTTGTTTCATTCACCGGTCACATCGCCGTGGCCACACCATACCATCCACATTTGGGGTTAATGTTACCAATCCATCACATCAGTGTCGCCGATATGTTCAAGAGAAGTCATCCAGAGAAGTCACCCGTGTCTCACCCACTACCATACATTACACTCCATTCTTTCATGACCGCCACCCTGAACCTTATATCACCAGATCATTTTCTCCTCCATTCAAATCATTTGCTCCGTTCCGTGTCATTGATGTGGGATTCATTAAGGCCCTCCTGTGACGGATCACTTCTTGTCGACCTCAGCTCATTATCCAAGAAGTTGATCTAGGAACACCCCATTCAGTACTTTGAAGCTTGCATGCCTCAATGGCAAGTTTCTCACTTCCGGCGACAGGTTTACATCAATGGCCTTCGATCGAAAGATTTTGCGTGGTGTTTGACGCCAAGTCCTTTATTCACATCACATGAATTGTACTGCAGTACCTTGAGGATCAGCGACAGGTTTACATCAATGGCCTTCGACCGAAATATTTTGCGTGGTGTTTGATGCCAAGTCCTTTATTCACATCACATGAATTGTACTGCAGTACCTTGAGGATCATTATCATTATCGGTGATTCCTCTCGCGCTTGTTAACAGTTTACATCATTGACTGGTAATCAAGCGATGTCTTTCCATGTTCGACTTCAGAACTTTTCTCACATGGATCGACTTGTACTTCGAGTGAAGATCGGACGAGATTGAAGACCCCGGGTCTAGTTTCATCCATCCGGGCTGCGATATATATTCAGGAAAATAAAGACATTAAATGTACATCATTGCTGCACAGATAATCATCCACTGAAAAGGATGATGTCTCTACCAGAATCATCAGTCTACACTCAGATGATTGTCTGTCCTATGTACATGAAAATGAATTTATAAAGCTGAGCATGGGAATGCCTGCCTCAGCTAGATCATGAAAATAGTATGAAGATAATGTATTGTATTGTATCTTATTATAGGTCTCCTCCCAGCATTGAAAGAAATTCAGATCCTCATAATAAAGAATTTCACCCGACACCAAAAGGTTAACGGCCTCATACTTTAGGGGGCAACTGTTATAGACATTTTTGTGCCCTACAACTCCAAACATGAAATGTCCATAAACCAAGGGCTCCTAAGTCCCTAAAAGTGTTGTTCTAACCCCTAAAGGAACAAGGTCAACAGATTACAGCTTCTCCCAGAAGTTCTCCACCATAAACTGCTCAGAATAAGTCAAAACAGGATCATTTCAGCTGCTCCACTGGCTAGGTGCGTTGAATTGCACCTAAATACATTGTGAGGGTGCATTTCATTTCAAAATTCCCTTCTGTGGGGTGCGATGGGCAAGAAATGACAAATGGCAGTGTCATTCCGCGAGGTGGAGAGACAATGGAAGCTTCCATATTCTTCTCCAGTGACACTTGCCTCGCTGAATTCGACCAAGGATGAGTAAGAGGCCTTCAGTCTCCAAGTGGAAGCAAGAACTGACAAAGAGAAGACACTAATCAAATCACAAGCTGACTCATCCTCCTTACAGATATCTATATATGGATCCCTCATCCCAGAGATCCAAAGGCTGGAATTTTGCATATTGTAAGGAATTGCTGTTGGTTTTTTGAGACAAAACATCAGATTGTTGGGTGATCTATGCTTTGTTTGAGGTGAAGAGGGGCTTCTTTGCTGGGAGGTTGATGCTGGGTCAGGAACCACTGGTTGTAACTCCTCCTGGATCTTTTCTTGTTTATCAATAAAAGCTATTTGAGTTTTCCTCCATGCTTTTGTATCATTGATGCTTGTTACATTTGTATGGTTAACTTAAATCTGATCCTAAGTTGTTTATGAATATAGATCTATGTCTTTGTATAGTTTTCTTCTTCTGTGATCTTACAAGTACTTTGTGAAGCTGGGCAAGTAAGGGAGCAGGTAGCTGGAGACTATCTAAGAAGAGAAGGATTGGATCAAAGGACTAGCGCAAGACACAGGTTGGTTCTTTCTATTCCTCTCTATCTATAGTTCATAAAGGAAATACAAAAGTAGTTTTTCTCTGTTTGTTTCTAAGGCAGCTGTCACACCTTAGTGGGATAGAGTAGTTCTAAATAGACACTTTTCCCTGTAACAATACTAGGTTAGCGCATGATCCTATAGAGCACTAACCAATGTTGCCTTCTTTATGTGACTGTCTGTAACACCTTGAGCTTCCCACACAACTTTCACAACGAACCAAAACTGGTTCGGGTCCTCATTTACCAAGCCTTTGAACAAAGGAAACTTCATTGAATTTTCCATACTGAACTGTGGTGGAGGTGGAGGTGGTACGGGTGAAGTCGCAGGAGATGGTGGTGAAGTTGGAGGTGGTGTGGGTGGAGGTGGTAGTCGCAGGAATCCTTGTCTTATTAACTGAATAGCACTTCGTGGAGAAACCTGCACTATTCCCTCTTCATCACCTCACAGAGGTAAAATCAATGGACTATATTCAAGACCCTTTTTTCCTTCGTTCTTGTAATTTTTTCTGCTTCCTGTAGCTCCGAACATCAAGGTAGCTGCATAACCTGCTTTTCGCATAATAACATTTTAATCTAGGTATTCAAAGATTTCAAGTACTTACCTCATGGTCCTTTGAAAAAGTGCCACTCCGCCTCGCTGTAGCTGACTGAGGTGTTGACTGCAAATTCAGTTACAAATCCTCCTATGACATGATTGATCCAATGATTGACAGTGCGAGCGATCTTATCCTCCAACACTTCCAATTTTTGTACTAGCTCCAGGGTCCAAACAATAGGACCGTCAAGTTTCCACCTTCCTTGTCTATCTGCTAGCTTTGCTATCCACTCGTATAGCTCAATCGGAAAGGAATAGAAAAATATCTGGTATATTTATGTATATAGGTACCTGTCTAGCCATTGTTCCTTTGTGAGTTGCAGACTTATGTTCTCTTGTGCTGCAAATTTGTGGATCTTCCTATCCAACAAATCTCCAATCTATTTCTTAGTTGGATTACAGTGATACGACATCACACATCTCTTATGCAGATTCTGGTCCCGACAACGGAACCACTTTTTTGCTTGAGGGGGCCTGACCCAGGTTCAACGTTAATTAGCCAAACAAATCCCTACACTACTGGCCCTTTTGGCATCAGCCCACGGAGCGCGGACTGAAGTCTCACCTGAAACAGTATGGGGGGATGCTGGAACCAAGTTTCCGCACACTGAGATGGTCATGATGTTGTTTTATTCCTTCTATTCCTACCTTCGTTCAGGTCACTTAGTTCTAGGGCTCTGTCTTCCTAACCCCTTATTCCTCCCTTCGATACCTCTGTGAAAGCGTATGACTGGCCTTCGCACAGCCTTAACCTTCGCTTCAAATAATTTCGCACTGCTAAAGTAGCGTATTGCATAGATTGTCCAGTTATGTTAAGAATATTACTTATCATATCAAACCAGTATAGTTAGCACTACGTAAGTAGATGTTCTTACTTGTGTTCTCTTAACCAATGAAATTACATACATTCGCACATCATATAAGAATTATAAATGAAACTCATACATAACATGTCAAGATGCATTAATAGGAACAAAGACACAAAATTTGTAGAATACTTGTCATTATTGATATCTTCCAAGTGATTACAAACTTTATCCACCCTGCGCACACAACTATAGGGGTTCGCGCACTCAGCTGCAGACTTCCACCCTAGGCCTCTGTGCACTCAACTGTAGAGCCTCTACCTACGCTACGACTCGAAACTTAGACTTCTTACTTCAGAGCTATGAATCTCTTAGACTTATCTGCATTACTTAGAGCGAGCTTACTTAGTTCTTTTTATACAATCCCATGGTTTGTAGACCATGGGTAGATATTTTACAATCGACTTTACTTTTCAAAACTAAGGGTATACAACTCTTTATGACTCATGACATCTTCGTTCTCCACAACCATAAATTGCGGAGACTTTACTATTTTATTACAAAATTTGACTCAAAGCATGGGCTTTTAGCCCCAAAACTATCATTGGGGGATCTTGTTCCCAACACGCCCTAATCCCAAGTACAAGGAAAAGGTTCGCTTGGAGTTGGACAAGATTCTTGCAGCAGGTATTATTGAACCAGTGGAGGAATCTGATTGGGTGAGTCCAATGGTAATTTAGGAAAAGAAGCAAAAGGATGAAATCAGGATTTGCATAGATCTTAGGAAGCTCAATGATGCCTGCGTTCATGATCCTTTCCCAACTCCATTCACAGATGAGGTATTGGACAATGTTGGAGGATAGGAAGCATATTCATTCACTGATGGGTTCTTTGGGTACCATCAGATAAAGATTGTGCTAGAAGACAGGAGTAAGACTACCATCATGACTGAATGGGTATGCTTTCAGTATATGGTCATGCCTTTTGGACTTAAGAATGCGTCAGAAATATTCTCACGTGTAGTCATTGCGGCGTTCAAAGAGTTCTATCACAAGTTTTTGGAATTATATTTTGATGATCAGACAATGTTTGGATTGGTAAAACGCCATGTAGCTAGTTTGCGCTTGATGTTGGATACGTGTCGGAGGTATCAAATCGCGTTAAACTTGAAGAAGTGCTTATTTTGCGTCCCTTTCGGAATCTTGCTGGGTCATGTAGTGTGAAAACAAGGCTTAATGGTGGACCCTACTAAGATCGCGGTTATCATTAATTTGGAGGCACCAAGGGGTGTTAAACAATTGTGCACAACAATGGTTCATATTGGATACTATCGGAAGTTCATCAAGAGCTATGCCTAAATTACTATGCCGATGGAAGGCTACTAAAAAAGGATGCTACATTCTGTTGGGATGAAGAATGTCAGCAGAGTTTGGATGTATTGAAGGATAAAATGGTCACCGTGCTGATCTTGGGCTTCCCAGATTTGAAGAAGGAATTTCATGTGCATGTAGACACTTCATGTATTGCATTGGGAGCAGTGCTGACACAGGCTAGAGAAGGAGAATTAGATCACCCTATATAATTTGCGAGCAAGGAGTTGTCTAAGGATGAAAATAATTATTCAAAAAAAGAGCGCGAAGGGTTGGCTATGGTGTACGCATTCTAAAAGTTGAGACATTACTTGCTAGGCAAACACTTTAAGATGTGTACAGACCCGTTGGGAACGAGATCCCCCAAGGACAGTTTTGGGGATAAAAGCCCATGTTTGGGTCAAATTTTGTAAGAAAATTGTAAAGTCTCTACATTTTGTGGTCATAGAGCGCGAAGGAGTCATGAGTCATAAAGGGTTGTCCGCCCTTATTTTTGTAAGATAAAGTCATCTATAAAAGATCTACCCATGGTTTGCGGACCATGGAATTGTATAAAAATAGCTAAGTAAGTAAGCTCTAAGTAGTTAATAATAGCTAAGATAGTGATAGCTCCAAAGTAAGAAGTCTAAGTTTTGGGTCGTAGTGTAGGGAGAGGCTCTGCAGTTGAGTGCGTAGAAGCCTAGGGTGGAAGTCCACAGCTGAGTGCGTGGACCACTGCAACTGTGTGCGCAGGGTGGATAGAGTCTGTAATCACTTGAAGATATCAATAAAGAGAAGTATTCTGCAAATTCTGTCTTTATTCCGGTTAATGCATCTTGTCATATTATGTATGAATTTCATTTATAATGCTTATATGATGTGCGAATGTATGTAATTACACTGATTAAGTGAATGTAAGTAAGAACATTTGTTTACATGGTGCTAACTATGATTGTCTAATAAGATAAGTAAGACACTTAAACTAGTTTGGGAATATGCACGGTACGTTTCCATAGCAGCACGAAAGTACTTGAGTCATAGGTTAGGGTTGCATGAAGGTCAATCGTACCTTTTTGTGGAGTTACTAAATGCTGGAAGAGAGGGCTAGTCTGGTAAGCCCTAGAATTGACTGACCTACGCGAAGGTGGGAATAGAAGGAATAAACCGACATCACGACCATCTCATGGTGTGGAAACTTGGTTTTAGCATCCCCCCATACTGTTTTGGGTGAGACTTTGGTCCGCGCTCTGCTGACCGATGCCGAAAGGGCCAATAGTGTAGGGATTTGTTTGGCTAACTAAGGCTAAACCTGGGTCAGGCCCCTACAAGCCAACAAATGGTTCCATTGCCGAGACCGAAACCTTCATAAGAGATGTGTGATGTCGTATCATTAGAATGCAAATAAGAAAGAGATCTGAGACTGGTTGGATAGGAAGATCCACGAATTCATGGTGCAGGAGAACAGGAACCCGTGACTGACAAAGGAACAGTGGCTAGACAGGTACCTATATATAGAGATCCATGAGATCTTCTTCTGTTCCTTTCTGGTTTAGTTATACGAGTGGATTGCAAAGCTAGCAGATAGCCAAGGAAGGTGGAGACTTGACAGTCCTATTGTTTAGACCCCGGAGCTAGTAAAAAGATTGGAAGCATCTGAGGATAAGATTGCTTGCCTTGTCGATCATTGGATCGATCTCGTCATAGGAGCATTTGTAACTGAATTCATGTTCGATACCTCAGTCAGCTACAACGAGGCGGAGCGACATCGATGAGCACGAGGTGGAGTAGAACCTGGTAGAGGTCGGGGACAACTAATCTGCTACAATTGTGGAGGACCAGGACACTATGCCCGCGATTTCACTAACCCAACACGTCCGTCATGCAAGTATTGCACTCTATTTGATCATGAAATGGAAGACTGTCCTATGCTGATAGCAAGGATACGTGACAAAGGGGCGCTACCACCTCAGCCGACTCAGAACCTGTAGATGATGAGGTCTAAGTCGCGCAAAGAGGATCCAAACGTGAATATAGTGCTCTGAAGTGGAATCACAATAGGAGATGACAAGGGGAAACAACCTGAAGATAGTACATGGGTTCGTAAAGCTCCAGCAAAGGAGGCTGAGTTCGATTTGGAGCATGCACGTGAAACATTCATGGAAGCAAAGAAGAGCTTTGTTGAGGCCTCAACCTCGGCAAGCAAGGATAAGCCTGATTAGGAGATGGACACTTATATGCTTACAAGCTTCCTGGAGACCTGCATGAAGTTACTGCATGATAGCAAGGCTATGAAGGGGTTACAAGAGCTCTTAAATAGATGCGCCGGAAACACTTTGACTGAGCCATGCATAGTACGAAAGATTGGTAAGCATAAGACAAGGATGGGACAGGAGATGAGACTGACCATACAGATAGGAGAGTATGAAATGGATCAGGTTATTTTAGACCTGGGATCAGATGCGAACGTCCTACCGAAGCAGACTTGCGAACGGATGGGGAGACCCACACTGTAGTGGTCTCCAATTCAGCTAAGGATCGTGAACCAGTAGAAGATCATCCCCATGGGGCGGCTGCAAGGGGTCACTGTAGATATTGAAGGTGCGAGCGCACTAGCTGAATGTGAAGTAATATAAATTGTGGATGATATCAACCCCTATCCTATGCTCCTTGGCATTGATTGGGCTACTGATATGAAAAGGGTAATCAACCTAAAGAAGTGAAAGATGATATCTGAGAAGAAATCACTCCGCGTAATAGTACCCCTAGATCCTATTGAAGGATCACGCTATACTGAACCAGTCTAAGATTATGAGAGTGATGAAGATCTAGACTGTATCTATAAGATGACAATGCGAGACCAATATTGGGTGAATCCAACAGTAGATGGATGAATTACATGGGATCGCAAGAGTTCTTGCACCTCAGACTCTGATGAAGAATTAGAGAGCTGGCAGAGTCGGTTACATGAGGTAACTACACTGAGATATAACATGATGACCCGGTGACTGCGCTGTGTGTCGTCAGAGGTAAGAAATCTTCCTACTTATGATGGGTTGAACAATGTAGATATATTTTTAGACGCATTTGAGAGGGAGGTACCAGAAAAGCAGTGCTTCTAGGTGTTGGACTGGGAACTACATGCTACGCCCACAAGATGGTGGGGTACGCATAAGAGAAGCTTTGATGATTTGCACGAATGTAGGAGGATGATGAGAACATGCTTTGGGAAGCCGAAGGTGCGAATGACAAACAAGTATGACAGGCAGGATGATCCATGTGTGCACTTGGCCAAATGGGCTCAGGCTTATGGAGAGAAGCCCCAACCTGAATGGGTGCACTTGTTTTGTCACACCCTGGATGTCATCCCGATGAGCTGGTAAATAGAAACGGAGCTCCGCCATGGCACAAGTGAATGGGATATTCTATGCGAAGGATTTGTAATTACATTCAGTTTTGAATATGGGTTTGACTATATTGATGAGGCACTACAAGAGGTGAAAGCAACAATATTTAGGATACTACAGGATCCTTTGGACCTGGTTCAACCTGAGTCAGCTGAGTCACGCACTGGAGTGCTATAATGCAACTGCTAAAGATGAGGATAAGGATATGAGAAAAATTAACATCCCTAAAATAGAAGGTCACTGCGAGGTTGAAGGACTATAGATTGAGAATCTTGATATAACCGCGCTGCTGAAAACGAAACAAGTAAACATTGGTATAGAGACAGAGCCCAAATTCATGAAGATTGGAGATTACTCGGACGACACGACGGTGGATAAGGTCATTGAATTGCTTTGCGAATACCAGGATTTATTCCCTACCAAGTTTACGGATCTAAAAGAGATAATCAGAGACCTAGGTGTTATGAAGATCACATTAAAACTTGACGCATAGCCGGTTAAGAAAAGACCTTACTGTCTCAATCCAAAGTATAAGGAGAAGGTCCACTTAGAGCTAGACAAGATGCTCGGGGCAGGCATCATTGAGCCTATGGAAGACTCTGACTGGGTAAGTCCAATGGTGATACAGGAGAAGAAACAAAAGGATGAAATAAGGATATGCGTGGATCTCAGAAATCTAAATGACGTTTGTGTACATGATCCTTCCCCAACTTCATTCACGGATGAAGTGTTGGACAATGTAGGTGGCCAGGAAGCATATTCCTTCACTGATGGCTTCTCTGGGTACCATCAGATCAAAATTGTGCCGGAGGATAGGAGCAAGACGACCTTCGCGACTGAGTGGTGGTGTTTTCAGTACACTGTAATGTCATTTGGGTTGAAGAATGCGCCTGCGATTTTCTCGCGCTTAGTCATTGTTGCATTTAAGTAATTTATTCGTAAGTTCTTGGAAGTATAATTTGATGACTGGACTGTGTTTGGGTTGGTGAAGCACCATGTCGCTAGTTTACACCTGATGCTAGATACTTCTCGAAGATACCAGATTGCACTCAATCTAAAGAAGTGCCTGTTTTGTGTTCCTTTTGGGACCCTGCTGGGTCATGTGGTTTACAGACAGGGACTAATCGTAGATCCTGCAAAGATAGCAGTGATACTAAACTTGGAAGCGCCGAGGAGTGTGAAACATCTGTGTGCTACCCTAGGACACACAGGATATCACACAAAGTTCATTAAAGGCTATGCCCAAATCACTGCACCTATGGAAAAGTTGTTGAAAAAGGATGTCACATTCTGCTGGAACCTGTAAGAAGAGCTTGGATGTATTGAAAGAAAAGATGGTCACCGTGCCCATTCTATTCTTCTCGGATTGGAAGAAGGAGTTTCATGTACATCGATGCGTCATGTATAGTGCTGGGGGCAGTATTGACATAGGCTAGCGGAGGAGACTTGGACCATCCTATCGTGTTCGCAGGCAGAAGATTATCCAAGGTAGAGAAGAACTATTCCACCACCGAGTGTGAAGGGTTAGCCATGGTATATGTGCTCCAGAAGTTTAGGCACTACTTGTTGGGTGGCCATTTTAAGATGTATACAGATCACTCCACGCTGAAATACCTGGTCAATAAGCCTGTGTTGGGGGGGAGAATCTGCAGGTGGTTTTTATTGTTCCAGGAGTATGATTTTGAAGTTATTGTGAAGCCTGAACAACTAAACGCGGGACCAGACCATCTGTTGTGCATCGAAACAAGGGAAGAGCCCACTGATTTGGAAGAAGGATTACCTAACACATAGCTATTTGCAGTGTGCATCACAGATGGTCATTTTGATGATATCATACACTTTCAATGATAGGAACTGCCCCAGAAGGATACACCATCAGCAGAAGAAGGAATTAGTGGTGCGCATGGCAGATTTTTCTATCATTGTTAGGCATTTGTACAAAATGGGTTCTGATGAGATATTGCAATGATATGTACCCGCGTTTTAAAGAAGTAGCATCCTCGCGAATGCCCATGCGGGCACTGTGGGAGGACATTACGAAGGGAGAGCGACCACGCAAAAGATTCTACGCACAGGGTTGTGGTGGCCAACCCTCCATCAGGCCTCAAAAACATATTACAGGGCATGTGACGTGTGTCAAAGGAATGGCAGGCCATCACAGAGGGATGGGATGCCTTTGAATCCATAGATGACGATGCAACCCTTTGATAAATGGGCGATAGATTTTGTGGGACCCATTCAGCCCCAAGGAAAAATGGGAGCGAGGTACATTATCATCGCGACGGAGTATTTGACTCGTTGGGAGGAGACACAGCCGGTGAAGGATTGCACAAGCACGACTACTGCAAAGTTCCCCTTTGAGTATATACTGACACGATTTGGCTATCCAAAGATCTTGATGAGTGACGCAGTATGCACTTTCTGAATGAGATGATTAGCGCGCTAACGAAGGAATTTCAGATATATCACGAGAAGAGCACGCCTTATCACCCGCAAGCTAACGGGACGATGGAAGCATTCAATAAAGTGTTGGAGAATGCGCTAACCAAGGTTTTCAATGCTCAACGAAGTGATTGGGACCTACGCATACTGGTAGTACTATGGGTTTATCAGACGCCATACAAGAAGTTGACTGGACAAACTACCTTTAGGCTTATCTATGGTGTTGAAGCAGTAATGCCTATGGAATATATTGTGCCTAGTCTACGCATTGCATCGCTCATGGGTATGATGGATCGTGGTGCCCTGGAGGAAAGGCTCGCACAACTGGATGAGCTTGAGGAAGAGAGATGTCTAGCTAGATTTCACCAACAAGTCCAAAAGCAGCGTGAAAGAGCATGGCATGATCGACGCATTAAGTTGCGCACCTTTAAGGTAAACAACCTGGTTTTGTTATATGACAAGTTTGATAAATTTCCAGGGAAGTTCAGGATGCACTGATTAGGGCCCTATGTCCTTAAGGAGATTACCAATGGAGGGGCGGTGCACTTGGTCAAATTGAAATGTGAATGACAGTCGCTTGAATCCATATATCGGTGGTCCAACCATGTGACTAGATGAAGGCAACACAGTCTTAGCCTTCCAGGCAACTAAAAGGAGGCATGGGACTATAAACTACACTTCCTGGGTTGAGGAACTGCACGATTTGAGGACTATACGAAGCAAGGAAGTGTCACAGGGTTCGCGGGAGCACGAAGGGAGTTTCACTAAGCAGGGAGAAATCATGCAGGTCGGCCGGAAAGTGACAGTTAAAGTCACTGTTCATGATTTGATAGTAGAAATGCAGCCAAATGGAGTGGGTGGCCAGCATTTAAGACGAAATTTATGGGTCAGATCCTTGAAGATATACCGCCAATTCGGCATTAATGAACCAAATTTGAGGGGAAAAATTGGATTTGAATTCAAATTTCCCTATAAATTACAAGTGGTTGTCCAGCGAAAAACACTTGGCATTTTGAGAATTGAGTTGTTGAGCTCTGAGGCACACGTGAACTGAGAATTCTTCAAGGCTTTGAAATAGACTCCAACATTTGCAAACTTACCAGAGACGTCGCGAGCACTATTGGAAAGCGTTATGTCAGCACCCACAGAAGCTATAGACACCAAAGTAGAGGAGTCGGTGCCAAAAGTTGAGATGGAGGCAGAAGTAGCTACTCCAGAGGTTGCCAAGGTACTAGCCAAATTCCCTAAATCACTGAGAATGTAAAGACCAAAGTTGAACCAAACCAAGGAGACCGTGAAGGATAAAAAGGGAAAGCAACCTGCCATACCGTTGCACGCATCACCAAGAAGAAACCCACCGAAGCCCACCTCACAGGAGAATGGAAAAGCCATAAATGTGGAGCCGGAGGAGGAAGAAATCGAAGACATGCCGATGGATGATGAGGATGTGGGATTTGAACTAGAGGAGGTTGAAGGCCAAGGTGTTGGCCCTATCACTCGGTTACCTGAGTATGTCCCTCCGCGCAAGGCCAAGACCAAGTGCCGAAGGACATTGATGAGAGTAAGACCCCCTTGGAAACCCATCTTCTGTTGGATGAGATTTTTTTCAAAGGACCATGCTTGGCATGGGTGTCGCTGCTAAAACTTGAGGACTGGGACTTGGCTGATCACGAGAATTTCCCACACTTGGCAACCAAGTAGCTAATGTGTCACATCATTGATACAAACACTGGAATGACCGCATTGGATTCACAGAGGTGGCTTAGAGGAGTAGACAAGGCAAGGTTGCTAAACCTACTTTGGGTGCCGCACTACAAGCACACCCCGATTATAGTATTGGTCATCACGCAACTGCTGTGCTGGGTGCATGATGGGTGTCTATGGCTGGAAGAGCCAATACCCATCACTGATAAATTGATTCATAGGATAACGCGATTTATGTATGGAGGAGAGAATCTAGCTATGATATTTGGCGGAAAAGGTGGTGAGTAGGCCCTCGTAGAATCCATGAAAGAAAAGTTTAAGCTGGTGAAGAAGTCGCATGGATATGCTATGTCCAGCATCTGCGACCCTATTGTAAAGGTAGCCACACAGATCTTAGCAGGGAAAGTGATGAGGAAGTGTCACGTTGATGACGTGCTGGCACCTATCTTGCACTAGCAGCCCAATGCGCCGAAGGAGTCCAGTTCAACTGGTTAGACTACCTTCACGGAGAGTTCCTAGGAAACTGCTACGAAGCGCAGGAGCTCAACAAGACGTTCCACTACACGTGGCTCTTGTTGTCAATTGTGCTGGTAGCGTGGGAGTTGCCAGAGGACAATCAATTCCCTTCGGTCATGCCATACCTACCAGAAGCAGTGAAGTATGCTTCACTGTGGGCGACCAAGGATGCGCAGCGAGTCAAGGACAACAAGATCTTTTGGATCTTGATGGAGATGAACATCCACATGGCCATCAATTGGAAACCGAAATTGTCTCCTATGGTATACGCCAAACTGTAGGGTTATGTAGAGTTTAAAATAGACTTCCACCATGTGTCCATCAAGGCACAAAAGGACCATGTGCATAAATATTAGGACTTGCCTTATCTAGCAACAAATGATGCCAATGATGTGGTACTTGATCAAAGGCCGGTAGAGTGGAGCACTACAAAAAATTTGGCGGTGGGACGGAGCAAGTCTCCCGCACAGAGGAAGAAGGAGAAGGCCAAGATAAAGATGACTCAGCTAGCCGAAAAGAGAAAGAAGGAGGTCGTCGACAAGGCCCAGGGGGAGTTCGAGGCCATGCAGCAGACAACAAAGAAGACAGGTGCGACAAAGCGAGGCTCTGACAAAGGCGCGAGGCCGCCTTCACCTGAGACAAAGGAGGAGACAGACGAGCAGCACAACGTGGACCCATAGGATACGTCCGCCCACATCAAGCACCCAAGGGAGCAAGAGAAAGGAGGGTCAAGGAAGAAATCAAAGGCTACCAAGACAGCACTAGACCCTATCACGCTAACAGAGGGTGACCTCCACGACATCGGTGACATGGTGCGGGATGTCACCGCAGAGGCCTTGCAACAGTTTGAGTGGCAAAAATAGATACTCTTGGGGGCTATCCAAATGGTTTATAGTAGCTACAGACCCGCATGTCACAGGCTGGCACGGTGTCTACTAGCCTTCCTATCGGCACTTTAGAGGTTGCCGAGATGCTGCACGCAAAAGCCTCCAGTGCGATAGTGCTGCCTGATGGAGCACTGACCACAGAGAATGAGGCTAACAGGCCCATTGTTAGCACCCTGAAGGGAGTAGGTTTGAATCTAGTAGTGCTCCCTAGTGAAGTGCTCCACCTCTTGCAGGATGGAGCGATTATATAACTAAGGGCCCGTGAGCACTGTAACCTCCAGGTGATCAATGAATAGTGGATCAAAAATGAGTAGATGGCACTACAACATGACTCTGCCATCATCGTTGTGACTGAGGTGACCAATTAGAACAAGCGCATTGTGCACATCGTCGAGGAGGCATCCTGAATGGTCCCAGAGTTGGCCATTCCTGAGGAGGAGCCAGTCGAGGTGTGCATCTGCAAGCTGGCTACGGGGGTGTGCAACACTCACACTGAGATGCTAAGGGTTCAGTTGGAGTTGAACTTGAAAATCACAGAGTTACAGTTGAAGGCCCAGCCTTCAACCCTACCAGAAGTGGAGTAGTGGGTGAGCGCTATCATAGAAGTAGTAGCGGCTGTGGATATTGCAGTAGAAGACTGAACGCAACTTTTTGAGTAGTCATTTGAGGTCCTGACAAGCTTGTAGGAGGACCACAATGTACAATGACTAGAGACAGAAGTGTGCGAGCTACATTAGTGCTATGATGATGTCAAGGAAACAACAGAAACTTTTGCATTGACACAACGACTAGCAAAATTGTAGGAGGCCAAGTAGCTAAAGGAACAGGTGGATGCAGCATTGCACAAGGAAGCAGTGTTGAAGGCAAGACTGGAGCCCTAGATGGATGAGGCTTAAACAGTGACAAGTTCTATTGAGGGAAATCTTGTGACTCTGTAAGCCACTCAGCAAAAGCTTCAAGCCGACAGTTCAGGATCAATGACTGAACAGATGGTCGAAGACGCGAAGTAGGTGGCAGCTCAGTGCACAACTGTGGTTGCGGTCATACGAGTCGAAATGGAAGGTCTTCGTACAAAGATATCTGCAACCGCCGAGTGACTCGAGAGTGAGTCTTGATGTTTGTGTTGGGGGCTTGTTGGGAATAGGATCCTCCAAGGATAGTTTTGGGGCTAAAATCTCACGTTTGGGTCAAATTTTGTAAGAAAATTGTAAAGTATCCACATTTTGTGGTCGCAGAGCACAAATGTGTCATCAGTCATAAAGGGTTGTCTGCCCTTATTTTTTTGAAGTAAAGTTGGTTGTAAAAGATCTATCTATGGTCCGCGGACCATGGGATTATATAACAAGAGCTAAGTAAGTAAGCTCTAAGTAGTTAATAATAACTAAGATAATGATAGCTCTGAAGTAAGAAGTCTAAGTTTTGGGTCATAGCATAGGTAGAGGCTCTACAGCTGAATGCACAGAGGCCCATGGTGGAAGTCCGTAGCTAAGTGTGCAGACCCCTGCAGCTATGTGGACAAGGTGGATATAGTCTGTAATCACTTGAAGATATCAATAGCGAGAAGTATTCTTCAAATTATGTCTTTATTCTGGTTAATGCATCTTGCCGTATTATGTAGGAATTTCATTTATAATGCTTATATGATGTGCAAATGTATGTAATTACGTTGGTTAAGTGAATGCAAGTAAGAACATATGTTTATGTGGTGCTAACTATGATTGTCTAATAAGATAAGTAAGACACTTAAACTAGTTTAGGAATAGAGGGCTAGTATGGCAAGCCTTAGAACTGAGTGACCTGCGTGAAGGCGAGAATAGAAGGAATAAACTGACATCACAACCATCTCAGGGTGAGGAAACTTGGTTCCAGCATCCCCCCATACTAGTTCGGGTGAGACCTCGATCCGCGCTCCACGGGCTGATGCCGAAAGGGTCAGTAGTGTAGGGATTTGTTTGGCTAACTATTGCTGAACCTGGGTCAGGCCCCTAGAAGCCAACAAGACCATTCTACATTAAAGTACCTAGTCAACAAGCATGTGTTGGAGGGGAAAATATGCAGATGGTTGTTGTTGTTTCAAGAGTATGATTTCGAAGTAATTGTGAAGCCAAGGCGATTAAATGCAAGGCCAGATCATCTGTCATGCATTGAAACAAGAGAGGAGCCTGCCAATTTGGAGGAAGGACTACATGACGCGTAGCCCTTTATGGTGCGTATAGAAGACAATCGCTTTGCAGACATTATCCACTTCCTGACTACAGGAACGGCTCCAGAGGGGTACACTAGTCAACAGAAGAAGGAATTGGTGGTGTGCACCACAGACTTTTTTGTTATAGCAGGCCATTTGTATAAGATGGGCCTGGACAAGATACTGCGATGCTATGTGCCTGATTTTGAATGAAACAATATCCTAGATAAGGCTCATGGAGGAGCTGCAGGAGGCCATTATGCAGGAAAAGCAAAAGAGAAGAAGATTTTACGCGCTAGGTTGTGGTGGCCAATGCCACATAAGGATTCCAAATCATATTGTAGGGCGTGCAATGCATGTCAGAGAATCGAAATACCATCGCGAAGGGATGAGATGCCTTTGAATCTGCAGGTATCATTGCATCCATTTGAGAAATGGGAAATTGATTTTGTAGGATCAATTCAGCCTCTAAGCAAGAAGACAGGTGCGCGGTATATCATCACCGCGACATAATATTTGACCAGATGGTTGGAAGCACAACCTATAAACGAATGTACAATGGAAAAAACAACAAAATTTCTATTTGAATATGTGCTGACCAGGTTTGGTTACCCGAAGATTTTAATGAGCGATCACAGTACCCACTTCCTCAATGAAACGATCAACGCACTAACAAAAGAATTCCAAGTTTATCACCACAAGAGTACGCCATATCATCCTCAGGACAATGGAATGGTTGAATAATTTAATAATATATTGTAGAATTCAATGTGTAGAGGAATGATTGGGATGTGTGCGTACCGACAGTTTTATGGACTCATAGAACTACTTATAAAAATATTACTGGTCAAACACCTTTTAGGCAGGTCTATGGCATAGAGGCTGTGATGCCTATGGAGTACATTGTCCCTAGTCTATGCATAGTAGAATTCACAGGAATGGTGGACTGCAGAGCCTTAGATGAGAGGCTCGTGCAGTTGACAAAACTTGAGGAAGATATATTTTTGGCTAGATTCCATACGCAGGTTTAGAAGAAACACAAAAAAGCTTGGCACGATCGACACATCAAACTGTGCACCTTCAAGGTAAATGATTTAGTTTTATTATATGAAAGTAAGTTTGATAAGTTTCCAGGGAAATTTCAGATGGATTGGCTAGGGCCATCCGTTATCAAAGAGATTACCGATGGTGGAGCAGTTCAACTTGTGAAATTGAATGGAGATCCATTTTTGGGAAAGGTAAATGGAAGTCGATTGAAGCCATACACTGGGGATCCAACCCAATGACTACATGACGGTATCACAGTCTTATCACTCTAGGCATCTATACGAAGGTGCGAGACTATAAAATACACTGCCCGGGCTATGCAGCTGTGCGATAAGTGGTCTGCGCGAAACAGGAGGGTGTCATAGTATCAGAAGAAGTGCAAAGGGAGTTGCGCTATTGGGGTGGAAACCACACAGCGTAGCTAGAAAGTGACCTTTATCATAATTGTTCATGATTTGACTGCCATGAGATGGTTAAGAGGAGTGGGGGGCAACAATTAAGACATTTAAGGCTGAATTTAAGAGTAAAATATTTGAAATCTACCGCCAATCTCGTATTTATGGACATATTTTGGGGGAAACAGTTGAATTTGAATTCGATTCGATAATAAATTACGCATGGCCATCCAACGAGAAACACTTTGCATTCTGAGAATTTCTATGTTGCGGTGTCTGCTGCGCATGAACCGTGAGTTCTTTGACAATTTTCTTGCAAGCCCCATGTTTGATCAGTATCCTGAGTCAAACAAAAAGCTTATTTGCGATATCATGTTAGGACCATGTCCTGTAGAAACTGCAAGCATGGGAGGAACTATTTCCTTTAAGGGAGCTACTCTTGAGGTTGTGAGTATGGAACTTCTAGCCGCAGTGCCTACGACGTTGAGGTCACCTAGGCCAAAGCCTACACCAGTGGGAGAGGTCCCCAAGCCAAAGAAGGATAAGAAAAAGAAGTCGATGCGGGTGTGCGAGTCACCGAGGAAGCATGCAGCTACACAGGCTTAGAGAAAAGAAAATATGAGCGCGAAGGAGAAGGGGAAAGTGGTAGATCTGGAGGTAGAGGAAGGCGCGGAAGATATCGACGTTGAGGGGGTGGACCCTATTTCTAGGTTGTCAGAGTATATCCCTCTGTGCAAGGGTAAAGTAAAGGTCCCGAAGGACCCATATGAGGGACACTTCCTCCTTAACACACCCCTATTGTTGGAGAATATAAATTTTGAAGTTCTGCGCTTGGCGCAGATCCCACACTTGAAACTGGAAGATTGGGATTTGGCAGACCACGAGCGGTTCCCCCACCTTGCTACAAACACCTTCATGAATAGATTTTTCTACAGAGAGTCTCATCTCATCGTGTTGGAGCTGGTAGAATGGATTCGCTGGGTAAACAAGTCAGGGTTGCTGAAATTGTTATGGGTGCCCCACTATCACCACGCCTCGATAAATTTGACTGTCATTAAGTAATTGTTGTGCCTGGTGAATGATGGGTGCTTATGACTGAATGAACTGATCCCTATCACCGATATGCTGATCCATCAGATCACATTATTACCACATTCTGGACTGAATCCGGCCAAGGCATTTGGTGGAAAGACGAGCAAGTACGACCTCGCTAAGAAGATGAAGGACAAGTTTAAACTTGTCAAAAATCCACGTGGATATTCGATTACCAGCATTACTGACCCTGCGATGAAGGTTTCCATGCAAATTTTGGCTAGCAAGGTGATGAGAAAGTGTTGCACGGACGAGGTGTCGACACCAGTGGTTTCGTTAGCAACTTAGTGCGTGGAGGGTGTACAGTAAAACTGGGTGCACTACTTGTGTAGCGAGTTCCTCGCGAATTACAAAGAGGCACAGGACGATAGTAAGACCTTTCACTATTTGTGGATATTTATCTCAATTGTGCTCGTCACATGGGAGTTGTCGAAGGACGGCCCATTTCCTCCTGTGGAGAAGGATTTACCAGAAGCAGAAAAGTTTGCATGTCTCTAGGCCACAAAAGATGTTGCACAGGTCATAGAGAGAAAAGTATTTTGGGTGTTGATGGAGGCAATCATTCACATGGCCATCAACTGAAAGTTATAGTTTTCACCAAATGTGTTCGAGCAACTTTTAGGGTACACAGAGTTCAAAGCAAACTTCCACCATGTCCACATCCAGGTGCGAAAGGACCTCGAGCAGAAATGGTTCAACTACGCTACCTGGCTACAAATGATGCTATTGTAGAGGTCATTAAGCACTAGCCAACAGAGTGGCATTTTGCATCCGATGTGGCCGTCAAGACTAGAAAGTTTGCGGAGAAGAAGAAAAGGCAAGCGACCAAGTAGAAGGTTAAATAATTGGCTGAGAAAAGAAAGAAAGAGGCCGAGGAGAAGGGCCACGTAGAAGCGAAGCGTGCCACGAAGGAACAGGCAAAGAAGGAAGAGCATGGCTCCAAAACAAGTCATAAGTCTTCTTCATCCCAAATGGAGGAAGAAGAGTGGTCAGAGCAAGGCGGCAAAGATCAACAGGAGAGCACTCTCTTCCTATTGAAGCCATATAGGGAGCACGAAATGGAAGGACAACGAAAGAAGTCGAAATCCACCAAGTCGTCGCTAGATCCAATTACTTGATGGATGGCGACTTTGATGAAATCGACGACAAGCTGCGGGATACTAATGCAGAACTGATACAACAATTTGAGTAGCAGTAGAAGCAGGCATTGAGCACCATCTAGAAGGATCTGCGTGAGCTGCAGATCCAAATGACGTGAATACAGGCAGGTGCAGGACAGAGAAACGCTGCATTAACAGGTTTGGTGTCGGGGACCACTCAAGCAGCAAAGATGGTTCAGTCAATGGATCTCTGGGTAGCTATTTTGGGCAAATTTAGTGTTTTTAAAAATGCCTAACCCTCTAGACTTAGTAGCTAATATAGAAACAACAAACAAAGTAATTCGCTACCTTTTCTATAATTAATAGATAAGAGAAGCAAGAAGAGAAACTAACATGTAGATTTCACTTGCTCCCTCTCTCCTTTGACCGATCCCACCGCTCCTTTCTGTACTTAAATCGCTTATAAAATACTTGCACACAAGCCAAAACATAAAATAATCAAAGAATACAATAAATATGTGTTAATTAAACATATCATAGAATCCAGAATATGATATACATATGAGAAGATGAATGGAAAAAGCTTCAAATTCTTTATTGATAAGAGGAAAGATTACAACCAATGAATGTTCATGCTTGATTCAGTGTCTTCCTTCCAATTCAAACCCTTCTCTCCTCATGAAGCAACAATTCAACATCATTACAATACTCTCGCTAATCTCATTCAAACAACATCTCCTTAGCTCAAGAAATTCCAACCTAGACCAGCCTTTTAATGCTTGGTCAATTTATAGCTAAATGGAGGAGGTTAAGCCATTAATGGCCCTCATGAATGCTCTGCCAAATTTGGGAGGTGGTTCCATGGAGGAAGGGATAATGGATTGAGGTTCATTAATCCTCTTCCTCATCCAAATGCGAGCTCAACCAACTTGGAAACTTCCAGAAGTATCCATTGGATGAGGAATCCAATGGATTCATTTTAAAAAATTCATTGAAATTCGCTCAGCGCAGGTGAAACAAAGGCTAAGTGCACTGCAGCGCACCTAGTCAGTACAGTTTATGCATTGCAATGCAGCTTGACAAAAGGCTACCTATGCTGATCTCCTTAGGGGCACCTTTTGGATGAATGGTGTCATGGAAACTCTTGGAAGGCAAGCATGATGTAGGTTGACCTCATAAGGGAATGAAACAACTGAATTAGGGATGGATAAACCCTAATTGTACTGATCCGGAAGTCGGGGTTGATGTGCCCAAATTGACTTGTAACAGTTGCCCCCTAAAGCATGAAGTTGAAAATAAACATGTTGAGTGAAATGCTTTATCGTTCAGAGAGAAGGTTTCGAAGTGGAAGGTGACCTACATCAGTTACAATACAAATATCATGATAATTTGATTTTTTTCTCATGAACTAGCTAAGGGAAAGCATACCCATGCTCAGCTTATAAAATTTCATTACATATATAGATATAGTCGGCTACATATATAGACCCATGAATGGATGACCATAAATGTAAGGCCATTTGTACATTTGATATTGTACTCCTGAAAATATATTGCAGCCGGGATGGATGAAGCTAGATCCGGGGTCTTCAATCTCGGTCAATATTCACTCGATGTACAAGTCTAATCATGTGAATAGATGATCTGAAGTCGAACATGGAGAGACATCGTCTGATTACCAGCCAATGATGTGAGCCTTTAATAAACGTGAGAGGAATCACCGATAATGATAATGACCCTCAAGGTACTGCAGTACATTTGCATGGTGTGAATAAATGATTTGATGTCGAACACCATACAAAGTCTTTCAGTCGAAGGCCAATGGTGTCAACCTATCGCCGAAAGTGAGAAACCTGCCATTGATGTATGCAAGCTTCAAGGTACTAAAGAGGTGTTTCTAAGTCAACTTCTTGGATGATGTGCCGATGTCGACAAGAAGCGACTCGTCGCAGGAGGGCCTTGATGTATCCCACATCAACGACACGAAATTAGGTAAATGATTTTGGAGAAGAAACATCAACTGACAATAAAAGGTTCAGGAATGGTGGACATGAAAATGAAGGTTTACGGTATTGCAAAGGATGAAGTTTTGAACTGAATGACTTCTCTTGAACATATTGGTGACACTGAAGTGAATTGGTAGCGTTGACCCAAAACAAAGCAATGGATGGTATAATAGACCAATGGTGTGATAACCATCAAGTTGAATGGCCTAACCCACATAGTCATGATGATGAGGTGAAAGTGTCATGTTGAAGAGCGACCTGCTACCATAAAGTTTTCTCAGCTTTTTCCTATTTTCCCCAGTCATTGTTGACCATTACCTCTTTATTTTTTATCAAGCTTGAGAAGGATAACATATGCTTGTCATATAATTCCATCCTTCGGGTGAATCCATCGCTATTTGATGTTTTAACGAGTCTAGCGAAGGTGAAACTCAGTCTTGTCTAGATGGACAAGTTTTTCGCTATTTGATGTTTTTTAATGAGTTTAACGACAAAGATAACTTAGTCCTTTTCACATTTAGAGAGTCTAAAAAGGGACTAAAATAAAACTCCACAAGTTGTTTTTCGTAAATTTGTCTCTTAGTTCTGAAAAAGCATAAAATAATACAAGACAGAATCTATTGATCATGTTCGATCAACGACTACCTTTGTCGTAGTTAATCTATCTTAGCTCGAAGAAGGGGTAAAACTATACTGAGTAGATATCAATTCTAATCCGTTAACAAGCTAGAAACGACAAGCACTCGGAAATCTTTTCATGTTTAGAGAGTCTGAAAAGAGCTTAAAGAGGACTCCACTTTGAGGAACGAGTGGTGTCTAGGGTAGTAACTGGTTCCGATGATGTTGGAACTTCTCAAAACATGTTGATTTATGTGAAGAGGCTGGCTAATAAGACCACTCATTGCAACTATTCCTTAATAAAGGTAAAACAACCAAGTGAAAGCGTATTATCAGCGAAATGTATGGTGGCAATGGAATGAAAACAACCAAGGCTCATCTGATGAAAAGGCTAATAGAATGGAAATCACAAGGGTTAAAATGGAAATGGGTTCATTTACACAAGCTTGAACCATAGGGAACTATGCTTGGATTCAGTTTCATGTTTACACAAGCTTGAAACGAAAAACTATGCTTGGATTCAGATTCATTTTTGTACAAGCTCAAAGCGAAAAACTATGCTTGAAATAATTTACATGCCCCTGGCGTGATGAAAGGGAGAGTCTCCTGTAACTAGATGGAAGTCACTGCCATGAAGTAGGATGGTTATCCTTTGGCTTTGTCTAGATAGGGACAAAGGTGAATGGAGTGATTCCCTTCACATAACCTACCGGGAAACTTAACTTTATCACCTGGTGCATGCCCCCCAAGCTTCATTAAATTCACCTAAGTAGACTACTCGTGGCTATCATGTGGAAGGAATGAAGGTTCTTTTATGAGATCTAGTGAACGACTTGACTGGTATTTTACGAGATCTACTCAAAGACTCAACTTGGAACTTTGCTGTAGGGGACCTTGTTTCATTTTTTCAATGAGATTGACACAAGACAAGGAACTATGCTCATTGGCCTATTACATTTTTTAACGAGGTTGACTCAGTAAAAGAACTGTCCTCATGTTCCTTTGTTTCATTTTTTAATAAGGTTGACACAGTAAAGGAACTATCCTCATGCCCCTTGTTTCATTTTTTAACGAGGTTGACACAAGACAACGAACTATCCTCAGACCCCTTGTTTCATTTTTTAACAAGGCTGACACAAGACAACAAACTTTCCTCAGACCCCTTGTTTCATTTTTTAATGAGGTTGACACAAGACAACGAACTTTCCTTGGGGCTACTTCATTTTTTAGTGAGGTTCACACAATAAAAGAACTATCCTCAGACACCTTGTTTCATTTTTTAACGAGGTTGACGCAAGACAATGAACTATCCTCAGACCCCTTGTTTCATTTTTTAACGAGGTTGACACAAGACAACGAACTATCCTCGGGGCTATTTCATTTTTTAGTGAGGTTGACACAGTAAAAGAAGTATCCTCAGACCCCTTGTCTCATTTTTTAACGAGGTTGACACAAGACAATGAACTATCCTCAGACCCCTTGTTTCATTTTTTGACGAGGTTGACACAAGACAATGAACTACCCTCGGACCCCTTTAACCATATGGAAGCCACTGCGGTGAAGCAGGACGATTATCCAACACTTTTTTGGCTTCATCCAGATAGGGACAAAGGTGAATGGGGTGATTCCCTTCACATAACCTCATGCAAACTTAACTTCACCCTTCTTTCCGTGAGCCTTACTAGCACTAGTTGATGGTGTGTCACCAACATGATCTCCAGAAGTTGATGACACAGGATGATGTGAACGAGAATACCATTCTTCTAAGATCTAAGGAATATTAGGACAATTTCAAAGAAGATGGTCTCCCGCACAAAGTTTGCATGGATATCGAATTTTGTGAGGCTTGATGGGTAGTTTCTCATCAGATATTGTATTCAAAGCAATGGTTGCTTGGTTTCCCCTCTGCGGAACTTGCTTCTTCTTATTCTTAGCCACCTGGTTACTAGTACCAATGCTTTCACCAGGCGAAGGGGAAGAATGGGAGGAAGAAACAACTGAGGAAGAAGGCAAAGGGTCAACTTTAGGTTGATTTTGTCCAGTTGGAGGTGTACTCAATTCCAGAGAAATCATGACATTTTGAACCAAGGAGGTTGGAAACAACCATACTGGCGAGTCAATGGTAAATCCTGGAAGGGACAATGTAGCTATATATGGAGCACCAATATTTCTAAAAGGAGGAAAAGGACTAGGATTCCCATCAAAAAGAATTCCTTGATTGGTGGACTCCAGATTTGTTGCCATATGTTTCAACCTAAGATCAACTAAGGAGTGAGGATGGAGTATGTTATCCATGGTCAATTAATTTATTACGACACTGGAACACAACTTCGTTTTTTCATTTTTAAAGAGTCCAGAAAAAGCAAAATATGGCTCTAGTCGCCTTCGACGTTTAATGAGCCTGAAAGGACAAGTGCTCAGATGATCCTTTTACTTTTAAAGAGTCAAAAAGGAATGAAAGTGACTGCTCTGGATATTCTAGACAATAGGGTTTACCAGACAAATCGCAAAACTGTAATATACAACTTGGTGATAAATGAAAGAGAAATGACCAAGGACTTTACGTACGGTAGTTAATCTTCTTGAATGTTGTGTTCGGTGCGTTGCGATCGGTAAGGCGGCGAACTCGGCTTCCTAGGGATAAAGGAATTCAACCTATTGGGGTCTCCCACCATATACTCGACGGTACAAGGAGCACAAGTCTGTTCTAGCACTTATTGAATCAGAGAGGACGAATCACCCAACCTCAGTGAAAACAACAGCCACTAGGTTTAAAGACACCAGAAAACGTCTCTAGCCTAGACCTCTAGTGTTTTTTGTTAAGTTCCAATGCGTTATTAGATTAATTGACGTAAATTTTATGTTGATCTTACTTAAAATTTTCCTTTGAAGGTTCACCACGAGATATTTTTCTAAATTCCTAAGAATGCAACTAGAACGAGAAGCACTCTTTCCATTTAATTTCAGCAATGAAAATCCTAGCTCTAAAATGCAAATTGCATGTATTTCTTTTCAGTTTCTCTTAATGTGAATGATGCAATAAGAAAAACTAATGCACAAACGATTCAGAACTCTTTTCATAAAAAATGACGATTTGTGACAATCTATTTTAAAGGGAAAGGAAGACTGAACGCCACTTTCGATTTCAAATAAATGAAGATTTTCGACACTTTAAATGAAAATACAAATCAAATGCACAAGTAAATCAACCGATTATTTATGAAGGAAGGCTTTGTGACACTTCATTTTTCGAAGAAAATGAGGACTTTACGACACTTTTCTATCGACAAAACAATCGATCAAAACTACCTTTCGACAGTGGATTGAAAATGATAAAATAAATACATAAAAACATCCAACAATCCAGTCTAAATTGGGTCAAATAAGGAGATAAAAAATTGTTTTCAGAGAAGAAATGTCATTGACATTCAACAACTCATTCAAACAAGAGAAAATTGGCAAAAACTTTTAGTTCCTAGATGGGAAACTGACCCTCAAGGGATCAGCACAGGCAGTAGTTAGAGACAGTGCACTGAACCACACTAGTTCTATGCGGGAAGTGCACTGCAGCGCACTGTGTTCTTCATTGGA